>CM032810.1:557500-567500 GCA_019155185.1 Beaufortia kweichowensis | reverse complement strand
AGGTTAATACAACTCAAGATGACAACGGTAAGAAACCTCTGGATGGAGTATTGGGTCCACCTCAGTGTCTGAAGAAGAAATACACTCGCTGGTCTTGCGCAAAAGTCTTCTGCCCGCCGTGGATGAGATGCATGTCGGGCGAGTGTTCGTGTAAGATTCCTTACAAGTGTCCGAAGCTGGAGCCGCGTCTCGCGTGCGGACTGGACGGCTCTCTGTACAGCTCCATGTGTCAGGCTAAAGCCATCTCCTGCAGATCTAACGAAGCCGTCTTCTCGCACTTCAACCCCGTCTGCAAACGTAAAACATTCAACAATTTCATCTTCATTTATTCTCACTATTGTTAAGGACAGACATTAATAAGATCTCATATGTGTGCGTCTATAGCGGAAGACAACGTGAAAGTCACTCTCACCGTCTCAAAGTCTCACGATGTGGTGCAGATCAACACCAAGATGGGAAAAATGTTGGTATGTGGAAGCGATTGGGATACGGCCGCAGCCAACGTCGTCTGCAGAAACACAAACCCCAGGTAAACACAGCTAAAGCACGTTCCTCTATCATGGGTCAGATGATGTGGGTCTGTTCATCTGTTTATCTGTGTCTCAGAGGAGCCGAGGTGGCCACTAAAGTCAGATATGACTCTCTTGCTGGTAATGTGAGCTGGCCGTCACAGTGTGTGAGCGTTCAGTGCAGCGGATCTGAATTTACACTGGCTGAATGTGTCATTCACCAACCCAAAACACTGATGAGCAACACAGAGGTGGCCGTCTCAAAGTGCTATAAAGAACCAAAAGGTGATAGTCAACATGAAATACAATCAACACACACACACACGCACACACGCACACGCACACACACACACACACACACACACACTCACACACACACACTCACACACAACACACACACACACACACACACACACACACACACACACACATGCACACACACACACACACACACACACACACACACACACACACACACACACACACACACACACACACACACACACACACACACACACACACACACACACACACACACACACACACACACACACACACACACACACACACACACACACACACACACACACACACACACACACAGACAGGCACATACACAAGCACACACACAAGCACACACACACACACACACACACACACACACACACACACACACACACACACACACGCACACACACACACTCACTCACACATACTCACACACACACACACACACACACACACACACACACACACACACACACACACACACACACACACACACGCACACTCACACACACACACAAACACACACACAGTCTCTCTCACACACTCATCTGTGTTGTGTGTTCAGGTGAATGTAAGGACTTTCTGTGTGTCAATGGAAAGTGTTTGGATCATAAGAAAACCTGTAACGGTGTTGACGACTGCGGCGACAACAGTGATGAGATGTGCTGTGAAAGTGAGCTGCCACACACTCTCACCATCTGTGACATATTTTAATAAATTCAATGATCAACATATTGTACAATACTAATGATGATGTCATCAGTGGATGTTTGTTGTGTTGTGAAGGTTGTCGAAGTGATTCGGCGTTTCACTGTAGTTCAGGAGTGTGTATACCTGCTCACGCGGTGAGAGATGGAATCAGAGATTGTCTCGGAGGAGAAGATGAACTACAGGGTTAGTCGACTCGTCTCCTCTTTCTCCTGTAAAGACAGTAACAAAAATCACACTGATCAATTCAACTTGTCTTACAGAACCAAAGAAAACAGACGACTTGCTTTCTGATCCAAAGTCAGGTAAGAACAAACTGATCTGTCACAGTTCCTCCAAGATCATTTACAGTCCAAACCGTCCTGAAGTGTCAGATGAAGAGTTTGACCTCATGCAGCTGTATAAACACACGTGTGTCAAATCACGTTTCTACAGAGATCAGAGAGATCCGGACGTCCGCTGAGAACCAGCTGGAGTGCGGCCGTCCCAACATGGAGTACGTCTACAGACCCGAAGACACGACAGTTCCCGTACGAAGCAAACGATTAGTGGGAGGAGAAGAGGCGTTACCGGTCAGATACGCTACACTAACGCTCATATAATCCGTTTAGAAAGACTGGTGATGTAACGTGACCTTTGACCCTGCAGACTCAGATACAGTGGCAGGTGGGCGTACAGGAAGAGAAATCCATTAACTGTGGAGGGGTTTACTTAGGTGGATGTTGGGTTTTGACCGCCGCCCACTGTGTCAGGTACAGCCAATCAGCTCATTATAATCTAAAACACTAACAGTGTCTTACGTTTACATTTTTATTTATTTTTATCCAAAACAACTTGTGAATTATACTATACATATATATATATCAGTGTTATATCATTAAAGTTTTGTTTTTGCAGTTTGTATGCAGTATGTCCTATTAAAATATACAGAATAGATCACAAAAATAACAATTCTCTCCCTCATGTCATCTCAGCTGTATGTGACGTAATAAATAAAAGTCACTTTATAGAAATCATGAAACGTTGAATAATGCCATCATTTAAATAAGGCAAATGTTTTAAACTGAACACTTTATTCATCATATATATACTTTTTGTTGTGTACTTTACAAATCTTTAATCTTAAATATTTAAATACAAAAAGCATTTTTGTTCATTAATCTGACATTAATCATGACAGTGAATAAATCATTATTTTGTTATTGAACTTACATGTGTCTGTTGTCATGTGTCTGTTGTCATGTGTCTGTTGTCATGTGTCTGTTGTCATGTGTCTGTTGTCATGTGTCCATCATCAGACCCAAACCAAAGTCCTTCCGTATTAAATTCTCTCTGTGGAAGAAACACCGTAAGCTGTCAACGACAGACAGTATTCCCGTGAAAAACATCATCATTCATCATCAGTATAATCCTCGAACCTATGAGAATGACATCGCATTGATCCAGCTGGAGGAGCTGAATCTGATGGGCAAGTGTATACATGATAATCCAGCGATTCGGGCCGTCTGTGTGCCCTGGTCAACAGAACAGTTTCAGCCCAATCACACCTGCACCATCTCCGGCTGGGGTCGAAACAAAGGTCCGGCTCTACACAACAACATACACAACTAGAGCTTCTGTTGAAGTTTGGAGACTAGTGTTAATGTTTCTGTTTGTTTGTGTGTGTGTGTGTGTGTGTTTGTTTGTTTGTGTGTGTGTGTGTGTGTTTGTGTGTTTGTAGAGGGCAGGTCAGCATCAACTCTGAAATGGGCGAATGTGACGATCATCGGCAACTGTGAAGATTATTACAAAAGCAAATTTCTGCCGGGAATGGAGTGTGCAGGTGTGTGTTGTTTGTTCAAACACGAGTGTTTAAAGTGAGTTTTAGTGATTGACTCGTCTGTCATTGGTTGTGTGTTGTGTCAGGTGATCTGGATGGTAAAGTGGACTCGTGTCAGGGCGACTCCGGCGGGCCGCTGGTGTGTAAAGACGCTTCCGGTGTGTCATACGTGTGGGGGATCGTCAGCTGGGGTGATAAATGTGGTGAACCCAATCATCCTGGTGTTTATACTAAAGTGGCACATTATTTTGAATGGATTCGCTTTAATACAGGCTGGTCAGCGGTTACGAAATATAACCAGTAAACACATGTGTGTTCAAACATCATTCATGTATATGACATGTGCTTTTAAAACTATTAAAATAGAGATGAGATCAACTCTTCGTATGACTCGTGTGTCTTTCTCTGGCTTATGTCTCCATCTGATTTTAAAGCACTTTACACATTCTGATAAATAAATGATAAATAAAACTAAAGATTCGACACAGAGGTGAAAAGTATATCAGTAATTGTATTGACATGTGTTACTGTCGTCTCACTGATATTAGCAACGTTTAACCTTTTCAGTCACAGACTTATTTTTTATATTAGACACAATAAAACACCTTTTTGTGAACCGGAGAGATTCTTCATATGTCTCAGCAGGAGGAATGGTACTGTATGGGTCATGACCCGAACACAGAACGATGATGAGGAGAGAGAATGAAGGTAAGACTGCAGGATTATTTATAGAGCTGATATTACTGATGATGATCTGCACGTGAAACATCACTTACTGGAACCAATCAGGGAACACAATAATCCTCTATGACATCACGAAACATCCTTAAAGAGGGATCTTGTGACCTTATGCTGCATCTGTTTATACACACACACACACAAACACACATATATATACACACACTTCTACAAAATTGAATGAGTAATATTGTTTTTAATTGAAATGTAGTGGATTAAAGTGTACATATATTGATTTAAAGATGGTATAGATCTGGTTTGGCTAAAACTGTAACAGTAAAATTTGATGTGTAGAATGAAACTCTAAAACTTATAAAAATAGCAGTTTATTTATAGAACATTCATAACATATATACAATAATATATATTTTTCCTTAAGGCAACAAATAAATTAAAACCTAGACAACCAAAAACGCGATTTTCAATCCTTCATTGATAAAGTTCTTTAAAATGAAGATTTGAGGTTCTCCAGTAGGATGAAAGTAAAGATGATCATAACACTGTGTGTCTAAACGCATCTACAGTTTCATCTGTCAGACACGTGTAAAGCAGCGTCGACTCTGTAATACATCTCACAGATGATGAAGAAATAAACGGTTCATTTACACAGCGATGACGTCATCATTCATCTCGTGTGCTCTGCACTTTAGAGTAACTCCTGCACGGGTTCTTGAAACACACGGACGGCAGCGACACGGGCCAGGAGAACGTGCACGGAACCGTCGTCTTAACGTTCTTCTCCAGGAAGTTAAAGACGAAGTTCCACCACGTTCTGTTCAGATAGTTGTGAGGAGAACTTCTCAGGGCCTACAAGACAAAAAGAGTTTCAGAGTCCGACGTGCCGCGTTTCTACGTCTGAATCATTCTGTTTAGATGATGACGTGACATTTAATGCGTTTGTTGTGTTACCTGGTCGTTGGCCATGGTGTGATACCAGTAGAAGAGACGGGATGTGATGAAATACGCCACCACGACATCCACAGTGTAGTGCTCATGTGCAGCCAGGATACAGACCACGCCCACCGCGCTTAGCAACCAACAGATGCCGTGATAGCAACGCCACAGCAGAGAGCGAGGTGAATCTATAACACAAAACATATATATATATGTACACGTGTTTGACCGGTGATGATGATGATGATGAGGGTTTCATCACACTCACATTCCTGGATGAAGAGGAAGGTGAGAGTCAGCATGACGGTGTGACCGCTGTACAGGAAGTCTCCACACATAAGATGAGAGCCTGTAATAGACAAACCACCTCCAGACACCAGCTTCAAAACACGCTGAATCTTTCCCTGAGAATCTCCATACAACTGAAGAGAAACACATGAAATAAAAGCTTTTCATCATATGATCGGAGTTCAGATGTCAATATTTGCCGGTTTAAAGGTTTTCAAGCATTTTGGTTTAACTAAAGCTTTAGTCAAATCTAAACAGATGATTCAATCTATTGATAATAAATAGATTCTGTGAGTCGTTTTGACTGAAAACCATGTTCACTCGTGTCGTGCGTGCGGGTGAGACGGACCTTCGGCGCACACTCCATGTGCATGCTGGGAACCGGAAGCGTGGTGACGTACATGGTGACCATACGGTACAAATACAACATTCCCTGCAGGAAGAAAAACCTTCGGCCCACGATCGCCCTGTCACACAGAAGGCAGAATTACTGCGCGTGTTCGGATGACGTCTCGGCTTGATAAAGGTGTGTCGTGTTTCACAGGAAGAATAAAAAAAGTGTCAAACAGGTTTCACTGATTTCCAGATGAACTCGCTGGTTTACACGAGTAGATTCATGTGTTTAACACTCACCTGTGTTTGAGAAAGATCCACTGAATGAACCAGAGAGCCACCAGAATCATTCCATTCACCTCTGTGACTGAAAACGCCCAATCCACACGACTCACATAATCGAAAAACTTATCGGGTAACGGCGGACTGATGGATTTATCCGGGACTCTCTCGTGGATCACGGTGATCACGACGGTGGTGAGCACGAGGTTAAAGGCCGCCCAGACGAAGGCCACGCCGGTCTTCCACCATTCGGCCGTGAGATGCGAGACGCCGGAGCCCTGGATGATGTTGGACTTTGGGATGGAGATGCGGATGTAGTCCTGGTTTTTGCGCAGGGTTTTCCCGAAGCCGCTCACCAGTCGGCGCGACTCGCTGACGGTTGGCTTGTCGTCACCGTGATCGCTGGGAACGTCCAGGTAAGGGCGCGTCCGTCCTGCGCGTGCGGTCTGGAGACGCGTCTTATCCTCTACCGTCACCATCAGGTGGTAGTGTCCGTTATCTCTCTCGTCTTCTCGATCGTCCAGGAGCTCAGATGCAGCCATTCCTCTGCTGACAGAAACATCAATAATGACTGTGTTTGGACATGAAGTGTTACTCAAGTATTTTACTGTCGTTCTGTGTGTTAGTCACAGGCATGTAGGTGTGTGTGTGTGTGTTTATTCAGGTGTGTGAATGTATGAGAACACACCCTGAAACCTGTCACACACACACACACACATACTTTCACCTCTCTCAACTTTAGTTCACACACACACACAGAGACACACACACACACAGACACACACACACACACACACAGACACACACACACACACACACACACACACACACACAAACAGACACACACAAACAGACACACACAAACAGACACACACAAACAGACACACACACACACACACACACACACACAAACACACACACACACACACACACACACACACACACAAACACACACACACACACACACACACACAAACAGACACACACACACACACACACACACACACACAGACACACACACACACACACACACACACACACACACACACACACAGACACACACACAGACACACACATGCAAACTTTGAACTCTTTCATTTATCATCATGTAAACAACATTAACTTCAGGAATGTTAATCTGAGCTCAGAAAACAGTAGAAAAACACACAATATCTAAAGAGACACAAGTGTGTAGATGAATCACTGAACTCGGCCTGTCTGATAATAATCACATCTCATTATAATATAGTGATATTTCACTGTGATCACAAGAATGAAGCAGAAATCTTCCGTATTAAGACATTGAGCTCACAACTGAGCATGTGCAAGGTGTGTACATCATCATCATCATCATCATCATCATCATCATCACCCAAGAGGGATCCAGAACTTCCAGAATGGCATAATAATCGATCATGAGCTGTAAATAAACTGGCACTTACAGGAAAACACTCATTTCTGGGAGATCCAAAAATAAACCAAACAAACAGTGACACTGAATGTCAACAGTGTGACGAATAAAAACACAATCTAACACAACCGAGAACAGACAAACATCAAAGCCGAGGGTTTGATGAGCTCAAGGTTCGTTCACAATCACGTTACACAATCAAACACTTTCCTAACAACACATAAGAAAACGATTCAAAGAGAAACCAATAGAGAGATGCGAGACACACATTTATAATGAAAAGCAGCTGATTCACCTGTTCGTCTGGAGCAGCTCGAGTCTGAACTGATCTGAGATCAAACCGTTCACTGATGGCCTTTAAGCCACGCCCACACCTGCAGACGTGCCCGCGTGACGTCAGAGGCACGCCCGTTCCGGAAAATACCATAAACAGACTTACATAATGAAACGCATGAGGGTCAGAGGTTATGAATAGCCTCTTTCTTTATTATATTATATATTCAAGTTTACTTTCTATTTGATCTGTGATGTTTGATCTGCTCTGTTCCACTAGAGGGCGAACTAACTAAATCACATTCATGTGTCTCATTCTGGCTGTACACCCTTAAAATAAAAGGTTTGGTTTTATGTCCACAGAAGCTTTCTAACACTAGAAGATTGTAAAGATAAAATACATTTTTGACTAATAGGTTCTTTGTGATGAAGAACCCTTTCTAGTAGTTTGATATAGAGAGTGTGTGTGTGTGTGATATGTGACATGATCTCGTCTCTGATTTATGTTTGTTTTCACATCTTTATCTGAATGATAAACACATCTCAAAAACTGAATGACGAACATTGTTCTGTTGATATATCTGTATGAGCTCTGTAATATTGACATAAGCTGTGTTTATGCAAATCATATGAAGATCTTTGGCTTTATTTGATGGTGAGAGTCAGTAAAGACAGGATAACTGGAGCGATTAGTTTTGTCTTTTATTTAATTCCACCGTTGCTGATTCCCGGCGCCCGGCACAGGCCCTTCCCACGGATTTCAAACGGCACGCCCTTATATGTGGCCACACCCTTCGAATCTGTTTGCAGGTCTGGCAGTAAATGCTCCCAGATTCTGCGTTTGGGATTTAACTCTTTATCCGGCTCTCCTGTCACATTAAAAACAAGAATCATTACAAACTCTGATGAGGTTTAAAAACGTCAGTGATGACTGGATCTTACCAGGATAATTCTGGAAAGTGATTCTGTCACCAGGCTGAGCTCCAGTGGGCGGGGTTAAGGGTTCTGTTCTCTCTTGATTGACAGCACAGAGGAGGCGGGCCTGTGACTGAACCCCTCGAACCTTCACTGACCGCACGTTACACAACAACACAACCACACAGCCCACTAGCTACACACACAGAGGACAGAGGATTTATAAAGTTTGTGAGTTGATAGGAAAATCATTTGCTGGTCTGGGATCAGTGTTATATAAGTTTATCTGTGTGTGTGTGTGTGTGTGTTCTGAACCTGTTGTGATGTCATGTGACTGTATTGCGCGCTGATGACGGTTCTCGGGCCGGGTTCTCCTAACTCCACCTCCTGGATAAGCAGCGATGATGAGTCTGGATGATCCCGGACCGCCAGAATCCGTCCGACACGCAGATCCAGTCGGGACACGTCAGGTTTCTGTTCTCGCATGAGAACGTTTGCAGATTCAGAAGCATTGAGATGTTCGGCGTTCACAGCAGCTCCTGACAGACATGCAAACAAAATACATTCTGTCAGGACCACTGTCGTCTAATATTAAACAATATCATTATTAAACAATAGAATCAAGCTGTTCTGTGCAGTCTTGCATAGATAAAATGGGCAGTTGTGGTCTACTGGTTAGAGAATTGGGACCAGAAGGTCGCCGGTTTGATTCCCAGTACCAGCAGGAGGTGAGAAAGACACTTTACCCTGTGCCACTGGACACTTGTAAGTCCCTAACCAGAACAGTTCAGCAGAATTACATACAGATTGACACTGATTAGCAATTCCAGCGTTATAAATGTGACATTTTCAGTAAAAACTTACAGTATAAATTCTCACAGAATGTATTTATTATTAATATACTGAATCATCTGTTTATATTTGACTAAAGTCCTGTTGATAGAGTCCAGACATCAGAAAAATATCAGTCTATACACGAGTTATATTTAAATGAAATTTATGAATGTGACAAAAGTGAACACACGTTTGTGAGATTCAACATACTTGTACGCAAACCAGAAGCAATAATACCCAGAGGTTTTAAAAAGATCACTATGATAAAAAACTTTTGCATGAAGTTGCCCATATATTTAATTATATTTTATTATAAACCTAATAAATGAGTGTAGAGATGATGTCCTCACCTCTCCTGTCTCTCCTGCGTCTCCCGTCATGACGTGTGTTTGTCTCTGATGATGATGATGATGATGATGAACAGGCAGATGGATCAGTTTGTGGTGAGGTGGAAGTTTCTTTCAGTTGTTGTGTTTTAGATGCGACTGATGCCGTGAGAACTCTCTCCTGACGCAGCTTTGCTGAAACAAACACACACACATGTGTTACTATCCATCACAATCCCATTTGTGTGTTCATGTTGATGATGTGTGTAACACAAGTTCTTCTGCATTACTTGCTTTCTTCCTCTGTGTCTCATGCAGGACTTTCTTCAGATCATCAATATCTTTCTTCAGTTTGGCATTTTCAACAAGAAGTTTCTTTTCT
>CM032810.1:550000-552500 GCA_019155185.1 Beaufortia kweichowensis | reverse complement strand
TCTGGGTTTTGGTGTGTTCTCTCTGTGGATGCGGTTGTCTAGGGTGGTTGTTCTTCCTGTTTTTGTCAGGGTTGTGCTGGCTACAGGTGAGGATGTTGTTGCCGTGGTGATTGTTGTAGCTGGAGGTGTCTCTGCAGGTGATGGTGTAGATAGATTGGAGACTGCTGTGGATGTAATTGTTGTTGTCATGGCATCAGTTGTGGTTGTCACAGATGTTGTCATGGCATCAGTTGTGGTTGGCACAGATGTTGTCATGGCATCAGTTGTGGTTGGCACAGATGTTGTCATGGCATCAGTAGTTGGTGGCACAGATGTTGTCATGGCATCAGTTGTGGTTGGTACAGATGTTGTCATGGCATCAGTAGTTGGTGGCACAGATGTTGTCATGGCATCAGTAGTTGGTGGCACAGATGTTGTCATGGCATCAGTAGTTGGTGGCACAGATGTTGTCATGGCATCAGTAGTTGGTGGCACAGATGTGGTTGGCACAGATGTTGTCATGGCATCAGTAGTTGGTGGCACAGATGTGGTTGGTCACAGATGTTGTCATGGCATCAGTTGTGGTTGGCACAGATGTTGTCATGGCATCAGTTGTGGTTGGCACAGATGTTGTCATGGCATCAGTTGTGGTTGGCACAGATGTTGTCATGGCAGTGGTTATTTTACGTGGGGTTGTGGTTTTCAGAGAAGTGGTTGTCATGACACCTGTTGTCGTGGTGATGGTGGTCGGGCTGACAGGTCTCGCAGGCTCAACGATGACTGTAACAACAGCTGAAAAACACACACAATTACACCAGTGAAAACAGCCTTTACCAGAGGAATATACTGTGACGTATCACTACATCTAGTGTAAACTATGATTCACATGATGAAGAGATTACACATACTTACATTTACAGTCATAACTCTTGCCATGAACACTCGCTTTACACTTGCATTTCATGTGGCCTGACTTATCATAGCAAACAGAGAGTTTCTTCTTATCTGAAGACACACACAAACACACACCACCAGCGGTTGTGACACAATGTCAATGTCTTGTGGTCTAAACACACACACACACACACACACCTGTGCAGTGATATTTTCCGTTGATGTGTTGCAGCTCAAATCCATCGTGACATCTGCAGATGTAGCTGCCGAACGCGTTCACACACTTACGAAACCTCGGACACTTCGCTTGACCTGTTACACACTCATCCACATCTACACACATCGAGTGTGTTACATTAAACACACACACATAACTGCATAAACTCTTTATTCTCTCATGTCTGACGTTACTGTACCGACACACGTCCGGCCGTCGAGTGAGAGGCGGAGTCCAGGAGACGGACACTGACATGTGACCTGTCCTTTCATCACCGCACAACCGTACTGACAGTTGGCCATTGCACATGTGCGAGCATCTGCACACAAACACACACACATTCTGAGTGACAGATTCAGTTAAACTGTGTGAAATACACTAAACGTGCTGATGTAAATCAGTGATGTAATACTCACTCCTGCACGTGCCGTCGGTCATCATCATATATCCGTTGAGACAGTAACATTTATAACTGCCCAGTGTATTCATACACCTGTACTTACAGGGTCTGAACGCACACTCGTTCACATCTACACACACAAAACTGAATTATTGCATTGAAACACTTTTTTGTTGCATGATAATCAACAATTAAAACTTTATTTAACCTTCAAGAAAGACATGCAGAGACACAGTGTGTGTGTGTGTGTGTGTGTGTGTGTGTGGTCAGTGGGGATGTATATACACGTCTTGTGTATGTATAAGTATGACTGGAATGTGTTTAGACGTGTATCTGATTTTACAGGCAAGTTCATCCCTGCAGTAAAACACACACACACACACACACACACACACACACACACACACATTACCCGAGTAACCTAGCAACTACACACTGTATAAGATCAAATGATCCGTTTTAAGAAACTAAAGAGCCTGATGAGAAAAGTGTGTGTGTGTGTGTGTGTGTGTGTGTGTTCTGTAAATCACATGTTAACATTTAACCCATACAATCTCCATCTTCATCACTCACTAACACAAACTAACACTGTCTCTGATTGGTCAGAATGTTTATAATGTTTACAAAAACACACAGTCCTGATGATGTCATCAGACACACTGAGAGAGAGAGAGAGAGAGAGAGAGAGAGAGAGAGAGAGAGAGAGAGAGAGAGAGAGAGAGAGAGAGAGAGAGAGAGAGAGAGAGAGAGAGAGAGAGAGAGAGAGAGAGAGAGAGAGAGAGAGAGACAGAGAGAGAGACAGAGAGAGAGGACAGAGAGAGAGACAGAGAGAGAGAGAGACGGAGAATATGAATTATTATTATCATATATGAATTATTTCTATAAAGTCAAATATAATATAATATATTAGACTTTTTATTTGAATGAGAGTTGTCACAGATACAGAGAGAACAGAGGGAGAAGAGAGAACTGAATTATTATTATCACACTGAATTATTTCTATAAAGTCA
>CM032810.1:490000-545000 GCA_019155185.1 Beaufortia kweichowensis | reverse complement strand
ACACACACACAGCACTGAGAGATGAGGCAACATGTTGTAAGTTTTCTGTAATCATACAAAAACAGATTCATCTATTCACGTTCCATTAACTCAACTCACTGACATCAGAACCGTCTCACAGATATTTTAGAATAAATTCTGGTTAGTATTTTGTATGAACAGGTGAATCTAATAAACCTAATAATACCACAATAACAGACAGTACAACAACAGGTTCACATGGCACAACACTTGTACAAAAAATCATGAGAAAATACATGATGACTTGAATGATCAGAATTGCCCTTCGTCTTACAGTATATCTGTGTAACTATATGCAGGTCTGACTCTAATAAAAGCAAAGTTTGTGATTTTTCTTCCGTCATCTCTCAGAGAGCACCATCAGCAGGGGCGGCCGACACCTTCCGCTGGTTCTTCTGAAAAACACAACGCAAACCACATCATCAAATCCAGACTCAACAGCTAGAAGAACTGCAGGTCATAACCTTACAATCCTCCCGGAGGTCCGATCACGGCGCTATCAGGGACTCGTCCCGGCTTTCTACCCCTCCCTCAGGATTCACTGTGGCACAGAGGTCATTCAGCAGCGGGACGTCAGACTGACCTCATCTCACCTGAACACACACACACACACACGTAGACAAACAGAGACTCGATTTCAGTCGTATCAGGACCTCGTCCGTGCGCGTCTAAAGGAAGAGTTCAGCCGAACGCGTCGCTTTTGTCGTAATTCACTCGCCTTCATGTGCGTTGCTCCACGTCATGTGACTTTCTTCTGTGAAACACAAAAGAGGTTTTGATAAAGACACGCGGACGGATGTTTTTCATGTCTTCTGAAGCCATACGAGACCAATGTACACTAAAAATCTACGTCTCACGTCAAAGGGATAATTTAAGAGTCAAACCAGAATAAATAACAAAGTAAATTTCAGTCTGTTCCTCATGCGAAGCTCGGGACGTGACTTGAATATTGAGACCTCCGTCACCGTATAATGACATTATTTCAAGAAGTGCAAACGTGAAGATTGTGCCGAAGCGTCTCGTCTTGTGCTCCGCAGGAGAAAGAGTCACAGAGAATCATGAGGGCCAGTGAATGATGACAGAATTGTCATTTTAAGGTGAACTGTCCCTTTAAACCACCTTTCTGTTGCATGGGTAGAAAAGTGTTTCGTTTTTAACAAAAGACTTAAAGAAAATAACTTTGTTTATTGCTGTTGTGACACCTCACTGTCTTGATGAATAAGAGACTTGTTAGGATGACTCGTTCATTAAATGTGATTCTTTTTGAACCGTGACTGCCTGTGTGGCTCTTTTATTTGTGTTGTTGAATGCGTCGACGGGAGAGACGTGATGACGTGACGTCACTCGCCGAGGCCTTTAATGGCGTTTCTCATTCTCATCCCTCCGAGCGCAGATGAGCGGATAAAGATGGCGGAGGCATATCTCAAGCGTTAAAGCGCTCGGCACATCACCGTACATGTCATCTCTTTATTGTTAGGCCTCTATGACGACTCCCATGTTGCTAGGCAACATGAATTACAATGACATGAAGTCCTGTGTTCTACAGGGAGGGAGGGGTCGTGAGATGCCATCACACACAAACACACACACACGTCTCACGAGTGTCTGTGAGAGACAAAGACATTCAAAAACTGAATAAATATATGAATATTACATAGATTATAGGCCTACGTTTACATATTAAACCTATTCATCCTTTTCCTTATGTTCATACACAAAGCAATGTGTTAAAATACATAAACAAATATAATTGTTACATATATAGACTGTGAACATTTGCACTGTTAGTTTACAAATACTCCTTCATGTACCCTGTATAGAAATAATGGATCAGGAGACTTTCAATTGAATTTGTGTTCATCAGATTTAAGCACCTAGAGGATGAATTTCATTAAAGTATCCTCAGATTTCATTTTACCCCAAAATCAAATAGTAAAAATGAGTCAAGAAAATCTCAGGCTTTGAAGAAACAATTATTTCCTTTATTTTTAGGGTGAATTATGACAAAGACATGTTCTCATTAAGATTTCTCTAAAATATTTCTCTCAGGACTATACCGACCTAAAAGCACTTGTTCATAAACCAACCCTAACCCTAATAAATATAAATATAATAGATGTTTTACATTAAGTTCCAGTACATTTATAAAACACGTATGATCAAAGTTTTCTCTGTCATGTGACACCAGTTACATTAAATCTGAAAAGTTCAATCCAAATGATAAACTCTAAATAAAATGTTCTCTAAAATACTCTAAAGAATGTAACTATAAAACACATCACATGTATGTTTGTAAGTCATTTAGTAGTGTATTTATAATATTCTGATGAATTCAGAACTGTATGTATATTTATGATATGTTTGTGTTTGCACACACACACAACAGCAGATGTGATGATCATTCTCTTAATGGCCATGATTCTGCTGTGAACTCTGTGATGTTAAACTCTCGAATAGTGAACGTCACATCACGCCATTTCCTAAAGTACAGCTGTTTCTCAGTGTTACGATCCTGCAGCACGAAACTCGAGATCTTCAGCACAGGCAGATTCTGGAGTTACACAACAACAACATCATGACAGATTATTAGATATTCTGTCATCAATGACGATTAATTGTTGGTATTTACAAGTATTCATTCACCAGACACTTGAATTGAAATGATCTCGTTACCTGTACGTTGAGGAAAGAGCCAATGATTCCCCAGTCGAATCTGCAGACAGGATTGCCACACAGCATCTTGTCTTTCTTTGTGAAACCGTCGAAGGTTATGGGTTTTTTATGAGGAACTGTTGTGCAGCGGTCGAAGATGGAATGATCCAGAACGATGTGATGATTGCCCTGCAGTAAAGGCAGAATAACAACATGAGCACACGTGCAGGTTCAGCATCATTCATCTCACTCATCGCTTCAGAAAGTCACATTCCGGATGCTACAATAAGCAAAAGAAACGTTGTGCGAGGTGCTGTCAGGTTATCACAGATAATCCATCTGTGTGACAGATAATCCACATACAGAAATATAAAACAAGCATCACAGCCGGTCATACCTGCAGGACTCTCAGATCATCACTCGTACACGCAATCATCTTACACTTGGCACAGAGTAACTGATAGCTGGCCTGAGTTTTGGGTTTGTCAGGACTGGATCTGATGTGATCTCTGCGGGCTTTATCTTCTCTCTGTAGCACGTCCACCTGAGCGCACATGTTAGTGTCATGAGTGGCACATCAGAACATTAGTCGTGATTGTAACGTGTGATGGAGAACCTTGCGGCTGAGGTCATCAGGGCTGCTCTGCAGTTTCCCGACGGCTTTCTCCACCATCTGCTCCTTATAGATGTTCATCTGCTCCTTCTCAATGCGTTCCTTACAGCTGGAGATGAGGAAACATTGACTGCCGTGCGCCCGACCACGACCTACACAACACACACAAACAGACAGAACTTCCAAATCCAAACTATTTAGTCATGTGGATATTTATATTTGTGTGTTAACGTTTGTTACCTCTAACTTGGATCATCTTCACCACATTACCCACATACTCATACATGAGCACCAGGTTGCATTGTGGGATATCTACACCTTCATCAGCGACAGAGGTGGCGATGAGGATCTTACTGTTCTCTGAGCTTTTAAAAGACTCCAGAACGCCCTTCATCCCGCTCAGAGTCATTCCAGAGCCACTGTTGGATTTTCGCCCTTTTCCAATCAGAACTTCAGGCTTCAGGAAACTCAGAGAATCTGTGTCTTTAATCCATTTCTTCATGGCCTGATAGACACACGACAAACTTTAGCTACTTGATCCAGTGAAAAAAACAGTGAGCGAGTGAGTGAGCGAGAGAAGCGAGTGAGCGAGCAGGTGAGTGAGTGAGAGAGAGAGTGAGCGAGCAGGTGAGTGAGCGGGCAGGTGAGTGAGTGAGAGAGAGAGTGAGCGAGCAGGTGAGTGAGTGAGCAAACAGGTGAGTGAGTGAGAGAGAGAGTGAGCGAGCAGGTGAGTGAGTGAGAGAGAGAGTGAGCGAGCAGGTGAGTGAGCGAGCAGGTGAGTGAGTGAGAGAGAGAGTGAGCGAGCAGGTGAGTGAGTGAGCAAACAGGTGAGTGAGTGAGAGAGAGAGTGAGCGAGCAGGTGAGTAAGACAGTGAATGAGTGAGCGAGCAGGTGAGTAAGAGAGTGAATGAGTGAGTGAGCGAGCAGGTGAGTGAGCGAGTGAATGAGTGAGCGAGCGAGTGAGCAGGTGAGTGAGCGAGTGAATGAGTGAGTGAGCGAGCAGGTGAGTAAGAGAGTAAGGGTGAGACTCACATCAGCGAGGGCTCGTGTCCTGACGAACAGTATTGTTCGAGTCTGATCGTTGTTATGATATTCCTCCTCCAGAATGTCCTTCAGCATCTCTAGTTTTGGGTTTTGCTGCCCATTAGTGGCCAAATCCAGTAATTGTGACCTCTGACCTGCATCAGTGAGACACAGAAAAGATCAGGAGACTGAACTGACCTGAGACCATCCCCAATTACAAACACAACAGTGTTGAGTTCTATATGTCAAGATACATTATAAAAGGCGTCATTGATTTGAAAAGAATGATTTACTTTCAAAGATCTCCGTAAGTTTTCTCTCGGTTTCATCGTAGCTGGCGTTTCGGACCTGTTCAAAAAAGGAATCCAGATAATCCAGAGCATCTTTAGTGCGGGCGTCTTCAGTGATGATCAGAGCATCATTCAATTTCTGAAATCAGATGATACAAACAGAAGCAAGACATGATTTACAGTATGATTTTATTGGTTCATTTTGAAAGGGTTGTGTGTGCGACTGACCCGCAGATGTTCAGTGTAGTTGTAAAGCGCTCGGCAGATTCTGCTCTCCTCATGTGGATCATTCATCTGCAGAACTCTACAGCACTTCTGAACAGAGACGATCCACTGCTCATACGCCTGAGAACCGTACTCACGGTTCTGAATGTTCGACAGGCTGTCTGTGAAACACACACGTGTGTGTTAGTGCGTGTGTTGTGTGTCTGCAGTATGTGTACAGAGGTGAAGATTGTGTACCGATGTTGTAGACTTTCTGTGCCAGCTGCTCAATGTTCTTCATGATTTGTCTGATGATTGTGATGAAGGGATCAGACGTGCGTTGAGGAACCTCAAAACACTCTGACACACACACACAACCGGATTTAATAATCGTGTGATACAGATAAACATGCGTGTGTGTGATGACATGTCAATACTGACTTTTGGCAGGCGTGTGCACATAAGATCTGAGCTCATCCAGGTGTTTGGTAACCGTGGCGATGACCCTGCTGTCCAGGTTGGCACAGAGCTGTACGATATTGTACTCGGCCTCCTGCTGGGTCTTGAAATTTCCAATGCCGACCGATGCCGTCAGTCCAACAACCTGTTTGATACGGAGCCAAACTCATGAACCAGTAAAACAGAGAAGAAGAGAAGAGAACAGTGTGTACCTGTGGCAGGGAGCGTGTGCTGCCGGTGAGTTTAGCGTCCAGGTAACGGGTCATGATGTTGTTGTACGGGTGTTTTCCGGTGGTGTTGTGACACTCGTCCAGCAGGATGAGCGTCAACATCTCGAGAGACGCCACCTCTCCGCTGTGAAGAGCGTTGACCAGGATCTGTGCCGTCATCACCACTATCTCGTGATTCTCAATGAGCCAGAGCACAGACAGACCCTCCATATCACCACACATCCCCATCACCCTGATGAACACAAACACAACACACATGGAGGCGTGAGGCACATTCAGACCGCTGTGTGTGTGTGTGTGTGTTACCTGATGCTGGGGTCCTTGCTGGAGAAGTGCTCCAAAAACAGTTTATACTGCTGTTGATAGACCTCAACCTTTGTGGCCAAAAAGACGATCTTTGCTCTACCAGGAAACCGTTTCAGGTGATTCTCACAGATCGCCAAGGCAACGATAGTTTTTCCACATCCTGACAGAAACACAAAAAGACAAAACGTTTTGTTGACGATTGTCGTGAGAGGAGCTGACGATTGTCCGACGTACCTGTAGGAGCACAGATGATGGCGTTCTGTCCGTCGACCACCGCGGCCGTCAGCTCCTTCTGATACTCTCGGAGTTTCCTCTCACCTGATCGCTCACTTTTACAGACTCCTGCGGAGAGGTCAAAGGTCACAGCAGGTGAGGAGGGACGGCAATAAACAGCTGTGATTATCACGGGCCGAGCTCCGTACCCGTGATCCCGCCGGACGTCTCTGGCACGCTCGTGTTGTTGGCGCTCTTCAGCAGACCATCATCGCTCTCTCCTTCCTCTGCGTACTGAAAATAGGCCGTTATGGGGAGCGAGGTGTCCATGTCCTCATCCTCTACATTCAGATCCTTACCACCTCCATCTGCAGCACAAAGTGATGACGAATCATCATAGTGGTAAATGTAAATAAAGAGATGGATGGATAATTATAAATGAACAGATGAATGGATTGATATGATGAGAAGAAAAGAGAATGCAGCTGCATTACTTGGTTCCAGTATTTGTAATGCCTGGGTTAAATCACACTCGTTCAGAGCCATCTTCAGCACTTTAAACCAGTGCGGTTGATCTGAACGCAGAAGAATCTGCACCATTTTCTCACTGGCAGCAATAGGACCGCGCTGAATCTCCTGCAACACACACACACACAAAGAAAATATCAGATATTTTAGATTATAAATCACACTAAATGTATAAATGCAGAAAGGTTTGTGTGAGGATTACACCATACAATATACAGTGTGTACAGTGTAAAAGTCATTAGGACTATAGAAAGACCTCATAAAACATGAAAACCCAGCGTGTGTGTGTGTCTGTGTGTGTGTGTGTCTGTGTGTGTCTGTGTGTGTGTGTGTGTGTGTGTGTGTGTGTGTGTGTGTGTGTGTGTGTGTGTGAGTGTGTGTGTGTGTGTGTGTGTGTGTGTGTGTGTGTGTGTGTGTGTGTGTGTGTGTGTGTGTGTGTGTCTGTGTGTGTGTGTGTGTGTGTGTGTGTGTGTGTGTGTGTGTGTGTGTGTGTGTGTGTGTGTGTGTGTGTGTGTGTGTGTGTGTGTGTGTGTGTGTGTGTGTGTCTGTGTGTGTGTGTGTGTCTGTGTGTGTGTGTGTGTCTGTGTGTGTGTGTGTGTGTGTGTGTGTGTGTGTGTGTGTGTGTGTGTGTGTGTGTGTGTGTCTGCGTGTGTGTGTGTGTGTGTGAGAGTGTGTGTGTGTGTGTGTGTGTGTGAGTGTCTGTGTGTGTGTGTGTGTGTTTCTCACAGCTCTGATCTCTTCACACTCTGCAGGTTTAAGCGTGTCACACATGTGTGTGATCAGCTCGCTGGGCTTCATGTGTTTGGTGATTGATGGTTCGAGCTTCATCAGAAGAGCTCGGTGCTCCTGCAGACTCTCTAACTTACTGAAGTCCCATTCTGTGATGGCTTCATACAGACCTGTATACTCTACTCACAACACAGAGACACAATAAACAAACACCAGATACTGTTCAATAACCTTTTTCCATATATAATTACCATATATGTGTATATATTCAAGTTCAAGTTTATTTGTATAGCGCTTTAACAATGCAGCACTGTTTCAAAGCAGCTTTACAGCAGAATAAACAGAATATAAAAGCTCATTTAATAACTAATATCTAATATCATATGTGTACTGTACTACGCAGCATCACTCAGTCCGGAACAATCCAGCGCTATGTGAACAGTAGGTATGTTAAAGCCCTTTAGACTAATATAATTATAAATATGTGATGTTGTGAAGTCACCTGAAGCCCTCAGGATATCCCTGAAGGCCTGAAACCAGCCCGGTGTCTCTAAGACACACATCTGCTCGAGCAGCAGCTGCGCAGCTGCAGTCACAGACGTCTTCTCTGTAGACAGAATCATCTCCACCATCACTACAAGAACACAATGTTGATTTAGTGCAGTCTGATCAGGACAGATAACCTGCGTTCTGTTCTCACTAGTGAACTTGTTCATCAGGTCTATCAAGGAAATATAACATTATAACTTCAAATTACACTAAGTAAACTGATCTCAAGCCTTAAACAAACTTTAAAGGAATAAGTCATGTTTACACACGTCCCACTGGATTCATTCCCAAAGGATTTAAACACGCATATAACAAAACAAAAACTAAATAGATTTCATTTGTTTTCAGTGATTTACACTGCTGTATTACAGTGCAGATATGACACATACACACAAAACACTCAATGACAAAACAAAACTGTAAAGTTTCATTACTAGAAGAAAACGTGTTCAGATATTCTCACCTTCATCTAGATAATCATTCATGAAGACTTTGATGAATGATGGTCGTAAAGTCTTTATGATATAATCATTGAAACGCTTTAAATTCTCTTTCTCCTCTTCATACATCTCTGCAGTGATTCACACCGACGATCTGAATCTGATCTGATCCTGAAACGAAACTGAAAGTAAACAGGAAGAAACGAAAGAGATGCATCGAAACAAAGACTGTGTGTGTTATAATCCAGTGAGATCCCTATGTAGACAGCATCACACACCTCTTCCACGAACACCTGACATCATAAATAAACCTCTCTTCTTTCCTCTACAGGTATTTATCTATCACTGTTAAACATTATAAACTTAGTAAAGCACTTCTTAGTACTATTGTCGCTTCATTGTCTCCTAATATTTGTAAGTGGCTTTGGATAAAGGCGTCAGCTAAATGACTAAATGTAAATGTAAATCCCTATGTAGACAGCATCACAGACACACACAGACTACATGTTTAAACATGGATGGAGATCATGTGGGTGGTTACACATCGTTTCTCTGGAATTCTTAACTCACTTTTCTCTGAAACAGAAATCAAAACTTTCACTTTTCCCACTAACAGAATAAAGTTGTTTTTAATCCCTAAAAAAGTTCAGGTGATCGTAAAAATCTCCCAGAAAATAAACACGTAAGTATATGTGAATTATAAAACGTCACCATGGCGAAAAGTTACTGCAGTTATCATTAATTGGAGGTGATTCAGTATTATTCAATATTCGTCGTGATAATCTATTAATTTCACAGTACATTCAGGTGTTTTATCATAGAATAAGAATAAAACTGACTCCAGTACAACATGTTATTAGTCAACTAGTAAAACTAATTCCCACAGATCCAGTCAACACTAACAAACACTTACATTGATAAATTGGCTGTATTTCTTTTTTTTACTAATTAATAAAGATAAAACTAAACCATGTTCTCTCTGAATGTTTCATGATTTTATTGACAGCACATCTCTATGGTAAAGAAAGCGTCGTGTGTACATTGTGAATCTCATATTCTCACACACTCATAACATGATCATCTGTTCCCTGAGTTTGATCATGAATATATTCTCATAACACTGGACTTCACCCTCATGTGACATGAACTTCTGCTAGACTCGAAAGGGTCAAGGGTCAAGGACAGACTGACAACAAACTAGCTCAAATCTGTTGCAGAATGATGACGTCATGTGTCATTTAGCGTATATTCATGACGCAATCTCATTGTATTTACATTTCCATTTAGGCTTAAGGTTCAAAATTAGATAAAAAGTTTGTAATACATCAGAATGAAGCTCAATAAAGCTGTTCTCCTTTACACATTTATACTGTTTCTGATGAAAGAGTAACTCAACACGAGCCATTAAACGTATTCAACAGGGTTTTTGGTTTAAAGTCACTTAATCCTGCAACAAGTCAAACTGGCAACACTAAGAACAGATGCAAAGGACCAATCAGAAAAATAAGAGACCTTATTAGCTCATGAATATTAATGAGAATTAATATTGAATATTAATGAGAATTGGATTCTGGATTCTCTTAGTGTAAGAGTAAAGAATAAAGTTCACACCAAGGAAGATAACAATAATAATTTTACATATAAAAGTCATGTAAAAATCCATAAAAATTAAAGTAACTCCAACAATAGCAATATAAAGGAACAATATCTTCTGAAAGACGATAATAAAACATTGATAGCTAATCAAAATCCATTTTAATTTTACAGGGCTCATACATTTTAAATTGCAGAGAAGCTGAACACTGAAGTCAGAAAAATCAGCGTCTATTAATTGTTGATGTTAATATAATTATCAATCTTGATGTGAACGAGCGTTTGGGGTGAATCTAGCAAGAGTTTTGCAGCATGAGGGTTAATATCATCAGACGATCAGCACCAGGTGTGAAACCATAAATATAACAATAATAACAACAATGCAAATGACAAAACGTTTCTTTAGAGAGTTTTAAACAGTTCATGAATTCATTCCCGTCTATAAAAACATCACACACGTTTCTCTCATTAGTGAATCATTAGTGAAAGTTGAAATAGTGTGTCTATGAGCTCTAGCTGGCCTCCGTCTGTTCATCACAGTCTGTGTTTGTGTTTTCCGCTGACTCTTCGTTCATGTCCGTTTGCTCTTGTTGAGGACTGACAGTGTTTTTCTGTTGGCTAGGAGTTGTTCTGACCGTCGGCAGAAACTCCTCGAGATCCTGCAGGATAGACTCCAGGAGTCGTGTGTCTGACGGTGGGGTTGTCGTCATCGAGTCCGTTGGGAGGAGGGCTGGAATAGACTTTGATTGGTTACCTACATGTAAAATGTTGGTGTCAAGAGCATCTGAACCGCTGGTGTTGACTACGTCCACTACACAGTCGTTCAGATTTAGCGTGCGGTCAGGAGAGACGGTAACCGGGTCCACGGGGATAGAGGAGTCTAAGAAAGCGACACTTTGCTCAGTATCAACCCTTCGCTCGTCATCGATGGCTGCCGTCGCTTGGTCGATAACATCTAAGACGCGATCCAGACAGTCAATGGTACGATCGCTGTCACTGTCGATGGTGATCACCGTGGGTGAGCGATGCGCTCTCTTTCTCTTTCGGTGCCTTCGCTTCTTCCGCTGGTGCCAGTGCGGATCGGGTGCTTTCCGCTCATAGATAATCTCCACGCTTGGGCTGCGCTTACGTTCTTTGCGTCGCGGCGGGTTTTGCGCAGCCGGCGTTCCCTCCCCCTGCTGGCGCTGAGCGGCTCGCTCCAGGTGACGGGTTTTGTACTTGCGTTTGCCGCTGGGTTTGTCCAGACGAGATCTTTCCGAGCAGGAGTCCGCGCTGCTGCTGCTGCTGACGGATCGTCTCCTGCGCTTACGGCCGCGCTGAGACTCACGGGAGCGATGACCCGGAGACCTGCTCCTCCTTTCTCTTCTTCTTCTTCCTCGATCTTCATCCCAGTACGAGGATGACTGTGAGTATCTTTCTCTAACGTGCTGAGAACGCTCACCGCTCCTGTCGCTGCTGGTGTCGTTTCTGGAAGGTGATGGTTCGCTGCCACTGCAAACGGACACAATCGGACTCTGGCTTGACCAGCTCCGGTGCGAGCGTGTGCATGAGTCATCTGTGTGGTGGGATCGTTCCCAAGTCTCTGTGTGCTCTCTCGAGCGTCTCTTGAGCCCAGATCGGCCTCGACTCGCTTGTGGATGAGGCCGTGATCCGTCACTGGACCTATGTCGAGGCGGGGATGCTCTTTCTGCGCTGCGTGACCGCTGTACGCCAGGGTCTGAGCGTGTGTGCTGGGGACTGCGTGAGGAGGCGGGGTCTGGGGAAGATGTGGGGCTAACTGGGTTCACGTGGGACTCCTGGGATCCCTCTTCTTTTGTTACTGTGGCCGTTGTGTCCGTGGCAACCGTTTCCTGCTCCTCTTCAGACGAATCAGAGGAGAGCTGAACCAGCTCAGGTGTCCGCTCAGCCATGGGCTTTACATATCCCACAATCAGACACTCTTCCTCATCATCATCTGCACCTGGACCGCCTGACCTGCTAATGCTCGTGACGGGGTCAGCACGTTCCAGGGGCGGATCTCCGCCACCGCTCGGCTCCGTCTCCTCGTTCTGCGATTGGCTGGAGGAGGGGAGGAAAGTGGAATAGGAGGGGCCGGGTGTCTCGTCGTCCCACGCCGATTCGCTCGGCAAACTCTCTGCTGTGGGAACTTGTGGAAGGCGTTCCTGAACGACAGAGGGATTCTCTTTGACATTGTTTTCACTGTCATTATCATCATCCTGTAAAGAAAGACACATCGTAAGCTCAAGAACTATATCACATTTACTTGAGGCTCATTATAGACAGTCAAATACTAGTCAAGAAAGAAATATTAACACAGTTACATCATGTCCACTGGACAAGTACAGTATTTCTCAAAGTTAAATGCTCTGTTGTATATTACACAGGCGTTTAGTTTCAGTGTTTGATTCTTATCGATCAATCACAGTTATGAGCTCTTTATCCAATGATTCTGTGTATCACTCTTATCAACATTAACATACATCACAGTCACAAAAGTCATAAAAGCAAGAAGTTACAGGAGGCTAGTGCTGCGACTGAAGGGGTTGCAGGATTCATGTACCATTAACATTACACATACAACATGCATCATATGAGAATTTCAAGCAAAGGTTTCTCACCTCAGAAATGGCGATAACAGATGAATCAGAGCTACTGCCCTCCTCATAGCTGGGAGCGGGACAGTCATAGATCGCCTGCTGGTCATACGCCTCCATGCTGAGGGTGGAGCGAGCGAAACTCACCAGCTCGTGCAGGAAGTGGTCAGTGCGTGCTAGCAGAAAGGGGCGGAGCTCGTCCCGGATGGCCGAGTCCTCCATGTTGTAGTTTGTGATGCGGGACATGATGATGTGCTGCACGATATTCACCAGCGAGCCGTGAGAACCGTACAACACCGTCAGCTCACGCTGCAGCCACGGCAACAAGCGTCTCAAGCACGCTGGGTTCTGCCTCAGGAACGCAGCCGAAACGTCCCTCTGACGTCCGGCATCCCTCGTGTTTCGCACACGTACGCCAGTCCTGTAGAGGGCACGCCGAAACGCCACGACGTTCCGGTCCCGCAGACGCCTGAGGTTTCGTCCCTCACCTCGCCCCCTGCGGCGTGCCGTCAGTCTCAACACCACCTGCTGCACGTCTCGGTTCTCTGTGCGCACCGCGGCGTCGGTCAGACCGCCGAACATCACGTCATCATCCGGTGGGGAGGAAGGGGCGGGTTGTTGTGACCTGTGGCTCCGCCTCTCTCTGCTTCTAAGCGCTCGGGGGCGGAGCACACGCTCCGAGGGGTCGCTCGCGGCCGCTCCATTCTCGGCCGGCCGCAGCACAAACTCCTTAAAGTCGTTTTCTCCTTTGACGGAGTGGAATATGGAGTGGAAGGGCTGTTTACAGAGCGGACACTCGGCTTTGTTCTTCGACCACTCGTGAATGCAGCGGAAACAGAACTGATGAAGGCAGCGGTCCAGCGAGGCCACGTTATTAAAGCCGTCCAGGCAGATGGGGCACTTGGAGTCTGGAGAAGCATTGGCCAATAAACGCTGAGACGATTTACCTCCGCTGTCTCGCTTTTTCACACGCAACTTCATCTTAGTGGGCGCCATCACCTACAACACACATAAAACATTCATCAATTATCTTTTTCGATATCTGTTTGTCTTGAAGATTGTATGAGTATTAATCTGCTGTGTTGACTCTATTGACATTATGTTCATGTCCTACAGTCACACTGAAACTTTCAGAGCAATACAGCATGATTTTCTGTAAAGCTGATTTGACCTTTGTTGTAAGATGCACTACACAAATAATAGTGCCTTCACCTAAAACATCACTGCATTATACAAATGCTATATATATACTGTGTTTAGTGTAGCTCAAACACCAGAGAATTTCACTGACAACACAAAGATCATGGGTTCAATCCCTGCAACACACAAACTGACAAATGACATGTATGTTGTAATTGAATGCACTGTAAGTCGCTTTGGATAAAAGCATCTGTTAAATAAATAAATATAAATGATATCTCAAAGACATGTGTCCTGTTTAGTAGAGGTGTTTTATTTTAATCAGTGAGACTCAAAACAGACAAACAGTCTCATAGACATGAACATCACAGAGATCTGGATCAGTAATAAAACATCAATGCAATAAAATACTCATTAAATGCATCACTTTTACCATATTAGATATTTTAGACTTCTTCTCCATGTGTATCTTGTACTACAATATCTATGTTTATTTACATTTTTATCTAAAGTGTTTTACAGTGCATTCAGTCTATGTCTTTACTATGTGTGTTTGCTGGGAATCAAACCCATGACCTTTGTGCTGCAAATACAATAATCTAGCAGAAACACTACAACATATCTCTTCATATCTTTTACATATATCTGTATTTATGTGTGTTTGAACTCATTGTCTTTCTATAAGTGATGCAGCATGCACTGATTTAAACACACTATAGGCATACATGTACACAATGATTTCATTAAAATCTCTACAACACAGGAACAAAATGACATGTTCTCCAAAAGCCACGCTTTCATCCTTACATTTACACTACTGAAGAGGTGAAGATAATTCTGCTATTATATTTAATCATGTAGAACTATGTTTTAGACATGTATCGTTACATTGGAGTAACATGTAAATACCACAGTGATAATCATGTTTTTGTAATTATTGCATCATGGTACGCTATAATACTCTCTGTAAAGGTTCATATGTATTTAACTCTTTAAGAACAATTCATCAAACTAGTTATTAGTTACTAGTTATGTATCAGGCCATACACATACACATACACATACACATACACATACACATACACATACACATACAGTCAAAACTGACATACTGAATATATATATATATATGTGTGTGTGTGTGTGTAAATCCAAACATTATAATACAAACATCTAACAAAATACAACAAATAAACATATGAAATATGAAAACATCGTGTGACATTATAAACATAAACATCAGCTCGACTGCTGGATTCTATGAGATGTCTGTCTAACTTGTCTTAATCATTTGAATGTTTAAATATATATATTATCTTTACAGATAACAGATGAACAAATAAATGAAATAAAATTCAGAAATGAAATATGAAACAGAGAGACATTCTCACCTAATATCACCTCCACACATTACACCCGCGAACCACTGTAATTCCGCACGAGCACACACACAAACTTATGTGTATCACATGCGCGTATGTTTCACGCGAATACAAACACAAAAGAAAAGAAAAGAAACATTAAAAAGCAATAAAAATGAAGCAGCTTCTCACTGCTGTCGAGAAACCCAAGAAGCGCAGAAAGGCGCTTCCGCTGGCGTCACACGCACGCGCGCCTCACGCGGTGTGGAGCTGCACTGCACCTGCGCAGTCACAACCACATGAGAGCGTTTCTTACAAATACTGTCAAACCACACGAGAAATATACACACAACAAAATCGGATTATCCATAATTAAGAAATGGTAAAGAAACCACGCATCTTGTATTTATTTTGTATTGTAGTACATTTACAGTGTACACACTAAGATGTTGTTGTTCATTTAAAAACTAAGAAATACGGCTTTTAAATGTCTGTATACACTGCTGTCTTTTCTAGTTATCAACTAGATTTATACTGGCTGAACAAAACTGTGCGAGGCGTCATTCATTTGTCCTATTCATTTATTTATTTTTCTCACTTTATTATATTTTGATGCTTGTCTGATTAAGAAATTCTGCACTTTGTACCAAGCCACTTATTGTTGTAAATTTTACACTGTTCAATAAAGTTCTTCAAAAAAAAAAAAGTCATTCATTTGTCCCTTCCGGTTGTTGTTGTTGTCAAGGCATCGGTCGCGTGTTTCCGGTTTTGTTTAGCGGCTATGTGCTAATGTGCTAACGGGCTGCTGTATGCGACATATTAATTGTCGTGTAAATAAAAGAAAACATTACATTAAATGATGTACGTGAGTCGACGCTGTTTGGACAGAATACTGTCAGCTGTGAGTATCAGAACACATTAAAATTAGGGTTAGGGTTGATTTTTGTATTTAAGATATGAACGATAAATCTAAAGATACTTTACAGGAATATACGATATAATGTATGAATATGTAAGTCACTATGATGGATCCTGTACATAACATTTAACATCCATACAGAATGTAACCAAGACACATGTTGTTTTTATCATTATTATAAATCAAACTTTCTACCTAAATTAAATGATATACATTTTTCATTAGACTTTTATGAATACAGTTAGGCTGTCATGTTTATTAACTCTATTTCATCAGGTTCTCGTGGCTGTGGTTCTTGTGTCGTGGGGTTTTGTCATCTCCAGCACACGAGTAGCTGCTCAATGGGAGCTGGAGAAGAAAATCCAAAAAGATGAATAAATATCCCTGTAAACCTATTAATCAAAAGCACATTTGACTGCTGTTGTCAGGTACATTTACTCCTACAGGAATCCAACTAAAACTTATTCCAGAATTACATTCAGGAGAAGAAGATCTGAATCAACAGCTGGAAGATGAACCAAATCACATGCTTATCATGTAAAATACACATCTGTGGACTGTTTATTGACAGAAGTTTCATGTCATGATTGTTTATACATGTTTATGATTACATTTATTATAATAAATAGCTTGATTGAATCTGACTGGATCATTGTGTGAGATGTGAGTTCAGCCACAAGGTGTCGCAGTGCAGCAGAAACACTCATGAGCTCTGCTGTCACCCCATATTGAGCTGAAAATAAAATTCAATAAATACAAAACTAAAGAAAAGATAAACTACTTTAAACAAGCAGTACAAAGTATGGGACAGGATTTTCACAGTCATTGGAAATTTGTAAATATTTAGGCATTTTAAAAGTGTGTCTTCTAATATCTAATGATGCACAGCTATAAGATGTTTCATCGGATAGAAACTGTAGCAGCATTTCAAATAATTGTCTAGTCCCTAAAAAATAAAAGGTTATCAATCAATCATCAGGTTATAAAACATTCATATTTGGCACTGAAGGTTGATTTTGAGGTACTGCATGTTTTTGGGAGATTAAAAAAGTGTTCTTTCATTATAGGTTTTACTTTAAAGCACCAGAGAAATGATTGAATTGAAAACTGGAATATATAAAATTGTTGTATGAGTGCGATATCACATGAACAGTTATGTTGTTATATTGAATGACAGCTTGTGTATGTCAATGATATTCAGTATAATATCACTCATATATGAAGTTTAAAGTGTGTATGTGTTGTCATCATCATGTTTGTGAGAGTGCAGATGATGTGAGGAGACTTTCATCTGGGTCTCCAGATCTTTCTGTCATGTTAATGAAATGATTGAATGAATGAATAGCTCTTTTGTGTTCATCCGGTGCTCACGCATTTCATTAGAGCTCCGCCTGAGACCCTCTCATCACCTGATTATTCCTCTCAACACAATCACAGACACACGCCTGCCCTCATATCTCTAAAACACTGTGTGTGTGTCGGGTCACTGCACCTGTACACAGATGTGTGTGTGTGTTACTGTTCAATCATAGTGTGTTTAAAAAAGAAACTCACATTTCAGGTACAATATGAGTTATAATGTTCATTTAAATAGAATAAGATGAATTCTCTGTAGTGACACAATTCAGTAATGTTACATAAAACAGCAGTAGTAATGAAAACACATTACAGCTGTATCTGTCTGTATGAGCTCATTTTGAGTTTCATTCAAATAACGTGTTAAAGAGGAAGATACTGAATTATGAAACTTGAGTATCTGCATCAGCTGCAGTCGACACATCAATCTCTCTCTCTCTCTCTCTCTCTCTCTCTCTCTCTCTCTCTCTCTCTCTCTCTCTCTCTCTGTCTCTCTCTCTCTCTCTCTCTCTCTCTCTCTCTCTCTCTCTCTCTCTGTCTCTCTCTCTCTCTCTCTCTCTCTCTGTCTCTGTCTCTGTCTCTCTCTCTCTCTCTCTCTCTCTCTCTCTCTCTCTCTCTCTCTCTCTCTCTCTCTCTCTCTCTCTCTCTCTCTCTCTCTCTCTCTCACATTCATTAGCTGGAGAGCTGTTCACTCACATGAAACACCTGATGATTTATTTCTCATTCACATACTGCAGTGTTCTCCTCCTCCATATGTTTACTAATAAACACACACACTGATATTATTGTCAAGGCCTTTGAATTCTAAATAAAGTTTCTTTATTTAGTTCTGTCAATCAGAACTTTTTTAAGAAAAAAAATAACGAATTGCTCACTTGACTTGACTATTTATTTATTATTTTTTAGAGGAAAATGTAATTCTTCTAATTATCATGTCTCCATTATGTATAACAAAACATACTACATTTAAATAAACAAATGGGATAACAGTATCTATATATTCTCTGAATATGAATTTATTATTTCTGTCTCATTACATAAATGCATACTGTCAATACTTTAATATTTACTAACACTGGATTTCTTGTTGATAGCCGAGACTACAAACACTGACTTAATACAGAATATTCAGTTAATATTTCACATAGACTTCAATCTGTCAAACAGGACAATTACTTTAACATCCTCAATGAACTACAGCTAAAGAGATTTTACACCTGAATAAATGATGACAGACATTTTATTACTGAGTGAACTATCACTTTAGATTTACAGTACTAAACTACAGCCATTATTGATTATATGAAAGAAGAGAGGAAACATGTCTGTGATGTCTCAGTGGTATTAAACAGCACAGACCTACATATAAGAACACATGTTCTGTGTCAGTTGGGCTCACAGAGCAGGTCAGTGCTGTTAGACGGACTGAGAACTCCTGGAATACTGCTATAATCTTCTCTGTCAGACTCCTCCTGAGCGTCACGGGTTTCTCAGACTCCTGGAGCATCACTGGTTTCTCAGACTCCTGGAGCATCACTGGTTTCTTTGAATCTTTACTGGGAGCTGAAGCACATTTCCCGTCCAGCCAGTATGTCACCATGTCACCTTTACCCTGTCAAAGCACACATGAGAGTAAATAACACTGTCACTCCAAACATTCAGAGCGTTCTTCAGTATTCCTCTCTCTTACCTTCACCTGTAACACGCCCCTGCAGGTGAGCGAGTATCCGCTGATCTCCTCCAGCAGGTAAAACGTGCTGCAGCTGCACTGGATCTTCAGCGCTACAGAGACGATGAGATCATTCTAGAAAGTCTTTAATGGCCATTTTGACTGCTTTTACTTATTATACATCAATCACAGACACGAACATCGTTTACACAGTACTGAGACAAACATCTGAAACATATCTACAGTAAAGTTTCTCGTTTGAGATCTGTACCCTCGCTGTTGGATTCCATACGGGACGCCGTGTTGACCGTATCTCCGAACAAACAGTACCGCGGCATTTTCGTTCCCACGACGCCTGCTACTACAGGACCTGAAGGAGACACCAGTGGAACTGCAGTTACACCAGAGAAACAATTCACGAGCAACACAATATACAGTCTGTCAAAAAAGCATTTCTTTCTCAGTTTTTTCCACTCATTCAGCCAAAAATGGTTTTGTCTGTGGCATTTGTGTCTAGACAAACTGTATGTAATGACTTAATCTATTGATTTTGCTCTTTAATCTAGACAGACAGACGCAGCTGGTGATTCGTTGACCTGAGTGTATTCCAGCGCGGATCTGTAGTTGGGTTTGTGGTCTGTGAGGGATTCTGAAGGTTTTGCAGACAGACACCAGGTCCAGAGCCATGCTGGCGATCTCTGAGGCGTGAAGAATGCCGTTCTCTCTGGGTACACCTGACACCACCATATCTACAGCACACACAACTACAGCTGCTTCACATGAAAGAACACATTACACTGTCACACTGTTATATATTCACACGTACACGCATCCCCGATCGTTTCCACTTTATAGACGTCATAGTTGTCGATGATGTCATCAAATGTGGTGTAAAGTTTATTCAGGAAGTCAACGACCTGATACGGTGTGCTGGAGCTGGACAACTGCGTGAAACCAACAATATCACTGAGAAACACAAGAGAAGAAGACGAGACGGAGTTTGTCTTAATCCTGTTCAGATTTAAACTGATAGTGTCTTTCATCATATTGATAAAAGCACCTGAAGAAGACAGTAGCGCTGATATAACTCTGAGCTTGTAAAGGTTTTCCCTGTCTCAGATCATCTGCCACCTGCTTGGGCAACATACCTGAGAAACACATGGAGTCATGTAACACACAATAAAACACAACACACAATCATCAGTGTGTATTACTGTATCTGTCATTAATATTGTTATACTGTAAACACACCCTCCAGTTGTTCCAAACCTGTATCAGTTCATGAAAATATCTTCATTTGTGTTCAGAAATTCATACAGGTTTGGAACATTTCCTTTAATAAACAATAAAGGAGTGATGTTGGTTTACAGTAGTGTCTGATTACTAGAGAAGTGTAACAGTGTGATACAGCATATGTAGAATAACCCAGTGTGTTTGTTTACTGTAGAGAAGTCTGTCTGTCTTCTGTTTCTCCAGCATCAAATCTTGAGTCCGTTCCCCCACCAGAACCTCCAGATGTTTACTGTACTTCTCCATCTACACACACACAAACACAAGGTTGTTATTCTAGTAAGGACCCTGTGTGTGTGGTTTAATATGTTCAGTGTGTACGTGGGACAGACCAGTTCCATCATCATGTCCACAGGACTGACTTTGTGTGGGTTGATTTTGTGGACAAACTTGCGGATCTGCTCAAAGGTGGGTCGGTGGGTGGAGTTATGGGCACGACACCTTCGAATCAGCTGACAGAGTGTGAAGAGAGAGAGAGAGAGAGAGAGAGAGAGAGAGAGAGAGAGAGAGAGAGAGAGAGAGAGAGAGAGAAAGAGAGAGAGAGAGAGAGAGAGAGAGAGAGAGAGAGAGAGAGAGGAGAGGAGAGAGAGAGAGAGAGAGAGAGAGAGAGAGAGAGAGAGAGAGAGAGAGAGAGAAAGAGAGAGACACCTGACAGAGAGAGAGAGAGAGAGAGAGAGAGAGAGAGAGAGAGAGACCAACCAGTAAAAAACATGATTCAATATACTCAAATATACAGTCAACTGTAACTAGTATCCAACTAGTTAACCTTCATTTCAATTTCTAATTTCTCTTTGAACTCGTGGGGTGAAACGTGTGAGCCGGATATACAGACCTCAGCATATTCAGCAGGACAGGGACACGTGCTGTCGGCTTTCCCTGATATCAGCTCAGGCAGTGGAGGACACCAGGCACACTCCAGAGAGCTGTCTTCCACCTGAAACACACACACAATCAGATAGACAGAGACATCACTACACACACACACAGACACAGACACACACACACACATAGACACACAGACACACACACAGACACACACACACACACACACACACTCACCGGTACTGGGTCATTCCTGGTGGCAATCTCCAATAAGATTATAGAATAACTGTTAATGAAAAAATAACAATGTCAGATGCATTCATGTGTGTGTGTGTGTGTGTGTGTGTGTGTGTGTGTGTGTGTGTGTGTGTGTGTGTGTGTGTGTGTGTGTGTGTGTGTGTGTGTGTGTGTGTGTGTGTGTGTGTCTGTGTGTGTGTCTGTGTGTGTGTGTGTGTGTGTGTGTGTGTGTGTGTGTGTGTGTGTGTGTGTCGTGTGTGTGTGTGTGTGTGTGTGTGAGCACCTGAACACATCTCCAGCTAAAGTTGGCTCCTGGTCACCGTTCTGAGCTTCAGGTGGTGTGTAAACCTCTTTGAGTCTCTGCTGATATGTAGTGAGAGGTTCTGCACAGTCTTCACGCCGGTAAACCCACAGACAGTAATCTGATCACAGTAAACACATGAGTGACTGCAGGACTGCACATGTGTGCTGCGTTTGCATTAAAGAGCGTGTTTTACCTGTGATTTTACACACCCAGCGGTCATCTATGACACAGTTGCTCGATTTGAGGCGTCCGTGGCAGATTTTATATTGATGGAGGTACGACATCCCACGAGCAATATCTGTGGCAAAGGAAAATCTGGACAACAGACAATAAAACCATGTTTATGTTTATTGTGTTTATTAAAAACTAAAGATGTGTGTAAGTACCTAAAGCCCCAGTTTAAAGGTATCTCCTCATTCAGCAGAACATCGTTCAGACTTCCTTTAGGACAATACTCGGTCACTATGGCAACATTTGGAACCTCCACACAACCTCCAAAAAACTTACAGAGGTTTGGATGGTCCAGTTCCCTAAAGACGAACAGAGATGTTTGTGTTTTAATGATGACTGTAAGGAAGAGAAGGATGTTGTGTTGTTATTCTCACCTCACTTGCTTCACCTCTCTGCGAATCGTCTTCGACAGGGAAAATGCTTTTGTTTTTATTTTCTTGATGGCAACAGTTCGTCCATCACTAAATAACAAAACCAGATATGAACTCATGTGACTGAATTTATGTTTCTCATACACATGTACATGTGTGTGTGTGTACTCACTAGATGCCCGTGTGTGTGTAGAGTTGTTTGCGTGATGTGGTAACACCCGTGTATGAGCTCAGTGCGGTCACACAACTGGCGTTTGAGTCACTGTTTGCCGCTGGAATGCTCATGATGCTGCCCATAGTCGCCCTGGCAACATAATCTGAACACACACACACATTACACAAGAAACACACACACACATTACACAAGAAACACACACACATTACACAAGAAACACACACACACATTACACACACACACACATTAGACAAGAAACACACACATTAGACAAGAAACACACACACAAAAACAGTTGTGTTGGTCGCTCACCTTGTTTAATGTGATTGAAGTCAATGATCCAACTTTCATCCCAGAAGAGTTTCTGTTTCTGATATTTAAACCACTGTAAACACAAACACACAACTGTACACCTGGACTTTCTCTGACAGTACACATGTGTATTGATATATGTGCTCACCATGGCACTGACGATGAAGCTGATGATGATGATGGTCACAGTTAAAGCGATAGCGGCTCGTGCAGCAGAACTCAGAGGACAATCACCACAATCTGCAGGACATGTAGAACAGCTCTCTTCTTCCTCACACAAACCATCACCACACACTCCAAACACACAAAGACACACAGTTTCATCAAAGGAAAAGCCCCTGCATTCAACTGAATATCCTCAAACAACAGGAAATAATGCAAAAATATGAATATATAAACAGATCAGCAGTAAATAAATCTATAAACATACAGTCAGAAAGACAAGAATTCAGCATCACACACACACACACACACACACAGATAGATTACTGATAGCGGGCAGGACGGTGCTCTTTGCCTCCAGCGCCACCTGCATGTTTCCAACACGGATGTGAGCGATCAGAGACGTCATACCTTCATGAAACAACACCACCTGAACACAGGTCACATGACATCATCATACAGTCATACATGAGAAAAATGCCAGTGTGTGTGTGTGTGTGTGTGTGTGTGTGTGTGTGTGTGTGTGTGTGTGTGTGTGTGTGTGTGTGTGTGTGTGTGTGTGTGTGTGTGTGTGTGTGTGTGTGTATATGTGTGTGTGTGTGTGTGTGTGTGTGTGTGTGTGTGTGTGTGTGTGTGTGTGTGTGTGTGTGTGTGTGTGTGTGTGTCTGTGTGTAGACCTTTGCGGTCCAGTTTGTCTGGGTCATTTTTCCAGCAGTTGAGATGGTGTGAGTAAAGATTCGTCCATCGTCTGGGATCCAGGGTCCACAGATTCTCTCCTCTGCCTGTTTCTACAGAATCAACACAAACCACAGCTACAATTAACCAAGTAACCATAGAAACCGATTACATTTGATTAAAAATAAATGTAAATATTTACTTACTATAAAATGTTGGTGCCAATAGCACAATTACACACATTAGGAAATAAATCAGACTGTAATGTTAGAATCAGTAAGAGGGAATGAGCACTATATAGATATCATTAAACTAAACTAACTGTTCAAAATCAACAATATAAATATAAAACAGCACATGATTTCATAACAATAATCATAATAATTAGTTTCACATATGGCTTGTTTACTAGAAAGTTTCCAAGACAAAACACTATCATCTCAATACAGCCTAAAATCTGTCTGGATCAAAGTGGAACCAGTTGAAGAGTTTGTACCATGAATCCCATTGGGCAGGAGTGGATGTTGGCGTGATGGATGCAGCAGTTTTCTCCGTTTGCATCTTTCCAGTTAGTGGGACACTCCTGATGCTCACAGAATCTTCTGGCTTCAGCTGGATCTGTGATGGACCTGATGAGCACAGACATACTGTCTCATATGTATTCAACTGACCTCACAGAGAAATAAAACCATCTTCATGACTACAGAGAGTGATGTGAGAGACCTGTGGATGAATATATCATTGTTTACAGCCCACTGGTAAAACTCATCTCTGACCGTCACTGAATAAATGACAGTAAACTCTTCACCGGTCAGAACCTTATCTGGAGGACGCAGAACCCACGCCATTTCCAGACCTACAAACACACACACGAAGAGTTATGTTAAGACTATTCATTTCATTAACTATTACAACAAGAATCATTTTTATACTATACAACATTTTATTTATGACAGTTTCAAGAGTGTTTTAATCACTTTTCTATATGTTTGGTAAAGAAAGGATAAAATTAAACAAAATAATACGAAATACACATGGTCATTTTAACTTTAAAATACATTGAACATGAGCTAAAATGAAAGTTTCTCAGCAGACCTCCGCAGTCGATCATGTTGAGTTCATCCGGTTTGTCCAGCGGCCAGCAGTCATATTCACTGTTATCTAAATCATGCCATCCAAACACACACATCACAAAACACAACTGAAATCACAACACACAAAACACACAGTCAGTCATCAGCTCATATGTGCATTATAATAAACTCTTCAGAGATGAAATATATCTTACCAGACATATGATGTGATAAAGGCCAGATTCACTCATAGTGATGCGGTTTAGTGATGCTCTGCTGGTTGTGGGTTTGTGATGTGATTTAACAGTTGGATGTGTGTGTGTGGAGGGGAGGAGGGGGTGACGACATGCATCCTTTACCTGAACACCACCAATCATCAAATAATCTCATATATTTATATTATTATTCTGCTTTACATCACTGTCTGCTAAAAAATTAACATCATCATCACAATTATGTGTTTTTTCCTGTTTTAAAGATCTAAAACTCTTATATTGTGTTATAATTGGGTAGTGTGTGAGATTAATATTGTGTTTGCAGTTTTAACACTGGTCACACATCTTCATCTAGTGGAGAAAACCTGAAGTGCAGAAGAAAAGAAACCAAAACATTATTACACCTGTCACATCACTGCAGAAAACTAGTAGAGAGAATGAAATACATATAAATAATCTGTCATGTTTTTATGTTCACAAACATATAAAATAATCTGAGTTTAGATTGTGTTTACATATATGTCAGTGATCTCTGCCTTCAGTGAGAGATCTGTAGAAAAACATTAGACATCGTGTTATTCACTTAATTACTTTATCAATTTGATCATTTAATTCAATTCATGTTTATTTTATTCAATTGATTATTTGTCTGTAGTGAGGATGTGATGTGAGCGCGTGACCGCGGCTGATGGAGAGACTCGCGGAAGCGCGCGCGCGCACACAAAGCGGAAATGAAGCGGATGTTCGAGCAGCAGATCTGCAGATTCACTGTGAGTTTCAATCACTTTCTGTTTGTTTAAAACTGTATTTACGCGTTTGATTCGAGTTTTATTCTGAAATATTCATTCAGATTGACTTCGGTTTTGTGTCTCGCGCGCGTCACTGCAGCTGATGGTAATGTCACGATCATAAACATAAACAAATAAACAAACTAAACAACACGAGGGATTTATATTTACATGATAGAGCTGTAAATGAGTTAAACTGAGTTAAAATGATGATGACGATGAGCGTTGTTTGCACGTGATCTTCCGCTTCCGCTTCCGCTTCACACGAGTTTATCTTATTAAAGTTGATCAACTATAAACATAATTCAGTCATAATATAACACCCATCATTTACACTGTAACTGACAATTACTGTGTATCTGAATCTGTGTATAATCTGCTTTCAGTCTGTGTTTTCATACATTAAATCAACTTCCGCTTTAAGCACAGATAATCACCATGACAACTGCAGTTTCCGCCTGACGTCACTAAAAGCGCCACAGTACAGCCTAGATTTTAAAACATGTGCTTTTGTCATATAATACTGTGGAGTTCAATTTCATGCAAATGTCAATCTTACCATGAATAAAGTTTTATTAAAAGTTTTCATCATCCTGATAGTTCAGATGTCAATATTTGCTGGTTTAAATCCTCGTTAAGCATCTATACATGTATAAATTATGACTTTTAATAGTCAAGTAAAGTGTTTTCAGAATTCAAGCAGAGGATAAAGTGTATTTTTTTAATATGAATAGGGTGTAAATCATCATACTAATATTTGTAAGTGGCTTTGGATAAAAGCGTCAGCTAAATGTGAATCATACTGTACAGTTCTATACTGATATGATCAGAGTTGTGTGTTTGTGTGTTTGTGTGTGATCACATCTGCTGACAACGTTTTTATTCAGAAAATATATTAATGGACATTTTTAAAAAGGTTTCTCCTGGAATCATTTTAGAATTTCTATCAAATATTAAATTGAAAAATTGTATGTAATTGTTATCATTATAGTTGTTATTGGTATATATGTTTGTTTTTGTGTATTGATGGGTTTTGTTGTTGTTTTTAAGACAAAATTGTTAAATTATAGTGATTGTAATGTTTTGTGTGTGTGTGTTTTGTAAATACTGTTGATTGCCATGAATATAGCCATTGATGCTGATATGGCGGTAAAATATAAATAAATAAATCAGCCATCTGCTGTGCTATTCACACACAATGTGACCTGCTAGAAAATACAATGAAAACAAATAACTGAAACTACTGTGTAAATGCAGATGGTTTGATATAATGTGATAATGATGTGGTGTTTCAGGGCTCTGTTGGTGGAGTGTTTTGGGGTTGTGATGGGGAAGTATTTCTTCAGTGAGACCGACATCAAGAGCTCATGGGAACTTGTGTTGACCGCATTTTGGCAACGATACCCAAACCCTTACAGGTACCGTACAGCCCGCTGCTGTCAGAAAGTTTGATTAGATTAGAAGTCACTCGTCTTTTGCTCTGATTGATGTGTTTACATGATTGTGTTTTCTCTCTCTTTTCTTTCTTTTAGCACTCATGTTCTGACAGAGGACGTACTTTCCCGTGAGGTGACGTCAGATAACTGCCTGGTGTCCCGCCGACTGCTCACGAAGACCAATCGTCTGCCTCGGTGGGCGGAGTGCGTCTTCCCAGGAAACCTGTCTCGATCTGTTTACATCATAGAGGATTCGGTGGTTGACCTCACAAGCAGAAGCTTTACCACATTGACCTGGAATGTGAATCATGCCAAATTATTGGTAAATGACAACGCAGACATAAATCTTAGAATCATAGTTTTAGAAAGTATGTCTGTAAAAGACTGTGTTGTTTTTAGCGGGTCGTGGAGCGCTGCGTGTTTTTCAGTGAGCAGGACAGACCCGTCTGGACACGACTGACCAGAGAAGCTTGGATCTCATCTGCAGTGTTTGGACTCTCCAGACCGATACAGGTAATAAATCAGCCATGCAGTAAATCAGTCAGTCCATTCACTTCAAATTCACTTGTTAATTCATTTAGATATCAGATATATTGTGTGTGTGTATTCTCATATTGTCTTTCTCTTGTAGGAGTTTGGTTTGGCCAGATTCAGAAGTAATCAGATGAAGGCTATAAAGGGTTTAGAGCATTCACTATCAAATCTACAAAGTAAGACTTAACCCTAAATAACATACTGTATGAATGGGGTTTTTAAATGTAATTTATTTAACAATGTTCGGGAGAAGCGTGGTCATGTTGTAATCTAACCAATCAGCGCAGAGAGGTCTCTCTCTCTCTCTCTATATATATATAGCCGTTCCTCTCCGCTGTCCCGTGATGGTATATTTTTTGCAGCATCCCTCCTCCATCCCATCGCCTCTCTCTCGACTGATATCTATCCCAGTTAAAAACGGGGGGACTCGGGTTCAGAGCTCGGAGACCTCCCCTCGGACAGGAGGAACATTTACATTTTTCTTTGCTATGTAAATGAATTATTATCATTAGGACATTTATATTGCAACACCCCATATACAGGTTGTGTAAGTTAATGACATAAAGGATTAACTGTGTGATTTAAATGTGTGTGTTTAGATATAATTGTTGTTTAGTGAACCTCTTCCTCTTTGCATTGGTGTTAGATTCACACATCTTTAGCGTCAGACACTCGTAACAACCGTCAGATGCCATCTATAAACTGATCTGGAAGTAGTAAGAAAAGAGTTAAAGAAGCAGCGTGTGTGTCAGACAGATTCTCAGTGATAATTGTGCAGTATTATAATGTTTTTTTGTGTGTTTCTGTCTGTTTATTATTCATTCAGAATCATCGAGCTCATGTCATGGAGACGCTACAGAGAAACCTAAAAACTGCAGCTCTTCTCCACAGCAGTACATATGATCAACATAAAGGTGAATCTCATCAGACGGGACAAAACACTTCCAGGTCATTGAGATTGTTTTCTGATTTATAGAATGATAAGTATTATTATTAGACTCTGCCAGTATTTGTTTTTTGATTTTCTCTTGTAAAAGAAATCACTGTATTACAGTATATGTAATATGAATTATAATTTAGAATACTTTTGATGCTTATTTAAATTGAATTGAAGCAAATTTACAAATGAAAACAAATCTAAATGTAAAACAATAAAGTACATAATTTCTTATTTTGAGATTTTGAGGTGAAACATGACCTGGACATGTTTTTCTGAGATTCACCCATAAATGATTTCATTGTCTAATAGCTGCTGAAAGTAAAGCTCAGGTGTGTATATATTAGGCATGTGATGAAGTATCTGTCTGGAGATCATGGCATGAAGACGCATGGAATAATGGATCAGAACACATCATTCATTTATCCAAAGCGACTTACAAATGAGAAAGCATTTAACATTTTTGCCAGCAACCTAACAATAATTGCAATATATAAAACTGTTCAAATGTAGGACTAATGTTTCATAAACAAAGTTAGACGGTAAAAGAAAAAACAAATTGTCAGGTAAATACAGAATAGGTGTGTTTTCAGTTGCACTTCTCATGTAACATATTAATATTTATTTAAACATGTAGCATTTATTAAAAAATAAAACTCAGGGACACTTTATAAGTGTTTACAATTGACCGTCAACTTGAAATGTGTGTTTGTGATTTAATGTACAGTAGTTTGCTTCAGTTTATAGTTTATATACAGACTGTTCAATTTTTTTTTGACATATTTAAGTTTTAAATCTGTTGTTTTAAGAAAAACATTTAATTGGATTAATGGAAGCATTGTTTCAGATTCCACTGTATTACGATTGAAGTTGTTTGAAATACATCATAAAATATGGTGTCATATCCAACAATTCTTAAATAAAACCAGATTTTAAGTACAGAGATGATATGTTGTTTTATTTCAATCTTATTCTAAATAAATGATATACAAATCAACTTTAATCTCACCTGTCATGTTATTCACGTGACTAAATCAACTTTAATCTCACCTGTCATGTTATTCACGTGACTAAATCAACTTTAGTTTATTAATTTTCTTTAATTAAGTCTTTCTTTGAATTAATTAATTATTAAAAACTGTTTTAGTTTATTCCTAAAGTGAAGATAAATTGACGCATGCGCAGATGGTGGCGTTATTCCTCTCCTCATCTTCAGCTGTTGCTATGAGAGACACAGGTCTGTTCTGATTGGTCCGTCTCGAGCCAATCAGCGTGAGATCCGATAAACGTTCACGACATTATGTCTGCGTCGCTCCGTCTGCTGTAATAATAATAATAATAATAATAATAATAATATTCATACGCGTTTATGTTTATAGTTTAGCATCACAGGTTTTGTTTGTATCGTCGATAAATATTAAATTATATTTATAATCGGCGTCGCGGGTGATGCGGAGACTGAAGCTGCAGGTGCAAATGGCGGACGGAGAGAAACTGTCACCGCAGAAGCGGAAAAAATGAGCAAAACCGAACAAACGCTGAATTTCATTGGAGGCCGTTTGCGATCGAAACCGAAGAGATCGGAGATCTGATGTGGACTGATCTCGTGCTGTAAAGGTCTGTGTGTTTCTATCATCTATAGCCGGTATATAAAGCATCATTGAGCTCGGGCCTGTCCCCGTGTCTCTCATTCACATGGCAATAAATAACATTATAAATGTTTACATTTCTGATTAAACATTTCTCATACATATCTTATTATACAATTATTATATTAACAGAATAAGAGGTATTATTTTTAGTGGATTATTAATTTTTTCTCGTGTTTTTTTGCTCATACATGTATAGATGGTCCTGACAGCGTACATGGACACCTGTGTCCTTCAGCAGGTAAACACTCGACATACATGTGTTTATTATGCACAACACGGAACACACCTGGCCAGACTAGATCAAATCTATGTACACTTTGAATAAACACGTTTATTTATTTACACTTTTATCCAAAGCATCTTGCAGTAGTGTTGCATCTCACTTATTTTCTTTAAAATGTTATTCTGCAGCTAAATCTAAATATTATTTGCTGGATCTAAATAGTTTTCTCATTTAAAACCAAACTGTAAAATATGCCAGCACAAGATAAAATAAGATTTGTTGTTGATGATGCTGAATATTTACATTTTAGCACTAGGCAAGTTAAATTGGTAAATAGATTTTATAAATTGAACTTATTTTATTGAACTTAAGTGAAGTTTTATTAACTAATTTCGGGAGGAGCACGCACAGATAATTGAACCGGCCAATTCATCATTAGTAATCACAACGTCTGCCCTATCAGCGCAAGAGAGAACCTCTATAAAATAATCAAGCAGCCTTCCCTTCGTTCTCTCTAGTGTTTCGGCATCCCTCCTCCACCCCTACGCCTCAACGGTACCTTCCTTTAGGGGGGGCAGCGCTCTGGGTTCGGGAAGAACTGCCGAGCTCGGGCCCTCCCCGCACCAAATACGCATACTATAACGCCTGCTTATTATCTGTAAAGGCGAACTCGTGAAATATTGTGCGTTCCACTAACCTGTGTTTCTGTCCTGTCAGGTGTCATCGTCTCTTTCATCGTGGTGCTGTTGAAAGTCTCGCTCTAGCAGCCGTTCTGGAGGAGGAGCGAGTGCTTCGGTGGCGTCACGCCCTGCTGCAGGGTATGGAGTACCACAGTTCAGGGACGTTGCCTCTCTTGGGCAGCCCGCGATACTGCGCCGGAGCCAACAGCGGCAGCGGATACCTCTGTCAGACCGGCCACTGCTGTCAGGAGACCGGCTGCTGTACATACTACTATGAGCTGTGGTGTATGTATGACACAAACACATCATTCTCTCGTCCTCATGACCTTCCAAACCTTTGTCACACTCTCTCTTCTGTAAAACACAATAAAGAAATCACACTAAATGATGTGTTGAAAGGTTGATGAAAGGTTTGTGTGAGGGAACATGAGAACCCAATGTGTGTGTGTTTCAGGGTTCTGGTTGCTATGGAGCGTACTCATCTTGTTCAGCTGTTGTTGTGCGTATCGTCATCGTCAGGCCAAACAGCGAGTTCAACAGCAGCAGAGACAGAGAGAGATAAACCTCATGGCGTATCATGGAGCGTGTAGTTACCCGTCCTCCATGTTTGACCTCAGTAAGAGTTCACACACACATACACACAGAGACAGGGATCGGTGTAGATTCAGGAATAAAATTTTGGGTTTTTATTGGCAGGTTTCCTCGCTTCACTTAAACTGCCGTCCTATGAGGAAGTAGCAGCCCAGCCCAGCACCCCGCCCCCTCCCTACAGCTCTGTGGCGTACCCGCGAGGCTCCGCCCACCCCGGTCCGAGTCACATGCTGTCGTCTCAGAGTTCTGACAACTACACCAGCTGCTCGTGTGACTCCTGCTGTCCGTCATCTCCCTGCAGCTCCTCCCCGTCTTCAGCTCAGCTCACGGACGAGACGGACACCAGCCACGCCTCCACGCCCTCCCACGGCGAGCCTCCACGCGCTCGCTTGACGGCAGTCGTAACGCACGCCGAAATGCTTCCAGCGCAGCAGATCAACGATCGCAGCCGATCCCCGACGCTCGACGCGGCGTCAGCCGTAGAGGCGGAGCTAACGGTCTCCACCCCTCTGGACTGCAACGGTAACAACGCAACAATCACAGTTAGCGGCAAACCCTTGAAGAACAGCAATGATAAGAGCAGCGGTGATGAGGTGTCTGGAACCGGGCCACTGTCCTCACCTCCTCCCTCCTCGTCTTTGCATCTCTTCAGCGTCTCTGACCCGCTGGGAGTTCATCCTGAGCAGCAGAATCCGGCAGCACAAAGAAAGGAGCCCGTACCGGACGGCCCGCCGCCGCAGTCTCCTCCCAGACCCACGGTCTTCTCTCCCGGCGTGGAACCCGAGCGCCGCGATTCCGCCGTGAGCGACCTGGACGTGGACCAGACACACTTCCAGCAGCGCCGGCTGACCGGAGACTCTGGCATCGAGGTTTGCCGCTGCCGCGTAGAGGAGGAGGATGACGAGGAGGATGAAGGTCAGTTGCAGACCACCGGACCAAACGCGGATCTCCACGATAACCCAGACTGTTCTGCGCGAGCCAGACCGTCGTCAGCAGACGGGGTCAGGAAAAAGGCCTGGCCCGTCTCCACGACACCTCCGCCGGCCGAAGCGGTGGTCATCGCCATGGAAACCGACTGAAGGATGAGTAGATGCTGAGCGTGTAGATCTTGTGAACGTGCTGTGGCACATTGTGATGAAGACACACACACAATACACAACATTGACTTCTGTAGAGTTCTGTACCTCTGTCTGTTTCTTCATCTCTCTGTCTTTCTCTGTTGTTTATACAACACCACAGACTGTTGACTAAAGGTGCTTACACACAAGAGAAAGCTGGGATGAAATGCATTTGTGAGGTTTGAAAGTCTCATTTTTACAGCTTGTGTTTTTGTGACATTTTCATTCAGTTTAACGAAAGGAAACTCTCAAGTGTAGCTGAGCTTAGACACAGATCTTCACATCCGTCACTGTGATGTTCTGATTCAGACGCTCGTGACGCTTCATTTTCTCTCGGACTGTCACCCTGTTCTCATTCTTCCTGTTTACGAGGGAATTCTGGGTAATGCAGACGGACGCTCCTGATAGAGACCCGCTGAAATCCCTCTGTGTTCCAGAACACCAGCTCCACCAGAACAGATGCTGCATCGCAAACACTGACCAGAATAAAAACACCTCAGGACATTTCTTTAGTTCTCTTACAAATGCATTGTTTTTTATTATGGCTTTATGTGAAACATCACAACAACAAAGTTCTTTTACATAAGAGCAGCTCAATTTCACACAAGCGGTTTAATTAAACCCCAAATAAAAAACAGGTTTCTTCTGTAGATCAAGCCTAAGACCATTAGGAGCTTTTTTTGCATTGTGACATTGTTCATTATGACAAACTGTTACAAACAATAATGCAAAACGCAATTATATTGAACTGATCATCATGATGCCTTTTGCTGTTTTGCCTTTATACAGATAATTTAAACCATCACAAATCTAATAAGATTATCATCATCATCATCATCATGAAATAAATATCACAATGCAAAACCCTAATGATACTACAGTATAAGCGGCTTTATTTTCAGTTTTAGTATAATTGGGGTGAATGTGATTTTCATGACATTCATTCAGACAGACTGCTGTTAACACACATAGAACTATTATATTAAGATAGACACATAAGAATAAATCTAGTAGCTTCAGACTGAATATATAAGCTCTCTCTCTCTCTCTCTCTCTCTCTCTCTATATAAATGATCTATATTTTGTACGCATGCTGTTAAGAGTCTGTGGTGTGCTGCTGTTTCATGTTGTCAGAGGGGTCGTGTGTGTTGCCAGTGTTTCCAGCATCACTGTTGCGTTACCATGATGTTACTATGACAACCCACTCTAGTGTGAGCAATAGTGTGTTTGATGTTGATGTGAGGCGCTGTGAAACATTTAAACAGACTAAACGCTTTACTGAAACAACACAATAAACCGTCTGTCATCTCTGTTTGTCCGGCTGATGCGTGTGTGATTGAATGTCACGGGCACTTAACATATTTAATCATGATTTATTCACCCTTGTATAAACCTGTATGTGACTCTTTCTAATTATTCACATTCTTCAAAATATCTTCTTTTGTGTTTTGCAGAAAAAGAAACTTGACATGAGGGTGAATAAATGATGAAAAAATATACTCTTTAATGGTCAGATGATGAACTAGATGAAATGAAAATCCGATCTGGTGGATAGCAGTTGTGGGTTTGGAGTACTGTAGTTGTGTGTCAGTAGCGCGGTGTGACTCTCACAGTGTAGTTTTGGGGTTGTAGCACCACACCGTATCGTCCCTGCAGGTCCGGTGCAGGAGATCCTGACGGCACGCTGAAGTGAAACCTCTGCAGGAGACGGCTGACAAACAGAAAGAGCTCCATTCTCGCCAGAGATTCACCCACACATACACGAGGACCGGCTCCAAACGGCAGAAAACTGCCCGGAGTCATTCTCTTTCCTGACGCGTCCAGAAATCTTTCTGTGCGAGGGGGAAAATAAAGCGCAGACATCATAAAGTTTAGGTTGGTCAGATTTTATTTTACAGCAGAATAATTCTTACCCGGTCTAAATCTGTCGGCCTCCTCCCAGTGTTTGGGGTCGTGGTGGATCGCCCACATGTTCACCAGAACTCTGGTTCCTTTAGGAACTGCATGACCTCCTAAACTGAAGGAGACAGAAGAGATCATGACATCACACATCTTTCACACTACTGCAGACAGATCTAATGTGATTCACGTTACATACAAGTCTAATAAGAACTTTCTGTATCTCCATGGTAACATGTAGTTTTACTCTGGTGTTGCCATAGATACCTGGTGTCCTGCATAGCAACATGAGGGATGAGGATCGGACTGACCGGACGGATTCGCATCACCTCGCAAATGACGCTCTCTAGAAATGGCAAACTGGACCTGTCGCTCAGAGCAGGAGGACGGTCCCTCCCCAAAACCTCATCCAGCTCAGCGTGCACACGCTCCTGAACCTGCACACACACACACACAACACACACTTAATCAATCATATAATCTCATTTCTCAGATATACCAATATAGTCCAAAACTTTCTGAGATGTGTGTGTGTGTGTGTGTGTGTGTACTATCAGGTGTGTGTGTGTGTGTGTGTGTGTGTGCGCTGTGTGTGTGTGTGTGTGTGTGTCTGTGTGTGTGTGTGTGTACTATCAGGTGTGTGTGTGTGTGTCTGTGTGTGTGTGTGTCTGTGAGTGTGTGTCTGTGTGTGTGTACTATCAGGTGTGTGTGTGTGTGTGTCTGTGAGTGTGTGTCTGTGTGTGTGTCTGTGTACTACCAGGTGTGTGTGAGTGTGTGTCTGTGAGTGTGTGTCTGTGTGTGTACTATCAGGTGTGTGTGTACTGTCAGGTGTGTGTGTGTGTGTGTCTGTGAGTGTGTGTCTGTGTGTGTACTATCAGGTGTGTGTGTGTACTGTCAGGTGTGTGTGTGTGTGTACTGTCAGGTGTGTGTGTGTGTGTGTGTGTACTGTCAGGTGTGTGTGTGTGTGTGTCACCTGTGGGTGTGTGTGTGTGTGTGTACTGTCAGGTGTGTGTGTGTGTGTGTACTGTCAGGTGTGTGTGTGTGTGTGTGTACTGTCAGTGTGTGTGTGTGTGTGTGTGTACTGTCAGGTGTGTGTGTGTGTGTGTGTACTGTCAGGTGTGTGTGTGTGTGTGTGTACTGTCAGGTGTGTGTGTGTGTGTGTACTGTCAGGTGTGTGTGTGCGTGCGTGTGTGTGTGTCACCTGTGGGTGGTGCAGTAAGAATGCTATAGTCCACAGCAGTGTTGTGGATGTGGTTTCTACACCCGCTCCAAACGCCTCTCGCTGCAGTCATAAGCACATGATCATCTGTGATGTCAACCTCCCCACCTGACCCCTTCATCTGACCAATCAGAAGAGCGTCCAGCAGATCACGTGGCTCTCCAGGGGTCAGGGTCATCTGACGAGGTCAAAGGTCATGAAGATGTGTGAGGTATTCACTAAGTGTATTTGAAGGAATGCGATTAGCTCAATAAAACCAAACGTGTGTATTGGTGTACCTTGTGCTCCAGTAGTTTCTTGCGCAGAAGTTGGTCTCTAACAGACACGCACTGTTTTAGTTTGGACAGGTCTTTGTTAGGGAAAATCTGAAGAAACAAATGCTAATACTTAAATCAGTGTTAGATTTCTGAAGTAAATGTTACTCAAAGTGTAAGTACGGTTGTCACATAAGAACATGTTAAAACAAAAGACAGACTCTCAAGCAGGGAAAGATGTCGACGAGTCCTCCTCTGGCGATGGTCTGTACGATGCCATCATTATAGTCCATGACCTTCAGGAATTCAGGGTCATTGTGTTGATATGATGAATTAAACACCAGTCTGCACACGACATTAGTGACGGCTCGCATTAAACCAGGACTGAGATCTAAACACTGTCCTCTACGTGACTGAAGCTCCTCACAGAGACCGTCTGCAGCGTCTAAAACTAAACCCACACAACAAACATCATCATGATTTATTAGGACTTTATTGTTTCTATTTCAGGAGTGTGTGTGTGTGTACCGATGGTTTGTAGTTTACTGGATCCCTCCCCAAACAGTGTGAATGAAGATTGCACCAGTCGTCGATGATTCTTCCACAGCGGACTGTAATCTGCAAACGCGATGTCTTTCCCACCCTGAGTCAAGAGATCTGTCGTAACCTGAAGAAACACAAAAACTGACGTACTGGTGGTCTACTATAAAACTACTCAAAGTACTTCACATACACATCTGGTGATACAGAAATGTCCTGTCAAGGACATGCCATTTTCAGCCAAAACTTACTTTTTACACAATGTATTTCATGTCAATATAATGAATCACCCAACCAATCAGATCACTCACCATCTTGGGTCGTCCGGCGAACTCTCGGCCGCGCTGCAGCAGAACCTCTTTCACCAGACTCACCTCGCTCACCACCAGCATGTAACGAGGACCCACGTACAGACCGAACAGAGATCCGTACCTGCCGGCCAGCTGTGTGAAGAGCAGGTGAGGAGGCAGAGACGAGCGCAGGTGCAGTAAACTCCCCACCACGGGCAGACGCGGCAGACACGGTAATGACCCGCTGCCTCTGGAGGACCGCTGCTGTCCCAGCATGCATTTCACCAACACCATCACCAGCAGAGCGGCACAGAAACAGTACAGCAGTGCAGTCACTGAAGACATGCTGGACATGACACAATCTTACATAAATATACATCTACATGTGTGTGTTCAGTGCTTTATAAGTGTTCAGATGGAGGAGGGGTCTGTGGGCGGGTCATTATCAGAACCTTGGTTTGGGGTTAGAGGTCGCAAACACTCTGAAGGTGTTTGACCAATCAGAGAGCAGCACTGGTAACCATCATTTAACTTCACAAACATTGTGTTATACAATAAATGTTCAGAATTGTTTAACCCAAAATACCTGCTTGTTCCTCCTAAAAGTAAATGAAGATGAAAATAAAGTCTTTCTCTGTGAGGTATTAAACTCTAACGGCCTCGAGTAGCTCAAGGTTCAGTCTGTATAAACAGCAGAATGTTTTTACTGATGATTTGTCCTTCAACACTGAAGAGAGAGAGAGAGAAATGTGTGTGTTCAGAGCAGATGTAGTGACTCACTGAAATATCACATTTATTAAGATCATTACTGCAAATAAATAACCTTTACTGACTAATACACACATCTTCATTCTGCACTGCTGCTCAAACTAAAACTGGCTAAAGCATCTAAACACCAATCACATGAGTATCTCACAGTGAACACTAGAGATCAACACCTGACACATTACATTCAGAAAATGAATTACATTCAGGCACTTCTTAGTACTATTGTTGATGTGTCGCTTCATTGTCTCCTAATATTTGTAAGTCGCTTTGGATAAAAGCTTCAGCTAAATGTCTAAATGTAAATGTTTTCTGGTAACTGAACTGAGGATGTTTTTCTGTGTTTCTGACACAAAATCACTGTGACTTTCAAGGCATTTGTGTCAATCTCACTTAGTCAAGGACACAAAACACCCACAGACACACACGGCTTTGAGAGAATGAAAGTTTGAGCTTTAAATATAATCACAGTCACAGCAGACTCATGTGCTCGTGTGTGGGTGATGTGAAGCGTCTCTTCTCTCTCTTATACAACAGCTCACACTGATCCAGGGTCAGTGTCTGTCCCTCAAGCACAGCTCTTCTCAATCTTTCACTGTTGAATAAAGCTGTTTAGATCAGTATGAGGTAGTCACCTGCTCTCAGCTGGTTTAGTCAGGACTGGTTCTGAAGGTTCAGACTGAGTGAGCACATAACACAAGCACATAACCTTATTTTTTGGCGTTTGTAGCGTCTCGGCCGTGAGCGCGCGTATCGGTATGTCTGCAGCGAGAGAGAGAGAGAGAGAGAGAGAGAGAGAGAGAGAGAGAGAGAGAGAGAGAGAGACGAGAGACAGAGAGCGAGAGAGCGAGAGACAGAGAGCGAGAGAGCGAGAGAGCGAGAGAGAACTCACATACATAACCCCTCTCTAAGCCTGTGTATGGACATGTATGCATTTGTGATTTACAGTGCTTTTTAGTCAATTTCAGTTTTAACACAGACCTTAAAGTCTGGACTCCACCGTCACTTCATTTGTGACAACTTGCCCCGAGCTGACTTTTATTTCCTGTCAAAACAGTTCAAAATTTCAGTTAAAATATGATTTCTTAAAATCAACCTTTATTATATAGATGAATGATGCCTTAATGTTTGTCAATGTGGTTTTATTGCCAGCACAAATAATCATGATAGTGTCATTTTAATCCCACATATAAATCCGTGCATTTGTGTTGCTGAGATACAGCCTATATGACAAACACATCTGTCATGTGTTTAGAATTTGTTTTCTATGTGTTTGGAGTCTCACAATCTGCAGGTACACAAACAAATACAAAGACTTTTCATGTAGGCTATACTTACAGTCTCTAGTGTCATTACAAACACGTCAGTCTGTCTGTTCCTGCTGTGAACAAATTCACCCCAAAAATAAATACAATCACTTTATCATCTGGTACATGTTGTAAAACAGGATTGAAAACAGTATTTTCCAAATAAGAAAATATTTTAAATAATAGTTTTGTTTTCGGTAAATGTGTTTGTATTTTTGTTACAGTATCACAGGAAAACCATTACATACAAACAAACACTATAGCAGTGACCGCCAAGGGCATTAACTAGACAGGGAGGATACACACAGGGATAAAGTAGGAAACTAAATGGCACACAGGTGAAGATAATCAGAAACTAAAGAGAAAGCAGTTAGGGTCACACAGAAACGTAACACCAAAGACCAAAACACAATGAAATAAAACCATAACTGTACGTTTCACTAATCTAAACATCAATTAAAATATGACGTGAAGACGTTTCTTGGCAGATTATGTTTTCACTTAAGCATACAGTTAACGGTAAATTCATCCTTTATTCATTTATTTTAACAGCCATTTTTCTGTGTATCTTTTATATAAGATGGACACAGAGAGCTCAAAACTCCCCCTGCTGGTGCAGTATAAACATGAGACTCCTGCAGGTTTCGTGCGGGTTAAATGTTATCAAAGGGCGCCAAAAAAACTTTATTAACTTCATTTTAAAACATTGTGTTAAATGCTCCTGCAGTCCAAATGTGCGCCACGGCTCGTTAACAGCGCTACAGGGATGAGTCGTTACATAACACACGATAAAACGAGACGCCATGATCTCAAACGCTGCTTAACCAAACCACTGTTTCCACTGTTTGCAGATTTGCAGTGTTTATGTAACACAAAATGTGAATATGTGTGTATCTGTGTGTGTGTGTGTGTGTCTGTGTGTGTTTGTGTGTGTGTTGCACGTGCTCATGCAGAAGTGTTGTTGCTGTCCGCGGTGCTGAAGCTGCAGGCGGAGGCAGACGACTGCAGCGCAGACGCGATGACTGATCCAGATACACTATTGTGACAGAGTAATACATATGATTCGGATCAGCCGCTGCATCCATCCACATCATGTGACAGATGCTTAAAAACACACGTTATATAAATCATTACGCATATTTTGCAAACTATTCTGCATCGTTTTTTCGGCTGACCCCAATATATCTGCGTTCTGCTCGTGTCTCTCTCTCTCATCTCACCGTTTTACCCATCAGATCACAAGTCGCCCAGAGCTTTTAGTTTAACTGTGTCGCCAAGATAATGGCCGCCTGTCATTCACAAGCGCGCATCATTTTTCCGCAATGGTCTTCAGGAAAGTCGCCGCTACGTCACGCCCCTGTGCCCATTTTCGGAGGGGAACCCCGTCACATCCTCTGCCCATATTTGGGCAGGAGCCGTCTGGAGTCAGCACACGGCGGGGAATCCTCCAGTCGACGTAGATGATCGGGGGGCGGAGTCCCGGTCGAGCAGAACGGTATAAAAGAGGAACGAGGAATTCCGGTAAACGAATCGACGGAGATCAGAGTCTGACGATAGGCAAAGGAGTTCTGCTTTACTGGAACGAGAAAAGGGAATCCCAAAGCGTTAAACTGAAGGATTGCCATTGCTGATTATTCCTACGACATTCCTTGTGGATTTTGGTACATAATTTATTTCAACTCGACATCGTTTGTAAGGAAAAACTATGCTGAACACAGTGGACTTCAGCGCGCTGGATCTCCTCTGCGCTCAAACTGCTGCTATGGATGATCAATCTACAGCACAGATTCAGTCTGATGCTGGTGAGTACACTGCTAAATCTCAAATGTATTAAATCTATTAAAAATCTTTCTATAACATACAAATATAGTTTATTTTTGCTTAAACGTTGATGCAAAAGAATGTATTAAGAATGCACAGATGTAGATCTTTATAGACTGCATGCAATGCACCAGTGTCATGAAATATTCTGGACTGGGGACTAAATGATAAGAAAAGCACTTATTTAAATATTAGGGTGGAGGTGCGACCATGATGCAATGATTCAACAGCAGTCTATAGGCGCTTATGTAATGGTATCTCTCTCTCTCTCTCTCTCGTAGCTTGCGGGTTGGTGAAGCCTAAAGTGGAACCGATGGATGCTGGTTTTCCCGACTGCTCCAACGACGGGTTCCCACCGTCACCGCTGACGTACACCGGCAGTTTCTACACCGAGAGCGGTCCGTGCAGCGCGGACGCCTTACTCAACTTACTCACAGAAATCGTGGGAATCTCCACGGCGCCCATTTCCGAACTGAATACCGACAACTTCTGCCACGGAAACTCTCGTGGAAGCGCACTGTCACGCCAGGAGTCGTTATTATCTACGGGGAGCTCGCTGGGTTCCCCTGAGCCCTTCTGCAACGATTCGTCAGATGAACTCACGGACAGCTCGGTTACGCAGCAGTCCTTCCCGGTGACTGTTAAGAGTGAGTTTGGCAGCAGCTGTAACGGCTGTGATATTCTCGACAGCTTCGGTGCTCCCGGCAGCTCTTACGAGCCCTCAGATCTGGACGACATCATTGATCTGCTGTCTCCACTTGGTCCAGAGACCGACGCCGTTTTGGACACTTGGATCAAGCAGGAGCCCTTGGATGAAGCGAGTCTACTAAACTACACTCCCAACCTCCAGATTCCCGTTGCAGCACCCGCCTCCCGGGAAACCGGCATCTACAGAACCGTTTCGTTCCCCAACGCGTTTGGGCTCGGCTGCAGCACCACCGCGTTGGCAGACGCTTTGGACTCTCTTCTCGCCGCCAACACGCTCGCGCAGAGGAGCCGAGCGCAGGCGGGTAAAGCCGGGCGATCCAGAAAGGGCGCGGCTCGCGAGAAGCCCTTCTCCTGCCCGGTGGAGAACTGCGACCGCCGTTTCTCTCGTTCTGACGAGCTCAACCGACACGTCCGCATCCACACCGGCCACAAGCCGTTCCAGTGCCGCGTCTGCTTGCGCTGCTTCAGCCGCAGCGACCACCTCACCACGCACATGCGCACGCACACGGGGGAGAAGCCGTTCTCGTGTGATGTTTGCGGGCGTCGGTTTGCGCGCAGCGACGAGAGAAAGAGGCACGGACGCGTGCATATCAAACAACGCGAACGAATGCAACAGAAGACGGAGCTGTTGGCCGCGTGCGCGTTCTCTCTGCCGGGACTCGTGTGAGCTTCAGAGGCGTTTATTTGTTTGCGTTTCCACTTTGGAAAGTTGATGGCTCGAGCCGCGCGCAGTTCGTGCGCGAGAGCAGGTCTGCGCATCAGTGATGGAGACGAACTGATCTGGGTCGAGCACCACACCTGTGTTAATGTGTGTGAAGAGCGTGCATGGCATGCAGCTTAAGACAAAAGAACTCGAACTGTATGAGACTCGTCTAGAAGTGCCTGTTCATTTTCAGCACTTTTAGTGGGCGGCACAAAAGTCAGAGAGAGAGAGAGAGAGAGAGAGTGACGCTGATAACGACACTTAAACCTCAGATCGCTGTTACATGAAATGTCTTGCATGTCCTGGTCAGTATGATGTAAATGTCTATTGCTTTTACACTTCTATGGCATGCAAATGTGATTCACATCTTTGAACTTGTTGTATTTTGATACATCACTTTATAATCATATGAGAAGAGAACTATATTTGTACATTACCAATTGTAATTTTGTATTTGTCGATTTTCAAGAGAGCAAGAAAGATCTTAGATCTTATAGATTTTCATAAGTGATTGTATTCCACTTTTGACAGTAGAATGTGTCTGATTGATTGATTGGTTGGTTCTTGGGAACCTGACGCGATAGAATATTAAAAACTTCAACGTAGTAGTTGAGTTGCAGTAGCACATTTACACGTGCAGTTACCCTCTCTAGGGCTCATATTGATATTGCTGTCTATTTGCCTTTGGAAATTGTTTTTGTGCAATTGAATGCTGTTAAATGCCTTGTGAATATTCGGAGGCTGTTGAATGTTTTCAATAAAACTTTATTTATTGACATTACTTTGACTCTTTATGGTAATTTTCAAGTTAAATTTTAAACTATTTAACATGTACAACATAACATTCGCCACTAGCCTACTATATAAACTAACATAAACTATATAAAATATATAATATTCTTTCTTTGAAAGAATAAAACTAAAAATGATCATCTCTGGTGCCTGTTCAAAGACGCATACACAATTCAAATGATGATATTAATATAATCAGATGACCTCATTTCTGAACACAATCACGCGCGCAATAGTTTGATTTAACAGCGCCGCTCGCGCACTGCAACCCCAGAGGCTCGTGCCTGAGAAATCGCGCGCCACCGGAGTCTACATTTGTTTTGCACTTCTGATTTAAAACTCGCCTCCAACATTCCGTGTCTGTGGAACCGACAGGCACGTTACCGGGAGTGACGTCAGAGAGATTTTTCCGGGTTCTTTATACGCCGGTGCAGACGAGACCGAACACAAGGACACATCGGATCAGAATCAGCGGCTGTGAGTCAGTCTATGTAGGAAATCTCCTGCACTTAATACTCGACATTTATTTTAATAACTCGAAATACATAATAATATGTTCACTGAGATGTACAGTGGGATTATTAGTGTGCATCATATGGGTTGGGTCGACACATTCCGATACATTATTTGCTTCATAAATATGACACGAATTATTCAGTGTCACTCAGTGTCTGTGTGGATTGTGTGAATGTAACACAACGTCTGACATTGTTTAGTCAATATTACAAGAGCGTTTTATGAGATATAATGTTGTGTATTTTATTATGATCATGTTAACTGTGTTTCACTCTGATCGCGGCTTTTGTCTTCATGACAGTCATGCGGAAATAACACGGAGCGCGCGCGCGCACACTGCCCGAATTGCTGCATGTCACTTGGCATCTCCATCTCTTATACACACACACACACACACACACACACACACACACACACACACACACACACACACACACACACACACACACACTCTTACTCTCTCATGCACACTAATAGAGTTACAGAAAGAGGGTGAAAGTGTTCCAGTAGAAGCCTGCAAATAAGATGGGAAATGATGGTGATGTGAGACATAGGCCTATATGGAGACAGAGAGAGGACAGTGTAAAACAAGGCAAATACAGACCATACAGACAGGGCTGTCATGCGGCAAACACACAGACTGTATCGCTTTAACTATAATGACAAAATGCTCTGATATATTTTGCTGATATAAGTTTTTTCTTCTTTTTAAATGATAGGTCAACTGTGATAATGTACTACATAAAGTGTGACAACATACAGTAGGCCATTTAAATCATGAGTAGAGTTACAGCAAGTTACAACACAACACAGATAACATGTTAAGAACGTAATTGAGAAGCACAGGTACACACCGTGAGTGACCTGCTATTGCTTTTCTGTGACATCACTTCCTGTCAGAGGTGAGCAAACAGAGACGTGAATCTGTGTGTGTTTGTTCTCTTTCTGCAGGTGCACAAGCATCATTTACACTGAAACTCTCCTGACGCACATCTGATCTCTGAATCATGTGACCACGAGGTCATCGAGGTGTGATCACAGTATGTCAGCCAGCACCAAACTGCCACCACGCTGCCCTACCTGTGGCGAGACGTGCCCGTCACGCGGCCACAGCTGTCCCAAACTCTGTCTGACTCCACGACGGAGCTCTGAGGGGGCGCTGCACCTGGAGCTCCTGGATGCCCTCAGTCTGTCCTCCGCAGCGAGCCGTCCGCTCCCAAAGATCTTCATCCAGAAAGACTCGCCGCCTGCGCCTCTCTCTCTGGCCGTCGCCGTGACCGGGGAGGCGGAGGCGCGGTGGCCCGGCTGGGCGTGCCGTGGCTGGGTCGGCTGGCGCTGGAGACTCGTCTGCAGCGGCTGGCTCTGGAGGTTCAGCAGCGGGTGTCTCTCAGACTGGAGGCCCTGCAGGAGGAGGTGAAGAGGAGGAGCGTGGAGGTGAGGCGAGCGAGGAGAGAGAGCGAGAGGATGGACAGAGAGAGACGCGAGGCAGAGGAGAGAGCGGCTCAGCTGGAGAGACAGGTGGATATATCTGTAGAGATGCTGGCCAACCTCAGGTATGAGCTGAGAGAACGAGAAGAACAGCTCCAGCGCAAACAACAGTGAGTGTGTGTGTGCAGGCGTGTGTGTCCATGTCATAGAACAACATCAACATGTGTGTGTGTGTGTGTGTGTGTGTGTGCAGGCGTGTGTGTCCATGTCACAGAACAACATCAACATGTGTGTGTGTGTGTGTGTGTGTTCATGTCATAGAACAACATCAACATGTGTGTGTGCAGTGTGTGTCCAGTCATAGCGTGTGTGTGTGTGTCATAGTGTCCACAACATCAACGTGTGTGTGTGTGTGTGTCCATGTCATAGAACAACATCAACATGTGTGTGTGTGTGTGTGCAGGCGTGTGTGTCCATGTCATAGAACAACATCAACATGTGTGTGTGTGCAGGCGTGTGTGTCCATGTCATAGAACAACATCAACAGGCGTGTGTCCATGTCAAAGAACAACATCAACATGTGTGTGTGTGTGCAGGCGTGTGTGTCCATGTCATAGAACAACATCAACATGTGTGTGTGTGTGTGTGTGTGTGTGTCCATGTCAAAGAACAACATCAACATGTGTGTGTGTGTGCAGGCGTGTGTGTCCATGTCATAGAACAACATCAACATGTGTGTGTGTGTGTGTGTGTGTCCATGTCAAAGAACAACATCAACATGTGTGTGTGTGCAGGCGTGTGTGTCCATGTCATAGAACAACATCAACATGTGTGTGTTTTAGGGAAGTGTGTGAACTGGACCGGTTTGTGCGGGACACGGCGTTCCGAGAGGCGAGCGCGAAGATTCGACTGCAGCGTTTCATTGAAGATCTTCTGGAGCGAGCGGAGACGGCAGAGATTCAGCTGGAGAACGTCCATCTACGTGATGATGTCACTTCCCCTCACAGACACCAGACAGGAAACAGAGCATTAGGATACCAGGTGAGACATCCCTCATGAATATTAACCACAGTCTTACTATGAAATCAAATTAAAAACATGGTTACTTTAGTTAGAAAATCACAGATAAACAATAAATTAACTAATTTTAAGGAATCGCCCTCGTTTACATTTTAGCAAAAGAAACACTTGCTCAAATCTTATATATTCACATGTATGTATTTGACAGATGCTTTAATCTCTACAGAAACATAATGTAAAACACCACTAATGCAAGTTTGTTTCTGTGTCAGTTCAACATACTGAAATATTTCTATTCCAGACATCAGTATGTTGTTGAGTTTGTGGATTGACATCAGATCTCTGTGTCATTATAGAGGAGGAACAGTGTTTCTCAGATGTGTGATCACAGAGCTTCTCCAGACTGCAGGTACAATCTAAACACATGTGAAACATGTATGATTACCAGGGCTCATCTGAGAGACAAACGTTTCTGTTTGCTGTTTATTTCATTTAATTTGATGTGTAATAGAAACCACAGAGATATTTGAGACCTGATAGATGATGATGATGATACAGGTATGATGTCAGGAGGTCCCGCACGCTGTCTGTGGGGTCAGGAGGATGTGAGCTTCACTGGCGGGGTGGACTGTATCAGCACATGTCGTGTCCAGATGGCGGTTCTGACCCGTCCTGGCTGATTCAGAACACGCACACAGACTCAGATAACTGGTCTGTCTACACAACACAATCACAGGACGACACCGAGTACAGGACAGGTAACGCACATCTCACAGTGTCAGTTGTACATCATGTGTCATAGATTGAATGTTTGTTCTGGTTTGTGATCAGGTCGGGCTGTGTCGGGTGTGAAGAGATCCAGCATTGAGTCACTTGTGTGTTCTGATCGTCTCAGACTCAAAGCAGGACTGTTCTGTGTGTTTATTTATCTGGACACACACTCTCTCCTCACTGCTGCAGAGGTGTGTGTGTGTGTTTCATTATAAATGTAAAGTGTGTATATTGTGTTGTAAGTGTGTGTGTGTGTGTGTGTGTGTGTGTTTTATTATAAATGTAAAGTGTGTATATTGTGTTGCAAGTGTGTGTGTGTGTTTTATTATAAATGTAAAGTGTGTATGTTGTGTTGTAAGTGTGTGTGTGTGTGTGTGTTTTATTATAAATGTAAAGTGTGTATGTTGTGTTGTAAGTGTGTGTGTGTGTTTTATTATAAATGTAAAGTGTGTATGTTGTGTTGTAAGTGTGTGTGTGTGTGTGTGTTTTATTATAAATGTAAAGTGTGTATGTTGTGTTGTAAGTGTGTGTGTGTGTGTGTGTTTTATTATAAATGTAAAGTGTGTATGTTGTGTTGCAAGTGTGTGTGTGTGTGTTTTATATTATAAATGTAAAGTGTGTATGTTGTGTTGTAAGTGTGTGTGTTTTATTATAAATGTAAAGTGTGTATGTTGTGTTGTAAGTGTGTGTGTGTGTTATATTATAAATGTAAAGTGTGTATGTTGTGTTGTAAGTGTGTGTGTGTGTGTGTGTTTATTATAAATGTAAAGTGTGTATGTTGTGTTGTAAGTGTGTGTGTGTGTGTGTGTGTTTTATTATAAATGTAAAGTGTGTATGTTGTGTTGTAAGTGTGTGTGTGTGTGTGTGTGTGTGTGTGTGTGTGTTATATTATAAATGTAAAGTGTGTATGTTGTGTTGTAAGTGTGTGTGTGTGTGTGTTTTAGGTGTGTAAGGACTGGTGTTGTGTAGCACGACACCCTGCTGTCTGGACCAGAGTAACACTGGAGAATGCACGAGTTTCATCAAAGGCAAGACAATAAACACACATACTCATATTTACTGCACAAACATTGAGAAAACACAATAATACAAAACAAATGAAAACTTTCACATATAAATGTTCATATGAAAGCCTCATTGAGTATCATCTCCACTGCATTTGACTGACTGGCTGTATCATTAAAATACACACACATGTGTACATATAAACATTTGTGTGAACAGCTGATGTAAAAAAAACACACACTGTTCTCAATATCTAAAAAAAATAATAAGTAACCATCATAATCCACACTGAATTCTTGAATAATACATCTTAACATCCACAAACACACATACATCACACTCTTTAAACAGCACTGCTGATAATAAAGCTGATTCATTTGTGTCAATGTGAATTGACATCTTAGTCTTACTGTTTGTTCTGGTTTATTTTTAAAGACCACACACACAGACAAACAAAAGTGTTTCGATATACAGATCTTGAGACACACTACACATCTTCAGCGAATCACAACTTTAACACAAACACTTCACTGTCTTCACCTCTAGAGACCCAAAACACTGAGACCTGAATACAACATTCATTCAATAAAGCGCTTTGATCTCTGCAGCCCCATATACAACTGAATAAACTCTTATGCCACTCTTATGCTAAATATCACTGTGTGTGTGTGTGTTTTGTGTAGTTTTTCATGACACTGTCTCAGTGGTGCTGTCAAACACAGTCTCTTGTTCTACACAACCTCAAACCTCGCTCTCGTAACAAAAAAGAAAGCAAAGACGAGTATTTAAAGGCCACAAGGTAAAACACAAACACAATAATCATCTTACATGTTAAAACAACTCTTTAAAGAATGACTTCTCTTGAATCTCACTATGTTCAGAGGATGTCTGGAGGCGGGTCTGGAAGCGATGCTTAAGTCATCAGGACGGAGTCTCGTCGCTCTGAGCATCTCTCAGTGTCCCAACATCCTGACAGACAGATCGCTGTGGCTGGTCAGCTGTTACTGTCGATCGCTGCAGTCTCTCACATACAGGTGAGAAAAACATGAATACACACCTGTTTTCCTTCAGGTTGTGAGATTGTGCCGTTGTTCTGACAGAAGTGCATCGGATCCGGCGGGTCAGGAGGTGATCTGGGCTCTGGGGGCGGGATGCAGAGACGTCACCACACTACGGGTCGCACCGCTGCAGCCGTGGTAAGAACTCATCTGATGGATCTGTGGAGGGTTCTGTGGTATCGCGTTTGCCGATGTTTGTCTTTGTTTTCGTCAGTTTGCAGCCCAATCGCTTTAGTAACCGCTGCTTGCAGACGATTGGACGATGCTGGCCAAACCTGTGTCGGGTGGGAGTGGGCGGAGCTGGATGTGGGATACAGGGATTGGCATCACTGGGTGAGTGACAGACAGTCGTGTGATCCTGATGATCTACAAAAGAGAAATAAAACTCTTGAATTAATCATGTTTGTTTAACGTATATGACTATCAAACACATTTAATACTCACAAACTGTGTGTTCTGTTCATGTGCAGTTAGAAACTGTGTGAATCTGTGTGAGCTGGAGCTGAATCACATGAATGAAGTGAATCAGGAGACGGCAGCTGAGATCTGTAAAGATGGACTACAACAGCTACACACGCTCACCTTCATCTCCACACCCGTCACTGCTAAAGCCATACTGCACTTTCAAAGTGAGACACAAACACACAACCCTCACAAACATTTATACATAAACATCATTTCGTGTGATTTATAAGCTGATTTCATCATCGTCTCTCTGCAGGTGTTTGTTTGAATCTGAAGAGGATTTTTGTTCAGTTGAGTATAGCAGATTATTTTGAGGATGTTGAGAATGAAGAGGCTCGTCGGCTGTTTGAGGAAATCATCAGTAATTTACAGGTACAAGTTTAAATATATAGAAGACACATTTGGGTATCTATTTCATATATACTGCACATACTAAAATCAAATACTGTTCTGATTCTGAGTAAATTGAGTGATTTTACTGTGTTTTATTTCACCAGTTGTTGAAGAAGAGATCAGTCCTGTCTGATATTCTGCACATCAAGGTGGACAACCCCTGAGAATGACATCTGTCTGTGACAATCTGATGCAAACACACACACTTGCATACACGTGCATGCACAGAAACACACTTTTAAATATGAAGTGTTTCATGATAGTGAGCTCTGATTAGAAACAGATATAGCACACACACTTGCTCAGGTCTTTTCTTTATAATGTTACAGTTTAGACCTTAAACACACAATTATATAATAATGGTTATTCAAAGTTGTAGAAATGTAACAGTAAGTAGCAGTAAATGTTGTTGACAATACGTTTTTCCTAAATATTGTTCTCACACACACACACACACACACACACGTTTTCCATCAAGTGTGTTCTAAATCTCCTGAAACATCAGACCTGTAAAAGCAGGATTAGTAAACTGAGACAATTCTTGCTCTTCACTTTCTAGTGTTTTCTACATAGTTTTTTATTAGCCCATTTGAAAACATCCCATCTGAGTCTGTGTGATATTCTGATCCTTCCTCTAATCTAAATCAATGGGATTATTCATTTTATTGTCCACCAGGTGTAAATCCATCAGTAAAATCATTCATAAATAGTTTGGGACCAGTTACATGCCAAAGTTGAATATTTATCATTATCTTCTATTCAGTGTGAGCAATAGTGATGTTTGCTTACAAGAATTAAGTTCACTTTGGAATTGAAATGTTTGTGATATTTGATTGGCCTGCGAAGATACTGCTCATCAATGATTGACTGATTTTCTCTGGACCATTTTCTTTTAATTAAATTGTCTAATCCAAATCAAAGTCTTAAAAACGTCCAGATGTTGGATGGCACTTCCAAAACACTTTTAGACAATCTCTCTTAGATGCTAGTTAAACTGCCACATTAACAATGACAACCTTGTCTGTAATAAAAGACAATTATTAAAATATTAATTCTGTCATCACATGTCTTACAGTGCACAAGAATGGTGCTAGATGCTTCACAGCACAAAAACTTAGAAGATCTCTTGCACTTTTCCTTTTTTAAGTTTAAATGTAAATTGTTTTTTTAAATTTTAACTTATGATGCCATTTTCATATCAAGAAAAAGTATATTTGTTTTGTAACAAGAAGCACATGTAAAACACATCAAAGATGATATTCTAAAAATATTACGATTAGATGTTATGGGATTTTCTTTGTTATTGAAAGCAGAAACACGTGTAAGGCTCATAAACTCTGTACAGACATGTCAGACAATGACCAAAATATCTTTGATATCCAAAACCTGTACTGTATTGAATTAACAAATGAATAATAAAACGAGATTGAATAAAGTTGAGTATTGTCATTTTAAACACAGAATTAGAGCTTTACACTTCTGACTTGAAAGGACACAATAAATAAAACAAATTATTATAAATAACATTTAAAATAGACGTTTAAAGTAAATGTTTTTAACCAATTCTCTTATTATATTTACAGGCGCTTGTCGGAAATGACGTCACGCTCTCTGAACTCGGTGCTAAACGCAGTAAATGACAGTAAATGTTATGACATGTTATTAAAGCTCACACAGCTGTTAGGAACCACAATCTAGCAAACATTTATAATTAACATAACCCTAGATAGTGTAACAGAATGATGTAAGTGTGTTTCATAATATACTTTAAACAGCATAAACACGTCAGAAAACTATCGCTCCAAACTGTTGAAGAACACCAGTGTGACGTTAAACAACACCAGTGATGACGTTAAACAACACCAGTGATGACGTTAAACAACGTAGGCAGGAAGTAAAATAATCATCAGGGTCCCACTCTGTGTAGTGACTCAAATTCGGACCTCACCAGTGCTCGAACCCGTTTACACGATGATGATTCACGACATTAAACTTATAAACAAACGAGTCAATCATTAAACCGCTGAACACGGCCGTCAGGACCGAGAGTTCGAGTAGCGCCCACTGGTGGACACAGCGAAACTGCACTTAAAGACGACGAATATTAAAATATTAATATGATTAATTAATATTAATAAAGGTCTAGTTTCATATTTTGACAATATAAAATAGCAAATGTATACTTTTGTTCGTCATGGAACCCGCAGTTTAGCTCAATCTGTCAGAAGGCATTAAGACCCCGCGGACGAGAGCCGAGGCGCGTCCCCGCTCCAGCCTTCACCTGCAGCGGGGGGTGGCGCGCGCATAGCGAGGTGGAGAAAAGGGGCTGCGCGCTCCCGTCTGCGGCCACGCTGCCCGGTTACAGCGCGGCGCGCCCCTAAAAGCGCACGCGTTCAGGGGCGGATCGGGATTTTTTTAGGATATCTTAAATGGCATTCCTCATCTGACAGGAGCTGTTCCGTTAATCCCGGACAAACAACCGGCTTCCGGATTGAGTGACGGCGTCGTTAAACCCATTTACCGAAACATCTGGAATATTTCTGCATTTGACTGGCTGCAGGTGCCTGATCGCTTGCGTTGGTTTTAACGCGGCGCGTTGTATAGAATATTCGTCGGCTTTTGTGTTGAAGTAAATGATGCTGGCGCGCGTTACAGAGGAGCGCATCCATACAGAGGAGCGCGCGGAGCGGATACAATAGCGGATTCACACCGACGCGTCTGATAAAAGAATAAAGCGCCCGTGCGCTCCGGTAACCGGGCGGAAAAATGTCTCTCAGCAGAAGCATCGAGCTCGAGCACTTTGACGAACGGGAAAAGGCGCACCGCACTAAACGGCCGGCGGGTTCGGGAGGTTCGGGCTCACAGCAGGGTTCCCGGGCGAGCAGTCTGGTACCGAGTCCCGCGCACAGCGCAAACTGCAGCTTTTACCGGACGCGCACGCTACAGACGCTCAGCTCCGAGAAACGCGCAAAGAAGGTGCGCTTCTACCGGAACGGAGACCGGTACTTCAAGGGACTGGTGTACGCGGTGTCAAACGACCGGTTTCGCTCACTGGACGCGCTGCTGGTCGAGCTGACGCGCGCGCTCGCGGACAACCTGCACCTGCCGCAAGGTGTGCGCAGCATCTACAGCGTGGACGGCTCGAGAAAGATCACGAGTCTGGAGGAGCTCGTGGAAGGTCAGGCATTCATCAGCTTGCGGTCACGTGATGGAAACCAGTATCACAATTGTGTCCTAGAGTCCATATCTCTCTCTCTCTCTCTATCTATCTATCTATCTATCTATCTATCTATCTATCTATCTATCTATCTCTCTCTCTCTCTCTCTCTCTCTCTCTCTCTCTCTCTCTCTCTCTCTCTCTCTCTCTATCTCTCTCTATCTATCTATCTATCTCTATCTATCTATCTATCTATCTCTCTCTCTCTCTCTCTCTCTCTCTCTCTCTCTCTCTCTGTCTCTCTCTCTGTCTCTCTCTGTCTGTCTGTCTGTCTCTCTCTCTCTCTCTCTCTCTCTCTCTCTCTCTCTCTCTCTCTCTCTCTCTCTCTCTCTCTCTCTCTCTCTCTCTCTCTCTCTCTCTCTCTCCATCCGTCCATTCATCCATCTGCTTGACTAGTGAAGCGTCATTGGCCAATGCTGATCATGTCAGAATGGGCTGATATTGTTTGATGGTGATTTAGTAAATGGTTGGATTGTGGTGAGTCTTGAGTTGTGTGTGTGTGGGGGGGTCTGCGTGTCTCGTGTGAGTCCATCAGAACCATTGCAGCTCTCCATTACTGCAGCACATAATCAATAACATCAATCTGCAAAGCTCTTAAAATCACTTAACTCAGCACATCTGCACTTGTGTTGGGTTTGTTGATCATTAATAGATGTGTGTTTGTGACGTGTACATTCATTAACACTGACAACAACAAATACTCTCACCAAACAACATCAACATCACATTTAGTGTGTAGATTTCTACTCAAATCTTTTGATACAGTACATCTGTCTGTCTATCTATAACTCAGATCAGATTAGTGTATAAACTGCAGACAGCGTTTGATTTTCACCGGAGCTGATATTACTGTAAAACAAACACACATGAGTTGACATGCAGCTGTCTGTTGCGATCTCTCTTGGATTATGGTATTAAAGCACCCAAACACACCTGGCATGTATTGATGTTGCTTTGACCCCTGAGGCTGTGTTGCCATGGTGAGCACTGGGGTCAATCGGATAAATGACATAATAAAGCTGACAGAGAGATGAATCTGCTGCTGTTGCAGGTGAGAGTTACGTCTGCGCGTCTAAAGAACCCTACAGGAAGGTGGACTACACAAAAAACGTCAACCCTAACTGGGGCTCTCGGCTGGCGGGGACCGGCTCGGCCGTGCGTCAGGGACTCCAGCGCTCGTCTGGAGATATGAGAGAGACTAAAGACTTCATCAAACCCAAACTGGTGACGGTGATCCGGAGCGGCGTGAAGCCTCGGAAAGCCGTAAGGATTCTGCTGAACAAGAAGACGGCGCACTCGTTTGATCAGGTGCTCGCTGACATCACAGAGGCCATTAAACTGGACTCGGGTGTGGTGAAGAGACTCTACACGCTGGACGGCAAACAGGTGTGTGTGCGTGTGTGTTTATTGCAACTGCTGACACACATGAAATCTATAATCACCAATTAACCGTCCTGATCAATATATCAGTCTGTTACTAATACATGCTGTTTATTGATTATTGTGTGTGGGTTAGGGACAGTGCGGGAGAACCATCTGACTATAATTCAATAATCATAATTATTTTACTGTATTACATGAAATATCAGTGAAAACCTGCAGAGTCAACAAAACGTCAGATTTAGGCGGATTAGGAGCAGCACAGAACTGTAAACACATGAGCAGTCTGTGCACATTTTTCACATTCTCTGTGTTGATTGTGGAGAAAATCTGCAGAGTTGAATGCAGAAGGGAAAGTGTTGCAGTATTACACACTTGTTCATCGCTAAAGTACCAAATCAACAACAATATTTCATGAATAATAAAGCTGGAGACTGTGCAGGGATGGATGTCTTTTTGGGTACAGAGTAATCAGTCTGTCTGATGTGTGTGTGTGTGTGTGTGTTTAGAGAAGCTCCTCCTCTTCTGTCAAACCAGCGAGTCTGTCTGCAGGCCGGTTGCCACGGTAACCTGCTTTTCCCCTGTTCACTTGAGTGCATCCCAATGCATGTCTCAGCAGTACAGTCACTGTGTGTGTGGGGGGGGTTCATTTGTATGCCACCCGTCTCTTACTGCAGAGACACAGGGGTTTCCTTAAAAGAGCTGCTTGTTCCTGTGTGTGTCTGTGTGTGTGT
>CM032810.1:432500-487500 GCA_019155185.1 Beaufortia kweichowensis | reverse complement strand
ATAAGAATTTAAAAATCAGATGATGAACTTTGATGGTTTGATATGCACAGGAGCATCTGATAGCCAATGAGGTGGCGATACTGCGCAGGGTTCGACACCCCAGCATCATTATGCTCATAGAGGAACTGGACACGCCCACTGAGCTGTATCTGGTCATGGAGCTGGTTAAGGTTCATCATCTAGTTCTTCTGTCTGTGGGATTAGTGTTAGTGGTTTGCTGTAGCTGACAGTTCTGTGTGTGTTTTTGTTAGGGTGGGGACTTGTTTGATGCCATCACGTCCTCTACAAAGTACACTGAGCGAGACGCCAGCGCCATGCTGTTCAACCTGACCGGAGCGCTTCGATATCTGCACCGAATGAACATCGTCCACCGGGATATTAAACCTGAAAATCTGCTGGTATTTACACAGACACATGCACACAAACATCATCTTAATAATGTCATATTCATTCATGATGCCATAGAAGAATCATTTCTGCCTGAACACTCTTCTGCATCACAAAAAGATCTTTGTAGTGGAAAAAAACTTTAAACAACCGTTGACAGAAAGGATCATCGAGGGTTCAAAGATGGTTCTTCTATGGCATCGCTGTGACGAACCTTTTAAAGCATCTTTGATTTTAAGAGTGTATGTAAACTAACCTGTTAACCATCCAACCAGTTAAGAGTTCTAAATCTTTTTTTTTCATTGTTTACACACATTTTTAACAAATAAAATAAATCTGTGTGCAGGTGTGTGAATATCCAGACGGCACAAAGTCTCTGAAGTTGGGTGATTTTGGTTTGGCTACAGTTGTGGAGGGTCCGCTGCACACGGTCTGTGGAACACCAACATACGTCGCTCCTGAGATAATCGCAGAGACGGGGTAAAAACATCTGTCTGTCTGTGTGTTTGTTCTGTCAGAGTGTGTTATCTTAAACACAAGTGTGTGTGTGTGTGTTGCAGGTACGGGCTGAAGGTGGATATCTGGGCAGCGGGTGTGATCACATATATCCTGCTGTGTGGTTTTCCTCCTTTCCGCAGCGAGAGGAATCAGCAGGAAGAGTTGTTTGAACAGATATTACTGGGCAGACTGGAGTTTCCATCGCCGTACTGGGATGATATCAGCGTGTCTGCTAAGGTTAGAAAAGATCAACAAATGCAATGACACATCCATGTATGAAATCAACCGTATCATGAAAAGTCTACAGTACATACCTAAAAACAGAATATGATCATGTGGTCAGTAGGAAGCTTCTGATTGGTTCATGTGTGTTTGGCAGGATTTAATTGGTAAGATGCTGCAGGTGAATGTTGGTGCCCGTTACACAGCTGATGAGGTGCTGACACACCCGTGGGTACAGGTGAGAGGTGTACACACACACACACACACACACACACACACACACACAATATAATGAATGCAGTATGTAACGTGTGTATTTACAGGACGATGCTATGATGGACACAAACAGGCCATGTGACACAGAAGATGGTGTGGAAGCAGAAATCACACACAACAACACAACAGAAGAGGCTGATGTGAGCGCACACAAACACGCACTATAATCATTACTGATCTCTTCCTGATTCACTGTGTCTTTGTCTCCTAATATTTGTATGTCGCTTTGGATAAAAGCGTCAGCTAAATGCCTAAATGTAAATGTTTTCTCTTACAGATGGATCATCTTCATGGTAACGGTGAGAATAACAGAAACATCTTACTTGCATGTCACTCATCTCATCCGTGTCGGTAAATCGTGGTACATTTAGGTATTAACAAAGTTGTCACTACATTCATAATCACTGATCAGTTCAATTCAGTCAAATGAAGCGAAGTTAATTTGATAAATGTTCGGTTCATCAGCTGTGTTTTGACATCATTGTTGTGTGTGTGTTGCAGACTGGTGAATTTCTGTAGACGTGCAGCAGATGAAAAGCCCCGATCAACACCTCAAACTAACACCAGACCAGACCCGAAACCCTTCAATCTATTAATTCCTGAACCCGACTCGCAGCGTTTGTGCTACAGACGTGAACGATCCTCAAAAGACTTGTGGACTGATAATGAACGAGAGACCCGAGTCACATGTACAGAGAGCTGCTGCTGGACTCCTAGCAACACCCTAGCAACCACCCAGAAACTCACTAGAACCTCCTCGGAATACTTTAGGAACTGCATAGCAACACCCTGGTAACCACCTGCATCACCTCACTCTCATACGGTCTTTAGATGTTCATCATCTGGTCTGTGTTTGACCACAGGGGCTTCAATCAAACCAGCGACCTTAACTGATACTGTGCTGCTCTCGCTCTCCCGTCTCTCTCTCTCTCTCTCTCATTCATTATGCATCTCTGTGTGTATATAATGTGATGTTGGTGTCAAACCCATCATTAGGTAATCATGATGAATCCCATCATGTGTGTGTGAGTGAAGGTTTGAGAGTTTAGGCTCGTGTTGTTGGATGTGTCATCAGTTTGATTCATGTGATCAGATGTTAGACGTCTGATGAAATATTCAGCATTCAGTGATTTAGTGTAGTATGTGTTTCTCCATGAAATGAAGAATTCTTCAAATGATTTCATCTGATCTGAACGATTGCTCGTCTTGTATTAACTTTTGTACGGTGGCTGTTTGGTGCAAAAGCTCCTCTTAATTATTCCAATGATGGATTTTTCTTTCATGTTTTCTTTTGTATTGCAACAATACATTATGAGTCACTGGATGAGACCAGAAACCGTGTGTGTGTGTTTTATCTTAAAACAACTGTCAGCATCTCAAATGAGTATTTAAACCAGCAAATATCTGAACTATCAGTATTATGAAAACCCTTGAGAAAAACATTTTCATGGTAAGAATAAGATTTGCATTGAGAACTCAAATACAATTGAACATGAATTTTTAATGCAACATATCATTTTAATGTGGGTTAAAACTCTGAACAAATTCATATGGCATTATGTAGATATAAGTGTCAGTAAATGTTTGTTTTAACATGCAGTCAGTATAAACCAGACAGATCTGTGTGCATTAGCCTGGACTCACAACATTACAGTATCACAATCTAATAAGGCAAATGAGAGAGATGAGCTCTGTGTCTCTGTGTCGTCTTCATGGTTCTGGTAGAACCTGGATGTAGTTTTTAGGGACGATGCCTCGTTTCCCACCGAATTCTCCAAGAAACCACTCGGCGTCCATGTCCTCCAGATCACACACCACATCTCCTGCCTAAATCACAGTTAACATTAAAGACTAAAATTTATCATTCTCATTTATCGTGGAGAAAGACTTCTCTACATGAGTCACTGAAGGACCGCCCACTAACCTGTCAATTAACTATTAAACTTAAATTGAACAAAAACAGTGAGTGATGTCACTGGGGTCATGACATGCAGGTGTATATAGCGCACACACCTTAAGACAAAGTTCATCTTCACCCTCCGGAGAGAAATCATAAAGAGCTCTTCCTCTGTTCCTCCCTCCAGCTCCTGACGAACACAAATATCACATACACACTGTTTATAACAACCAACCTTTACTGTGATATCCTTTATAATGAATAATAAAGAGAGCAAAATATGTACCAGAAGATGCTAAAGCTGGTTTCCTTGGCAACGCTTCAGTTTCCTCTTTGATGAAGTTGAGAGGGAAGATTCTTATTTGTCCATTCAAGCAGCCACGCCCCCATTCCTCATTTACATGTTCTATTAGAGTGATGACATCACCATCACTGAAGGTGAGCTCGCCCTCCTCTCCGGAAAATGCAAATAAAGCCACACACCTGCTGCAGAGAGAGAGAGGGAGACAGAGAGAGCGAACGAGAGAGAGAGAGAGAGAGCGAAAGAGAGAGAGAGAGCGAGAGAGAGAGAGAGAGAGAGAGAGAGAGAGAGAGAGAGAGAGAGAGAGAGAGAGAGCGAATGAGAGAGAGAGAGAGAGAGAGAGAGAGAGAGAGAGAGAAGAGAGAGAGAGAGAGAGATTAAGATTTTTTTAGACATCATGCTGTAAAAATAGATCTACAACAAAAAATTTTTTTCTGTGCAATAAGAACTTTCTAAACTAAAATTGTGAATTTTTAAAAGTATAAAGTTTGACAAAAACCAACACAAGGCTGAAATGATCTACAAAGTAAAAACAGTAAAAGATCAGACAGATGAATCCTTATCACATCACCTGCGGTGTGTCTGCACATCTGCACACGACTCTTCCTGCAGATCACCATATACTGACATATCTCCACCTTTGACCTCTGCTGTGAGGTCAGGATCAGGATGATGTATCATTCAGAACAATAAGCTGCTCTTCTTCCTGTAAAAAAGCCCATCACAATCATAAACCACCACACAGACACAGATTCATCTGTATCACGCGTGCTTGCGTGCGTGTGTGTGTGTGCTAACCGGTTCCTCTTGTGGTTCTACAGCGTTCTCCACCTCCACAATTTCTTCAACTTTTCTCTGATACACAAACACAGACATTAGATTTAAGTGTAGACCATTTTGCAAGACGTACCCAGCAGTGGTCTACAAGCACTTCCTGTCTCTTTCTTGCAAACAAGATTGCAATCAACAGAACTTTTACAATGGAATAGAAATGTTTAATGAACTTAATTACATATGTGAAATATGTCAAACTATCTGCTGTTTGTTCTCAACAATTCTGTTTCTTAAAAAAATATTTAAGGAAAAATTGTCTTGTCAAAATGAGATGTTAGCCAGAATGTTTTTTTCTATTTCTGTTAGCTTGTATATTTATTCCTCACACAACATACTTTAACTGTGTTTACTCACAGAATAGCTCTTATAAAGTGGATGTCCTGGTTTTGGTCTGGGTGGGAGGGGTGGTCCTCTCTTGGGCACCTTACTGCCTGGCAGCTGATTGGCTGAAACCGACGAGGAGGCGGGGCCTGTGGGTTTGGTCGTTTTGATTGGAGGAGGACGAAGAGGGAAGAGTCCACCACAGCTAGGTCTGAGAGACAAATAAAGATGTGAGTAAGTTTATTTCAGCTCATTAGAGATGACAGGTAAGAGACGTGATGCTGTGATCTACCTCGGAGGCAGAGGAGGAACTGATGCAGCTACACAAACACCCGTCACTGTGACGGCACAAACCTGAACAAACACAATTACTTACAAGAGGAAATGTAAATAAATGTCACACAGAGCAAATGTGCTGGTATAGATGGAGATATAACCTGTTACCTGTGAGGTGGATGACACGCTCCTGTGTAAAGGTGGAGGAGGTCGAGTGTGTCTGGATACAGACGGACCTAAAATAAACCCAGATAATAATATTTACACATAATCTTAATAATAACATTCACATGGTCAGTCAGGACATTCTGTCATCATTTATTCACCCTCATGGAAGTCAATGAGGGTCTGATTAATAACATTCTTCAAAATATCTTCTTTTGTGTTCTGCAGAAGAAAGAGAATCATACACGACACGAGTGTAAATAAATGATGAAAGTATTACAATTTTTGGAAAATCCTTTAACTATTTAGGATTCCTCACCTTATATCATTAAAATATATGATGACCTGACACATACATTTACTAGTTTGTGCTTATTTTCTCAACCCAATGCCTTACTTTCAGACACAATGACAGTAAATCAGAACAGAACTCACGGTTTATGATGTTCTTGTCGCTGGGGTTGACTGCTGTCTTCTCTGGAGATGTTGTGCTATTGTTTATGAGATGTTCAGGTGAGGTGATCTCAGACAGAGAATCTCTGTGATGTTTGTTCAGGAGAGGTCTGGGTGCTGCTATCGGAGGACTGGATCGGTTCGGTTTGGAAACTCCTTCGGTTTCTAGAATTGATGGTTTTGGGGCAAGTTGAGGTTTGGGTTTCTGAGTTCTTGGACGTGGTTGTGGTCTGTTTAATGGTTCTTCAGATAGTATAGTGGAGATGACGGTCTCCTCTTCTTTCTCTTCATCACTTTGTTGATGGTCATCATGAAAACTCACTTCCTCAGAACCAAACACCTCCAGCAGATCCTGCAAGTATTTGCTGGAGAAGTTCGAAGAGCCGTCGCTGAACCCGGCGAACACGCTCTCCGGCCCGTCGTCCTTCAGACGCACGAGAGTCTGAACCTTCACCTCTCTCGTCATTGGCTGATCCAGGATCTCCTCACCGATGATTGGTTGCGAGGAGGCTCTTGAACGGGGCCGCGGTCTGGGCCGCACGCTCTGCTCCTCTTTCATCGAGTCGGGTGTGAAAGCTGTGGGGGCGGAGTCTAGGAGTGTGATGTCACTAGCTACATCATCAAAGTCAGTCTGAACATCACGCCCCTGAGGCTGGTTGATGTAAGCATCAGTATGAGGTGATGTTTGTTTGAGAGGAAGAGACGGGCGGGGGGGTTTGGGGGGTTTACGAACTGCACCCGAGCGAGCAGCAGGGGATTGTGGGTCAGGAGAGTTTGTGTCCGTCTGTGTCGCGATGGTGGAGGTAGAGCGGTGACAAGATGGAGGTGAGGATGATGATGAAGATGTGGAGTGAAGATTCTGTTCGCGAGTCTTTTCTTTGATCACCTGCTCATATGACGGTGGAGGCAGCTGGACAGACAGACAGACCATAATTAAGCAATCAATCAAACCAATCTATCCATCCGATCAACCCACCTGCACTGCTCCAGAGGCGGCAGACCAGGAGGGCGGGGCAGGGGGCGGGCTGGAGGAAACGCTCCAGATGCTCCTGGGAACCACGTGTTGGATGGCAGAGGTTCAGCAGAAAGAATGGTTATTTCTGGACGCCTGCGGCACAACGGACAACAGTGTTTATGACATATCAGAGTCTCAGAATTGTCTCATGTTTCCACTGACTGGAGAGCTGAACGATGACGTGATCCATTATATAACCACACAACAGCTCACAGTCTGTTTAGACTCTCTTTAAACACTAGATCAGACAACAGCTTTTACTGTTCATCTTAATACTGTGTTTAAAAACTCTCTAAAAACACAAAATATACAGTATTTACACAAAGTGTGTCTTTTAAACGCAGGTGTCAAGACAAATACTGAAACTATATGACAAGAAGAAAGACAGACAAGAGAGCTGAAGTAACTTTAGATGAATGATGAACTGACCTTCTGTCTCTGTGATGCTCGCTCTGAGAACTCGTTCTTGTTGACGCTGCACAATTTTCATTAAAAACACAAGCACAAAAAGCAAACTGACACACAAACATCTGACAGAACATACAAAACAACAGATGAAACTTTACACGACAAAACAGAGCAAAGCTCAACTCACTTCTTAGAGAGAGATGGAGAGAGAGAGGACTGATGGAGAGAGAGAGAGAGACCGGAGACAGAGAGAGAGACAGAGAGACAGAGAGAGAGAGAGAGAGAGAGAGAGAGAGAGAGAGAGAGAGAGAGAGAGAGAGAGAGAGAGAGAGAGAGAGAGAGAGAGAGAGAGAGAGAGAGAGAGAGAGAGAGATTCTGAAACACCTAAACTCTTATTTTCTTTTATTAATAACACACTGTCATGAAAATAATCCACTAAATGAACACGTTCATTAATTTCTGTCTGTTTTGTCTGAATAAATGCAGAACTTCAAAAGGATCTAACGTGACATAAGCCTAAAACAATTTAAAAGTATTATTCCGTTTATTCAAACAGGTATTTCCAGTAGTGTGAACACAGCTGGAGGGAAACTTCAGAGATGTTCAGACATGAATCAAGAGCTTCACAACTCAATCTCAACTGAAACATATTTAGGTCACCTTTTAAAATGATATTTGATTATTTTCTTACGGTTTCAGTAAAATCACACTGATCAAAAGTAAAGGTACCTGGAGTGACGCTGATCTGGTTTATTTCTGTCTGAATGTTCTGCAAAAACACATAAAACACAAAGAATACACACAGCTGTGAGAACAGATCATTCAGGTTCATCCTTATGAACATGTTCTTCAATTATTCACTGCTGGATAAAGCCCATATAACTGGCATCGGCCCATTAAAGACATTTTCAAGCTGTAGCTTTCATGTCTCTCTTCACGAAAGAGAGAGAGACAGAGAGAGAGAGAGAGAGAGAGAGAGAGAGAGAGAGAGAGAGAGAGAGAGAGAGAGAGACAGAGAGAGAGAGAGAGAGAGAGAGAGAGAGAGAGAGACACAGAGAGAGAGAGAGAGAGAGAGAGAGAGAGACAGACAGAGAGAGACATAAAAACAGACTATATCATTATCATAATGTGTGTGTGTGTCTCTTTAATAAGCATTTGACAAACTCTGCTCATAAGTGACATCATCAACTGGCATGATGTGAAGTATATGAAAACAAAGAGTTCTTAGAGATGAAGGTACTTTATCCTTTAAAGCATTTATAAGTCACACCTGTGTGTGAACTACACCAATACTGACACACAACTGAAGTCATGTCACGTGTAACTGAGAGATTCTTTCTCACTGCAGCCACATTACATTAAATACTCTAGTATACTTATTTATTACTGTGTACTGGAGTAAACTACTGAGTAAATATCACATTACATTCTTAATGTAAATGACAGTATTCTGTAGAAGTAAACAGATACACTTTAGTAAAATTGTAATATACTTTAATATTTACTATGGTAAGGTTGAGTATTTACAAAAGTATGTTTTATTATGTAGTCTGTAGGAACTTTACTATAGTAAATCCTAAAGTCTACGTCATTCTGCTAAACCACCCAAACACTTCACTGAGATTCAGATCTCAAACCGCGGAAATAACAACAGATAAACACCGTTATGACGTCACAGTGCGAGCTCATCAATGACACTTTATAACATCATCAGTAAAGTTCTGACGCTCGCGCGCACTGTACCTGCCGCGCTCCGTCTCGCGCCACCGTGACCGGACTCGCGCACTCGACGCTCCTCTTCCTCATCAGCTCGCGCCTCCGCCATACCGACACAAACACTCGGTCTATTCACCGTTTAACGACAGATCCCATCGACATTCTCCCAACAGAAACACTCGTGGAAAGGTTTTCCGTTTGTCTCGTGACAGATGTCTCGTTCGGCTGAGTTTGATGTTGTGATGTGAATTGGTTCCAGTTCTGCTCCGGATCATCAGTATCAGTATCTGATGTCGGGACGCAACAGGAAGTTCTTGTGTCCATGTGAAAGAAAAGAGGGTGGAGCCAGAGAAACTATCCAAACAAACAATAAAGCAAAGATGTGCTTCATGAAACTAACTCTTCTGTTTTATCATTGTAAGTATTGTTGTATAAACAAAAACGAAACTCCAAAAATCTAAAACCATCAGTGAGAATTCCTTTATTTATAAATTCATATTCTTATTATGAATGGTTTTAACAGGATAACAGCGGTATTAAATGAAACAGACATTTTTAAGTCGTAAAGTTTCTCATAATTTATTTTGGTTTGTTAATTAAATTGTTTGATGTATTGAGACACGCAGTTTGTTAAAAGATGTTAAAGAATTACATTTATAGAATACTTTTGGCTTGAATGTTGAACGTTTGCATCATTTTTTGTGAATCTTGACGAAATGTTATTTTTAATGTTGTAATTTCAGGTTTATTTCATGTTGAGCTCATCTGTATGTTTGTTCAGATCAGCGGCCGCGAGGTGTCGCTGTTCTTCACGTTTGTTTTTTAGGCATCAAACGCTATAAAGGAAATATGAACTAAATAATAAAATGAGTTTTCTTTAAAGTATATCTTTAAACAACACAAAAACAAGCTAAATACTTAAAGGAGTGAGTCTGCGCTGTTCTGGATGTCCAAATTAACTTCATTTTCCTTTATTAACATTAAAATTAAAATGTGACTGAAGTTTATACATCATGTCTCTCTCTCTCTCTCTCTCTCTCTCTCTCTCTCTGTCTCTCTGTCTCTCTCTCTCTCTCTCTCTCTCTCTCTCTCTCTCTCTCTCTCTCTGTCTCTCTCTCTCTCTCTCTCTCTGTCTCTCTCTCTCAGTGTAATCTCTCTCTCTCTCCTCTGTAGTCTGACAGTCTTTCTCTCTCTCTCTCTCTCTCCTCTCTTGATCTGATAGGTGAATTCTCTCTCTCTAATGCTCTCTCTGTCTCTCTCTCTCTCTCTCTCTCTGTCTGCTCTCTCTCTAATATTTTATCTCTCTCTCTCATAAACTCTGTATGTGTAAATAACTCTCTCTCTCTCTCTCTCTCTTGTAGTCTCTCTCAGTCTCTCATGTGTGACTGCTGTGAAGTCTGACATGAACAGGTTTGATTCATGATGGTTTGATGGTGATGGTGAATTCTCTAGATAATACCCGGTTATGTCGAGAAGTTCATGAAAACAAACTAAACTGGTGAGTGTCTGCTAACCTTGTTATAAAATAATATTTTAATAAGTGACAGCTTTAAACATCATAAACTGAACTACATAGTTCTACAATAGTTACTGTGTTACAGTATGTGTAAATAACCTTTCATAAAGTAACTTTTATATTTTGTAGTTTTAAAGACAGAAGACACATTTGTATTGATTGCAGGAGATGAAGTGACATCAGACACACGTAACAGATTAGTTTTGTCACAGATGGTGGATTGGATTTATCTCTCTCTCTCTCTCTCTCTCTCTCTCTCTCTCTCTCTCTCTCTGTCTCTCTCTCTCTCTCTCTCTCAGATCTCCTCCTGCTCTCATAGGAAAGCAGTGGAATGTTGGGAATGTCGGAGAAAGGGTCTCCGCCCTACAGCACGCTCCTGCAGGATGGAGTGAAACATGAACCCAAAAAGACAATAACAGTACAACTTTCCTCTGGATTGATTTATTTTAACTTTACGTCATGCTGAGAGGTGTTGGTTATAGGAACATGACTGACATCCGTCTGATGTTTGTGATGGTGTAGCTCCACCCTCTCTCCAGCAGAATGTTGGTCTCCTCTAATCACGGGCGAGCTTTAAGTCTGAGAGGTGTCGACCCAGAAACATGTATGATCGTTTTCAAAAATCACTGGACACAGGTATAATCATCATCTCTGTATCTGTCTAACAAACATCTGTTGTAAGCTTTTAGGTGTCTGAAAATCATAAATTGCTACTATATTAGTAAAAATATGTTTTGTCTTTATGCTTTAAGCGATTAAGCAATCGTATTAAACTGTGTCTTTGCATCAGGTTCTGCGGATCTTGGAGAAGCATGACCCGGCTCGTGGTGTCGGTCTGTCAGGCGATCTGCGGTTCGGGCAGATCCCCGGGGACGAGGCGAGCGCGGTTCAGAACTATGTGGAGCACATGCTCTTTCTGCTGATGGAGGAGGAGTGTGGACAGAGCGGAGCCATGGGACCTATCCTGGAGTTTGTGGTGGTGGAGAACGTGATGGAGAAGCTGTTTCTGTGGAGCCTCCGGCGAGAGTTCACAGATGACATGAAGCTGGAGCAGCTGCGCATGTATGAGATGCTGCTGACACGAGCCAAACAACCTCTACTGCACCACAAACCCATCCTGAGACCCCTGATGATGCTGCTGTCCTCCTGCTCCAGCTCCACGACAGGGTTCACCTGCGCTCCGGCGGGTGGAGGCGGGTCCGTGGTGGAGGCGGAGCTTGTGTCTCTTCTGCATCACTTGTGTTGTGTGCTGGTGAAGGACGCCTCCGTTCTCGAGCTCTTCTTTCACAGCAGTGAAGATCAGGGAGCCGCAAACTTCCTGTTATTTTCTCTTCTCATTCCATTCATCCACCGCGGCGGGACGGTCGGAGCTCAGGCCAGAGACGCTCTCACCCTCATCATGAACCTGTCGTCTCACAACCATCTGGTGGCCAAACACATCACAGAGAACACATACTTCTGCCCGGTGAGGATAACATTCAGCACAGGAGATTAGTGTTTGCTTGTGGTGTGTTCTTTAGTCTCTCTCTCTCTCTCTCTCTCTCTCTCTCTCTCTCTCTCTCTCTCTCTCTCTCTCTCTCTCTCTCTCTCTCTCTCTCTCTCTCTCTCTCTCTCTCTCTCTCTCTCTCTCTCTCTCTCTCTCTCTCTCTCTCTCTCTCTCTCTCTCTCTCTCTCTCTCTCTCTCTCTCTCTCTCTCTCTCTCTCTCTCTCTCTCTCTCTCTCTCTCTCTCTCTCTCTCTCTCTCTCTCTCTCTCTCTCTCTCTGTCTCTCTGTCTCTCTCTCTCTCTCTCTCTCTCTCTCTCTCTCTCTCTCTCTCTCTCTCTCTCTCTCTCTCTCTCTCTCTCTCTCTCTCTCTCTCTGTCTCTCTCTCTCTCTCTCTCTCTCTCTCTCTCTCTCTCTCTCTCTCTCTCTCTCTCTCTCTCTCTCTCTCTCTCTCTCTCTCTCTCTCTCTCTCTCTCTCTCTCTCTCTCTCTCTCTCTCTCTCTCTCTCTCTCTCTCTTTTATATGCATTAATCTGTGGTGGATTATAATCCCAGATGGATTAAACAGTTTTGACCCAAATAAACACTGAACACAGAAAAACAAGAGACACAGAGAATGTGTGTGTTTACATCTGTCTTTACAATGTATAACGTGTGTGTGTGTGTGTGTGTGCTGTAGGTGTTGGCTACTGGTTTGAGTGGTCTGTATTCAGGATTACCAGCTAAACTCGAGGTTTACAGCGACAGCTGGTTCTGTCTGGAGAAAGACGACTGGATGCAGGTTTCAGAACTATTTCAGTTCCTCAACTCGCTTAACTTCTGCAGCACCGTGTGCCAGGTGATGCAAACACATGAAACACATGTATTAAAAACATGAAACTACCACAACAATGTCAGTGTGTCACAAAAAACAGTTAGTGATACAGTTTTGCATCATTGCACAAAAATACTGTTGTATGCTGCAATTGACCAATCACAATCAAGTATTCCAGAGTATTGATGTGTGTGTGTGTGTGTGTGTGTGTGTGTGTGTGTGTGTATGTGTCGCTCACCCGTCTATCAGAGATCAACTTCTGAATTACATCTATAATGGTTTTTTAGTGCCTGTCATGGCTCCTGCTCTCCATAAGGTACAGTACAACAGTTTAATCACCTGTGAATGCTTAATCTGATCTCTCTAACATTTACATTTATTTATTATCTTTCATCCAAAGTGACTTACAAATCAGAAATGTAATATTTATTCTAAGAAGCCAACACTTAGTGTAGTCAGTCTGTTCTCTGATTGGTTCGTTCTCTGTTCTCTGCTTAATGCTCATTGGACAGTTGACTCTGGAGGAAGTGATGACAACGACAGCTTATCTGGAGCTGTTCCTGCGGAGCATACATGGCCCCGCCCTCCTCCAGACCTTCCTCATCTTCATCCTCACACATCGCCATGACAACATCAACATCCTGGACACGCTGGTCAGTCGAATCAACACACCGTTTCAGGTGGGTGAGCACACACACACACACACGCATACACACACACACACACACACACACACACACACATACACACACACACACACACACACACACACATACACACACACACACACACACTGTGTGTGTTTGCGCACACACGCATATGTGTTTTGTGACACATACTGTGTGTGTTTGTGACTCTCTGTGTGTGTTTGTGACTCTCTGTGTGTGTTTGTGACTCTCTGTGTGTGTTTGTGACTCTCTGTGTGTGTTTGTGACTCTCTGTGTGTGTTTGTGACTCTCTGTGTGTTTGTGTTTTAGTTAGGGACAGTTTCTCTGGCTCTCTTCCGCACTCTGATTGGTCTGTATTGTGAAGATGTCATGCTGCAGTTAATTCTCAGGTATTTACTTCCTCTTCATGTTAGTTTATCTACATCACTTCTCTTCTTCATTTGTTGGCTATTATTGCTTCTGCTTTGTGTATTTTAATTCACAGAAATCCTACAAAGTTTGTCTGTTCTTTGTTGTCACATTCATAAGGCATATATTTCTGATGTCTGGACATATAATAAATCTTCTGTGAGAATTTATATTTCAGGTTTTGACTGAAAATGGATTGTTTCAGATATCTGATTCCCTGTTCTCATCTGCTGTACGGTGAGCGATTCAGACTGAGAGAGAGAGATTATTACTCCATCAGTGCGTCTGCTTTTCTCTCTCTCACTCCATCGTTCTTCATCACTCAGTCCTGCTCTTCTCCATCACAGTCGCCTAAACCCGACTATATCCTCTGGTCAAAGGTCACGGAGGGTCTGCTGAGAGGAAACATGGGTAACATGTCTTCTGTTCTTTCTCATTATTATGGATGATTTTGCAGTGCTGTATTAAATTCTGTCTCTCTTCAGGTAGGGATGATCTGTTCTCGCGTGGAGATAGCGTAGGATGTTCTCGTATAACAGCGCCAGAACTCTTGATGGACAAGAACTACCTGGAGTATCTGTGTGATGCCCGCAGGCTGATCTGTGCCAGCATGCAGGCGTGCTGTGTTTGGTCGGCCCCGTACGACGGACTCAACCCCTCGCCAGATGAATGCCAGGAGGATGATGAGGAGAAAGATAATGATGAAAGTCTTCCGGTCTCAACGCCGCCCGTTCAGACGCCCACCCCACAGCCGACCTCTGATGGCGGCGAGCGAGTCGAGCTGGAATGGGATGACACGTACGACGCCAGGCCGGACGAAGATGACAGCCAAATGATTTCTGACACTTCACACCATCCAGAGCGTCCCGTCCCTGAAGATCCCCCGAAACACATCCAAGAGATGAGAAAAACTGCCATCATGATGATCAAAGGATCGTACATCGAGGAATCAGACTTCCAAGACGATGTGTTGGTTTATAATCTAATTGCACAAAAAGACACACAAGATGACCGACGGAAATCCATTAAGAACACGTTACATCGTGACTGCACAAATGAACTACACAAACAAAACACATACAACAATACACACAACCATCATGTCTGCGATAAGTCATCAAACCAGATGTGTGATAATCATCCATCACAAACACACAAATCTGAACACACGTTTCACAAGTCGATTCACCTTTCACAGACATCTACGGTCATTGTGAACGGACACAAACCGGAGGCCGACGCTTCTCATCTGGACCACAATCGTAACGTGACCGTGGATCAACGTCAGATCAAACCGACCTCAGGAGCAGATGAGAGAAATGACTTCATCTCTCAGTGTCTGGAGCTCATACAGCGTCTCGGTGGAGAGGATGAGATCATCTCAGATGATGAAGAACACCTGCAGCGTCTACAGACTCTACTGCATGGAGAAGAGGAGAACACGGACGTCACTTCCTTCTCTGACACAGATGAAGATAATGTAGATGAAGAGACAAACACGACGGGCGGAAGAGTCCCGTTTACAGGTCATTTATGATGCTGGTTTCTTTTAAAAGAACAGAACATATTATCGGTTGCATATCTTTGTGTTGTTTTAACCCTTTATGACTTTGAGCAAGAGAACATGTTTGTCAATCACATGAAACCCAGTGTAAATCATGTGTGATTTGACAGGTCCGTTCATGTGTGTTCTGATGTCTCGTCTGGAGAGTATGCTGGAGAACAGCATCGAGGTGAATCTACTGCTGACTGGAATATTGACCCATCTGGCGTCATATCCACAAGCACTGCTGAGAGGATTCATCCTCAACACAAGAGCTGTGTTTCAACCCGGCGTACCATCACTCTATCAGGTACATTTACAGAACGTGAGACCTTTATTAAACCACATTATTCAATGCTTATCTAATGCTTATGACGTTTGTAAGTGGTCTGCTGAAGAAATCAATATAAATGTATTTGTTGTATCTGTTTGCAGATTTACACAGTGTTGTGCAGGTTATATTTCCTATTTGAATTTCATACTAGAAACACATCCAAAAGATGCAAAGGATATCATGTCCATAATGTCATGAACCTTCTCATCATTAAACAGACGGACAGAATTGTACATGACAACAGAATTCATGTGATGATTTCAGATGTTGGTGTCGGTGAGTTCTCAGATTGAGCAGTACGCGTCATCCACACCTGATTTTACCGAGCTGGTCCGGGAAGCCGCCAATACCTTCTGCTTAAAGACAAGATCTTACAGGAGCGAGGTGTGTAAACCTCTTCATCACATCTCTACACACTCTTCACAGTGCTGCCATAAGAGAACCATTCACACTTCTTCATTTTTAAAGTCTAAAGAACCCTTTTCCACAACAAAGAACTTCCCAAAGAAATCTTCTTTGAATCTTACAGGTTCTTTATTGAGCTAATAAGTCAAAAATAGTTATTTTATGGTGAGTCCAAGGGTTTTTCTCTCTATATATATAGATTCATTAATGGAGTTTGGGTTCAGTGTTGGAGTGTCACTAGGAGACTGATGATGATATTAGATATTAGTTATTAAATGAGCTTTTATATTTTCCTGCTTGTCATTGTGTTTATTCTGTTGTAAAGCTGCTTTGAAACACTGTTATATTGTTAAAGCGCTATACAAATAAACTTCAACTTTATTTTTAAGAGTGCTCTGAATCATCACAAAAAATACATCATGATGTCAGTTTCAGAACTACAAAATAATAAAACAGATGTAAAGTATACAGTAATATAAGAGGAATATTGAGATATACAGTGATATCAGTAAAGTCACACTTGTTTGAAAGTTTTACATGATCCGCTAACATTTGAGAAAACCAGAAAGTGCCGTCACATATATGAGATTTGGTCATCTGTATCTTGATGTGTGATAATGTGTATTAACACAGTAAATCATTAAAGTGATGTGTGTGTCTCTCTGTTGTTCTGTTAGAGAGAGATGTTCACCTGCAGGAGAATGACGCCGACTGGTTTCTGAACGCTCGTATCACGTCTCGTCCTCATAAACCTCTTCCTCCGTGTCCCAGAATCCCTGTTCACCTGCGGAACCGAGTGTTTGCTGTTATTCTGTTCTGTGAGTTTCTAAAGGAGTTGGCGGCCATCGCACAAGAACACTCCATATTACCTGATCTAACAGCAGATGAGTAACATCTCCATCATCTTCATGTTATCTTATCAGATCCATGATCATCACTCAATACATGAGCTCTAAACATGTTGTCATGACAACAACATCTATTGCCTCTACAAACTACTGTCCTGTACTATGTAGTGTTTAAGGGTTCGAGTTAGGGTTTATTATTTTCCACACCTGTTTGTGAGACTGACCACAAATATATTTATGTATTTAAATAATAATACCTCCTTTAAAGAAAAAAAACTCTATTGTTTTTTATTGTTGATTCATACATGTTTATGTCTTTTATATGGTCATTCTATGGTTATTTTGTTGTTATTTCATCAGCGAGTGATATTTAAGCACTTTACTGAATAGTTATTTATAACAAAACATGTTTTCTATATTTTCAATGAACCGATGAAGTTTTAGTTTCTAAGTCTTAGTCTAAAACCTTCAAAAAAGGTTTTATTATTTCATTTTGTATTAGTTTAATTACCGTTGTGATAACTTTGCTAGATCCACAGATCTAAAAAAATCTATGAGATATACTCAGATATAACTGGCTAAAAAATCAATTATAAACAAAAATTCAAAGGCTAAAGATAAAACTTTATTTTACACAAATAGTTGTACATTTACAATTTAATTTAAAAAACTGTAAAAGAAAAATGGATTTTTATCACATCTGAGCAAATGTAATATTTTGTATGAATGTTTTTACAGAAGGGTCAGATGAAGAGCAAACATTTGTTTGTTTGTTCTTTTATTATTAACAGTCTGTTAGTCACAAAATGACATAATTGGGAAACAAAGTTTGTTTATATCTTGATAAATGTCACAAAGCAGTATTTTATAGAAATGGGAACAGTTTTCTGGAATGAAAGATATATATCAAAAACCTTACTTTCCTGTAGCTCCGCCCATCCTGTGCTAAGACTCTGTTTCTGTGGTCTGATTGGCTGTCAGAGGGTGTGAACCCAGGGGGCGGAGATAGAACTGGGATGTGTCCCTGTAGTCCAGCCCCTGGTACCGCCCCTGCAGTTCTTTCCCACACACACACACACACAGTGAACGCACATCTTACAGTTGTCAAGTTGCGTGTTTATATGAATGTAAAGTTAAAACCATGTTCCTAAATTACATCTCATCATTTACACAACCAACAGATGTTCATAAACAACATGAAAGATTTATTTACAACTGCCACAAACAAAAGGCACATTTATTTCATTCTGTACAGAAAACATTTTCCAGCAGCTACTGTCAAATAAACAAAAACAACTTCAGTATCAGATTTTAATTTATGGGTTTGAAATGTAAAATTAAGTTTATGTTGTATTTCATTTTTAGGTGCTCATCATTTTCTGTGATCTCAGGTTTTATACTTGATCATTCAGACCTTTAAAAGACAAGAGCAAACAAACTATGATGAATAATCTGTGATTCAAAGTACAAATGTACATACATATATATTTTATTTTTAAAAGAAATATACAAATACATATATAAAATCTAAATGGAAACAGTGCTCTGCTGTGTTGTGGATTTTACATCTTTAAAGATGAAACTGCAGTGATAACAGAATGATGAACAAAATCATTGTTTCATTATGGTAAAAGTGTTAAAGTATTAGTATTTTAGTATCTTGAGCTGTGTACATGATGACCTTGTGCTGTGTGTGATAGTTCAGTTATAACTGTCCTTGCGTAGAGCGGTCCGGTCTGATAAGCCGTTGTGTTGATCAGGGTTCTTATAATGGAAACTGGTTCCGTTCAGAGGCACGACAGCACTTAACAATGAGCCCGGATAACAGCAACAACACAAACATGACTGAACAACAGAGAGAAAGAAGAAATCCATCAAATACATGTGTGTGTGTGTGTGTGTGTCGCGCGGTGTGTGTGTGTGTGTGTGTGTGTGTGTGTGTGTGTGTGTGTGTGTGTGTGCGTGTGTGTGTGTGTGTGTGTGTGTGTGTGTGTGTGTGTGTGTGTGTTCTTCATACCCTGAAGCAGTTCTTGAACTTCTTGCTGACAAAGTAGAGGATTATGGGATTGATGCAGGAGTTAATGGTTGCCAGATTGATACTCAAGTAATCAAACACTAACAGGAAACTGACAGACAGAAACAACACAAACAGGTTAAAATCCAAAACCCTCAAAATAAAATGCTTTACTAATATCTCTTGACTCTATCAATCATTAGTGATTTAATGAAAACATATACTGTGTTGTTTGCTTTCTGTTTATGTGTGTGAATCTTACTTGAGCAGGTCACAGCGGCCGACATCATTCTGAAAATAAACCATTTTCTTCAGGATGAGACTCAGATGGAGCGGAAACCAACAGAGAGCAAAGATCAACACCAGAGAGAAGACGGCTTTGGCCACCTCACGTCTCTGATCAAACACACACACACCTGTAAATCTCACCTTGTTTTGAAATGAAATAACTTTTAGAAGATGTCTTCACAACTAATATGTGTGAGTCGTATATGACGGCACTAAAGTGAAGATATGACAGGTGTGACAGATCACCTGTTTGATGTGTTCATTCAGAGAGAACTTCAGATCACCCATCCGGTTACTGAGCATCTCACAGGTCATGAGTGTGTAGAAAACAGCCGTACACACCAGAGGAACACAGAAATAAAAACCAAACAACCACCAGACCTTCACATCCCTGTACAACTACACACAAACACACACATTTTATAATACATTTGAAATTGTTTGTGATGTTGCTTATATTTCATACAAAATATACATATTATACTCATTGTATAGTACATGTTAGTGTAAATTCTGTTTGTTTGCGTGTTCTTACGGTCATGAAGGGAGTCTCTGGTTTCAGCATGCAGGTTCGTATAGTGATGTTGTTGTACTCAAAGCTGACCATTTTAAAGCCGATGGCTTCAGGAACGGCCAGAACGACAGCAAACACCCAGATACACACGATCTCTACAGCAGTGGATGCTGGGATGCCAACACCCTGCACACGACTCCACGACGCCACTGCACGATACCTAAACACACACTTTTTCAATAACTGCATGTATTTTTGATAATCCTAACCCTAAATCTTCATCTGTGTGTGTGTTACCTGTCCACACTGAGAGCACACAGATTCAGAACCGTTATTCCAACAGAAGCTTTCTGTAAGAACGGCATCAGTTTGCACAGAAAGAGACCCAGTACACTGTCATCAAAGGGCCATCGCATCGCCAGCAGCTGCAAAACACGCCGTGTTAAATCACATCTATCTACATGTGTGTGTTGAGTGCTACACTGATAAACATCCCAAAATAAGTTTGTAGGACTGACACACAGAATGGAGCGTTCTGATTGGTTCTCAGGCCTGTGTGTGTTACCTTATAGACATTGATGGGTTTATCAATGGTGATGTAGATGAGATCTCCCAGCGCGAGACTGGCGATCAGAGCATTGGGCCCGTTTCTCATGGTCTTGTTCAGGTAGATGATTCTCAACAGCGTTGCGTTTCCCACCATCCCCACCACAAAGATCAAACAGGACAGAACCGTGTTGACGTATTTAAACAAGCCCTCGATGTACGTCCTCCTCAGACACGCCGGGGGCAACGATGGCCGTCGAGCCGACACCGAGCGGTTGCTGGAAAGACGAGCGGCTCTGGGGTCAGAGGTCACGGCATCTGACCTCACGGTCTCAGAGGGGAGCGCTAGAGATTCAGGGATGTGGATGTTCATTGGGCCTTCAGAGAGTCGGAGGTCACTGGATGAGTTTAACTGACAGTTTCCACATCCAATCAGCACACAGGACACTGAGGTCATTAACAGCATGACCTGCTGGAGTTTGTTGGGCCACATCATAGATGAAAGAGTCAAAGTGTCAATCGTTTCCCTGTGTGGTGATCTAAAGAAACATTTCAATGTTTCAGGTTAAATGCAACTGACATTCATTTATTAAAACAATCTGGTTTTGTACAAAAGAATTCATAGTTCAAGAATTCATATAAGTGCATTAACATCCTCAGGACATAGATATCACAACATTGTTTTTAAATGTATTAATGTTAAACCACAAACACTAATCAAATCTCATTTTATACCTGAATATCATCAAACTATATCAACTTAACTTTGAGCTATCTCTATTCTGTGTTTTTTCACAAAAGAAACCAAAATAAAGTTGAGATCAGATCAAAAATTACAAATTTACATTCAAAAGTCTGAAATATGTGAACTGAAATATTTGTGATTCAAGTCAAATGATCTAATGAGTTATTCTATCCATCGTACTCTTTGTCCACAGTTTTCATAAGGTCTCGTGAGCAAAGAAAGAGCAATAACATTATCCTCTGGTGATATAGAGAGTTTGTCAAATAAAACAGAGATTTGATCGCTGTGACGCACACTTATACAAACACTGACCTTCAGTGAAATGATGATGAACGCTGTCAATGTCTGTAATTCCTCTCATGAACTGAAACAGATCTTCAGTCTGAGTGAATCTAGAGCTCAATCCACAGAGATGTAGAGGAACATTCAGACGTCTGTGTGAGAGAGAGAGAGAGACAGACTTATCTTTAAACTGTGTGTGTGTGTGTGTTTTTATCTGTGGGATGTGGCCTTCCTGCCATTGGCTCTAATTCCACATACACACAGACAGGCCACCCTGTGTTTACAGCTCATCAGGATGTTATTTACTAGTATACTTCATCAGAAACACACTTCATTTACTCTTACTCTTGTTAATTGAATAATTTTGTTTAGAAATCCAAGAACTCTTCGTGGTTTACATAACCTTCCATGGTGATACCATAATATTATCATAGTATCATAGTATTACTATCTAGTGCTTTCTTGTAAACGTTTTTTATTTCTCCATATTGATCCCAAAGTAAAATCATGACTGTTGTTGTTACTGTTTTATTTAGTTTACATAGTATTTAAACAAATCCATTAAACAGTATTTATGTCATTCTGAACACTTACACTCCAGATACATGTAAAATACACTCAATAATCACAACATCATTCACATTCAATTATCAATATCATCCTAGTTCACACAACAAAAGCACTTGTGACACTAGTGAATGGTCATAACTTTAGAGACAGGTCAAAGGTCACTCAGAGCCCAGAGCCAAAGCACTGGCAGCAATTACAGGAGTGACCTTATAAACTTTGACCTCTAGAGGGCATCTGCATTAGACACACACAGGTTCATTTCACTGTGCATTAGTGATCTCATAGAGCTCCATTGTTTTCATGCTAATGATATTTTCTATCCCCTAAACCAAACCCTCACAAAAATCTATGAAAATGATCAGATCTTTAAAATAAAACCTGATTCATTTTAGTTTGAATGACCAAAAACATTTTAGTAAGTTAATAACATGCACAAACTCAAGATGAAAGAGCAAATTAAATCACTAAAATCTACTAAAATCCCCTTTATTATTATGAGCTTCAGTGACTTCAATAAACACACACACATCAAAAGACATTAATAAACCCTTTAGATTCATTTAAAGTCTCATACAAATTGTTTTTTCTTAATCAGAGTCTGTGTTTGTGTCATGTGCTACTAATAAACAAAACGGAAAAGCCTGTGTGTGTGTGTGTGTGTGTGTGTGTCCTCATAGTGAGAACACATTGAAAGTCTTGGAAACAAAATGACTTTAGCCCACAGAATAAACTACTACTGACTAATCGATCTACATTTCTGCATTTAGACGCTTTCATCTGAAGCAACTAACAGTCCATTCAAGCATACATTTCTTTTATCAGTATGCATTTTCCCTTTGATTCCTATCCATCCATCTTTCAAAATGACAACAACATGAAACAGTGTTTGTATGTTGCTTTGATCTGTGAGGTTTTAATATTAGCTGACAGGAACAGAAGAATTAATATAAAGTTCTGTTGCTCGCTACAAACAGACCACGAAACTCACAGCAGACTGAATGAAGCGCTCTGATGTCACAACGCAATAAACATTTTCCACATAAACTCTCAGTCTGTCACCACATGCTCAAAGAGAGAACATTTACTGCTTACAGATATTAAAATAATCTGAAACGGTTTAAAGCTGTTTAAAGAGTTTAACAACAACTTTTCTGTATGTTGATCAAATGAGAATTAGACGTTTTTATCTGATCATACGAATATTGCATATGCAACTAATAGTATACACAATACATATAGAGATTAACTACATAATATCATTTATTTTCCTTTGAGAAAAGTTGGATTGTCTTTCACCAAATAAAGTCTATGAAATGTTTGAAGGCAGTTTGGGGTTATTTTCAAAAGGGTTTATTTGTTGTTGGCTTCTCTAGCTAAATATTTCGACTTAATAAGAGTGAAAACCAATATGATTCACACTAAATACTGTATTACAGATTCTTCATTGCTCTTGGCTGTTCTCATTCTTTCAAATAAATGACATTTGTCTTTGTATTGTGACTGCTATCTAATGCAAGAACGTAGCTTGAGGGTCTAAATTCTTCTAGTGCCATTAATTAAAATGTCATTTAATTAAAAACGATTCATTAGAAACGTTCTCGTGATATTGTGCAGTCGCAAATATATTTTCTCTGCAGTTCGTTCTCTGACCAGCAGGTGGCGGCGCTGCTCTAAACATCCTGCGCTGCTTTAGACACAAACTAACACATTTTTAAAAATAATAATAACTAGAAATAAATAAATCATTATGAATAACAGGATTAATAAATGTTCAAGTCGTGATTATAAAAATATAAAAATGGATATTTTCTTCATGTGTGTGAAGGAGGTGATGGAGCGCCTCAGAGCAGTTCACGCACGAGCGGATCAGACGCGCGCACGCACAGACGCCGAACACTGACGGTAAAACAACACATAATTCAATTGTTTAATTCTATATTTTCTTGATTTTAGGTCTCTCGTGTTATTTTAGTAAAAGCCTAATAACTTTGAGATGTTTCTAGACGTTAGATGTTTTAGTAATTAGCGATAGAATTGTGTTTTTGACGTAATAAAGTTATAAGTTGAGTGAAATAATTGTGTATTTGTGTTCATGTGGTGTACTATAGTAATACTGTAGTATTCTTAACAGTATCTTAAATATTCAGTACGCTATAGATTGACAATACGAGATTAATGTTGCGGTTGTGCACTTACACACAGCTCATAAACACTAAATAAATCACTTTAATGAAGTTGATTGTAGTTTTGTGGTCAGTCTTTGTGCTGCAGACATTGTGTGTTTGTTTTGTGCACTGTTAGTGAACCGTTTAGCCATGTACACTTTCAAGGGCACTGCCCAGGCTGCAGTTTTGGGACATGTTGTCCGGTCAGGCATGTGTTTGGTGTATTAATAGAGTTTGCTGTTGTGTGTTTAAATCTGTGACTGAAATCACTGCGTTATTAAGTGTGTTTGTGAGGAAATGTGATAGTTTAAGTTAGTCATCTGTCTTTGATAATATCTTTCATTCATGAAGTGTTTCAGCTGTGAACAGATCAAGTCCATGTAGGGAGACGTGAACAGAAGGTGTTTGTGTTCTAAAGATCATGAGAAAAACACAATCCTGTATAACCGGCAGAGATTTACACAACAGGACAAATGTTATTTACTCACTCTCAAGTCCTTCTTCTGTTGATCGATGAGATGGTTTTAATATAGAGAATGTGTAAATGCAGTCAATATACACTATATACAATATACACTATATACAGTATACACTATATACAATATACACTATAGACAATATACACTATAGACAATATACACTATAGACAATATACACTATAGACAGTATACACTATAGACAGTATACACTATATACAATATACACTATAGACAATATACACTATAGACAATATACACTATAGACAATATACACTATAGACAATATACACTATAGACAGTATACACTATAGACAGTATACACTATAGACAGTATACACTATATACAATATACACTATATACAATATACACTATATACAATATACACTATATACAATATACACTATATACAATATACACTATATACAATATACACTATATACAATATACACTATATACAGTATACACTATATACAATATACACTATATACAATATACACTATATACAATATACACTATATACAATATACACTATATACAATATACACTATAGACAATATACACTATAGACAATATACACTATATACAGTATACACTATATACAATATACACTATAGACAATATACACTATATACAATATACACTATAGACAATATACACAATATACAATATACACTATATACAATATACACTATATACAATATAAACTATAGACAATATACAATATACACTATATACAATATACACTATATACAATATACACTATATACAATATACACTATATACAATATACACTATAGACAATATACACTATAGACAATATACACTATATACAGTATACACTATAGACAATATACACTATAGACAATATACACTATATACAATATACACTATATACAATATACACTATATACAATATACACTATATACAATATACACTATATACAGTATACACTATATACAGTATACACTATATACAATATACACTATATACAATATACACTATATACAATATACACTATATACAATATACACTATATACAATATACACTATAGACAATATACACTATAGACAATATACACTATATACAGTATACACTATATACAATATACACTATAGACAATATACACTATATACAATATACACTATAGACAATATACACAATATACAATATACACTATATACAATATACACTATATACAATATACACTATAGACAATATACAATATACACTATATACAATATACACTATATACAATATACACTATATACAATATACACTATAGACAATATACACTATAGACAATATACACTATATACAGTATACACTATAGACAATATACACTATAGACAATATACACTATAGACAATATACACTATATACAATATACACTATATACAATATACACTATATACAGTATACACTATAGACAATATACACTATAGACAATATACACTATAGACAATATACACTATATACAATATACACTATAGACAATATACACTATAGACAATATACACTATATACAGTATACACTATATACACTATATACAATATACACTATATACAATATACACAATATACACTATAGACAATATACACTATATACAATATACACTATAGACAATATACACTATATACAGTATAAAAGTCATTATGTCTATGGAAGAACCCCTATAAAACGTGTGTGTGTGTTTGTTTATTTGTGTGTTTGTTTGTCTGTGTGTGTGAGAGAGTGTGTGTTTGTTTGTGTGTGTGTGTGAGTGTGTGTGTGAGTGTGTTTGTGTGTGTGTGTGTGTGTGTGTGTGAGTGTGTGTGTGTGTGTGTAAGAGTGTGTGTAAGAGTGTGTGTGTGTGTGTGTGAGTGTGAGTGTGTGTGTGTGTGTGTGTGTGTGTGTGTGTGTGTGTGTGTGTGTGTGTGTGTGTGTGTGTGTGTGTGTGTACATCAGTGGTCCATCTAGAGTTATTTGGTTCTCTTCCAATGGTACACTGTTATTTTTGGATGGGAAATTGTGCATTAACAGAGAACATTACACACAACACACACACTCATACACAACACACACAATACAAATGTCTGATTAATTCTTTCTCCTTTTCTGGAAATTTCACACACAGCTCAGACACACACACACACACACACACAAAGCTCTGTTTGTGGTTAGTTTAGTGTGAGATGTGTATGTGTGTTTTGTGCAGATGTTACAATGGTTTATTTTTATCCTGATGTTACTGGGCATTGAGGACGGAAACTCAGAGGAAATCAGTCCTCTCTCTTCAGCTGCTTCTTCCTGTTACCCCTCACAGAAATAACATCTCAGAACCAGTTGAAACACACAAAAAGAGAAAATATTCTGACTGTACTGTGAGTTACAGCTGTTTACCAGAGTAAAGTTTGTATTCTGTATCCTGTAGCTGTAGTAAAATCACAGTAACACACACAGTTGTGTTTGTTATATATGGATGTTTCCCATGTGTGTCCCTGACCTCAGATCAGCACAGACCAAAGCTCATGGGAAACACACAACATACTTACACACACGCTTCATTCCTCTTACATACTCACAAATACACAGAATCATTGTTATTATTTAGTGTTTATTATTTATGTATTTTTATTCTACAATATTATAAAACAGATGATTATTGTTGTGTATTTGATGTATCTTGTTTTTGTCAGTGTGTCAGTCTGTGGGGTTTTGTGTTTATAGATTGTGGGTGACATCCGGTCAGAAAATAAACATACATGTTCTCATGAATGTGCACTCGAGGTTAAAACATCATCTGAACCCACATACAGAAAACACACAGACTGCTTCATTTTCTGTCACTTCTCATCATCATTTAACATTCACATTATTTGATGAACACAGAACACAGATGCACTTCCTGTCTGACTGACAGATCCAACACACGATGACCAGAATCCTGTCACTGATGATGATGATCATGATGACACAGGTCAGCCGATTATATTTAAATACTCTTTTTATTAAGATGATGACATGTCCAAATAAATGATCTATATGAGAGATAATGTCTTTGACTGGTGTTTCACAGGTGTGTCACTGTGGTGATGTGTTCATTACAGCGAGGACGTCAACAGAAGCGGTGACAGATATTCCAGCATCCGTCCATCATCTGAGAATAACACGTGAGCAGATCCTCTCTGCCCAGTTTGAGTGTTACCTTAAAATACTGCATGACCCTCCACGGACTGAACCAGGTGAGAGATGACCTCTGACCCCTTTCTTATGCAAAATGATGAACTACAGATTTTTTATTCTGCATATACAGCAGTATGTAAATAAGTGTGTGTGGTTTTTATATAAATAAGTTTTTCCTTTGCTCTTAATTGTTGTTTGTTTGTTATTTTTTTGCTATTAAAATAAAAGAACATTAGTAACTGGGACTATTAGTTTCTATGAAAGACAGGAAAAGATTTTGAACACTGCTGAGTTTCCTCAGATTGTACACAGAGAAACTCTCTCTCTCTCTCTCTCTCTCTCTCTCTCTCTCTCTCTCTCTCTCTCTCTCTTTCTTTTCTCTCTCTCTCTCTCTCTCTCTCTCTCTCTCTCTCTCTCTCTCTCTCTCTCTCTCTCTCTCTCTCTCTCTCTCTCTCTCTCTCTCTCTCTCTCTCTCTCTCTCTCTCTCTCTCTCTCTCTCTCTCTCTCTCTCTCTCTCTCTCTCTCTCTCTCACTCACGGTTCACGTCTCCCCCTGTAGGATCGTACTGTAACCGCACATGGGATGGCTGGTTGTGTTGGGGAGACTCCACCCCTGGTACCGCTGTACAGTTCTGCCCCTCTTACTTCCAGGACTTTGATCCGTCTGGTAAGATACAGTAGTATTTTCACTAGAGGTCTCAAACACACACACACAGAGTCATCAGTTTGTTTTTGTATTGTGTTCATTTAGAAAAAGTGACCAAAGTGTGTAACTCAGATGGCCATTGGTTCCGTCATCCAGAGAGCAACCGACTGTGGTCCAATTACACCCAATGTTCAGCATACACAGATCAGAAACGCAAGGTCACGGCTTTAAAATAACTTCACTTGATGTTGTTAGTGACTTTATATCATAACATCTGTATTTCTGATTCTCCTGCAGCTCACGTTTGTGGGTTATTACCTGGCTGTGGTGGGACATGTGCTGTCCATCATCTCGCTCCTCATCTCCATGTGTATCTTCTCTTATTTCAAGTATGTCATTTAACCCGTCACAGATTTGTTTGGTTCATCATCTGTATGCTGTCTGATTATGTTTGTGTGTTGCAGATGTTTAAGCTGTCAGCGAATCACTCTTCATAAAAACATGTTCACATCATTCATCCTGAACTCAGTGGCCACCATCGGCTGGTTTTACCTGGTTACTGGTGATCAGCGGGAGAAAACGCACTTTGTAAGTACAACTACACCATTAATCGACAGACACTTTTCTTGTGTTTACATCACTGTGTGTTGATCTTCTGTGTTCAGTCTCAGATTGGCTGTAAGATTCTGGCGAGTATAATCCAGTACACCTCCTGCTCAAACTACTTCTGGATGCTGTGTGAGGGGATTTACCTGCACACGCTCATCATCGTGGCGGTGTTTGTAGGAAAACAGCAGCTGGGGTGGTATTATGTTCTTGGGTGGGGTGTGTATATTATTCACCTGAATTTTTATTTCACACTGTAATACAATACAAGTTTATTTATATAGCACATTTAAAAACAACTGGTGTTGACCAAAGTGCTTTACAAAAGCAGAAGAAAACAGACAATAAAAACACGTAACATTTAAACAATAAAATCATAAAATTTAAAGACGAACAGCAGACGGCGCGTCTTGACCATAATAGCGTTCGGACCTCATCAATGTCTGCAGAATTTACTGTGTCGCAATCAGCCGGGCAGACAAGAACCAGACATGTGTGATGTCACAGCATCAGTCTCTGTGTCAAGTCTCAATCTAATGTGTCTGCTTGTCCGAAATAATGAAATATAATAATATAGAGGGGCATTTTTATGAAAATGTTAATGAAAGGTTTTCATCATACTGATAGTTTAGATGTCAATATTTGCTGTGAGGAATAGTGATGAAAGTCAGCTAAAGTGCTGTTTTCAGAATTGTCACATTCATATTCCTCATGAAAATTAAAATCAAACAATTCTTTCACGTTCTTTAAAGAGTCGTAATCATTTATTTCTGTATTGCAGGTTTTCCAGTGATTCCTGCTGTCATGCACGCTGTGGCACGTCTGCTCTTCCATGATGACAAGTAAACCTGATGTCCCATTTACATTTGATCATGACGGTGTATATTGTTGTGTAGCTCAGGTTGTGTTCTGCTGTGTTTGACAGGTGTTGGGTTATTAACACAAACCTGCTGTACATCACACACGGTCCCATTCATGTGGCTCTGCTGGTGTGTTTCATCCTCTCACACATGCGAACACACTTTCATCTTTCACTCCGTCTGTCTGTTTGTCCATCCGTCCGTTTCTACACGCTGTGAGATAATCAGATGTGTCTCTCCACTTCCCACAGGTCAATCTGTTCTTTCTTCTCAACATTGTGAGGGTGTTGATTACTAAACTGCGGGTCACTCATCGGACCGAGACCAACGTCTACATGAAAGTTGTGAGAGCCACGATCATCCTGGTGCCGCTGCTGGGAGCTCAGTTCATCCTGGTGCCGCTGCAGCCCAGCGGACGAGTTTCACTCGCCATCTATGAGTTATTCATGAACATCTTTGCACACTTTCAGGTGAATATCAATGCTGGACTTAAAATCACACTTTAATGCAGTGATGTAATGTATCCACAGGGACAGTAATATCAACATTTTGTGTTTTAATATTGCCAGCACTAATGGGATTTTTTGCACTTTTAAATGTATTTAACAGATGAATCTCTTCTCTGTACATTTGTGATATCTTTGTTATACTTTATTAAACATGTTTGTCTCTGCAGGGTCTTCTGGTGGCCATAATCTTCTGCTTCTGTAATGGAGAGGTACAGCACTTAGTCTTGTATTCTTTTGTGTGTCAATTATTAAGGAATCACGTTATGTTACCAGAGCAAATATTTGTGCATTTAGAAGAACTAATAAAAATATCAAGTCTTGATATGAGTTTTCTCATGAGTGTTGTAGGAATGATACTGTAATATTGTTTTTTTGCAGGTGCAGTCTGCTCTCAGACGAAGGTTTGCTCAGTACGGCTGTCAGCGGAGACGCAGACGTCTTGTGACGACCGATTCTCACTGTAACTACCACACAAACTCCTCCATCACCGAAAGCAGTCGCGTCACCATCAGTCTGGACCACGAGAAGATGCTCAACGGCCAGAGCAACGGCAGACGACGATCGGACAGAAGCGTGGAGTCATCTGAGATCTGAACGTCAGTCTGTCACTACACAACACAAATAATCTATCATCAGTAACGCATATCGGCTTCACATACATCTGTCTCGGGTCACATGATCACTTTAGTGTACATTCTGTTTGTGTGTTTACACACACTTCTGAGTTTACTCAGTGAATACACAGCGTCTCTTTATGAATCTGTCTGTATAATTATTACACTTATCACGCGTGTACCTTTTTAAATGAAAGTATCTAGAAATAATTCTACATGTGTTTGTGTGTAAATATGTTTTGTAACTAAGCTGTTATATAAGCACTTGTACTTTTATTTTTACATGTGATATGGCCATAAGGTCAATACAATACAATAAACTTACATTCCATTTTGATGTAATCAATGTCGTTTTACTGTTTACTGTGTATTTTACAGAAAAACATTTAATAAAAACACACGCATTACTGATGCACTTGATAGTTTTACTAAACCAGGTCTTGTTAAACCTTTATTAAAGAACAAGATATGATTATAATGATGATGGTTAAAGAATATTGATCTCTCGAGGAAGGAAAGTAAAACAATAAGGAATAAATAATGTTTTAAAAATAAGTTGAAATACACTTTACATCAAGCATAAATGAATTAATCTGTTAAAATAAATAATAAGCCTGATTATATATAATAATAAGCCTTCCTGTATCATTACAGCTCTATGATTGTGAAGCTCTAAAGCCCTTCATCACGTTTGATCATCATGTCCAGACATTCATTTATCAGATCCATGTCTTTCATGCAGTTTTTGAGTGAATCGCGATGATGTTAAAACGAAAAGGTCCCACCGAGATTTGAACTCGGATCGCTGGATTCAAAGTCCAGAGTGCTAACCATTACACCATGGGACCGCAGTGTCGAGCGGCGGAGAGAACAGCTCATCAGTCCTGCGGTAAACACAAATCAATTTACATTAAAAAGCAAAACGTTCACGAATTTATTTGGTATTTTCAGGTATTTTATACATTTTGTTGAATAACTAACGAGTTATTTTAATGTTGTTTTTAAAGAACATGTTAGGTGAAATACATTCATACTAAATGGTGTTCTTCATAATTATATGATTTATAAACATCAATTAATGTCCTGAAGCATCTGTAAAGTGCTGTAATTAGATCATTCAGCAGATCCTCATGACTGTTCCGATTAAAATGTATATTTAATATAAATAATTTATATTTATACAGTTTAACAACATTCAGAAAACACACATTTATCTCTAACACAATGACTGTAATACCTGTTGTCATCAATAGATGGAGATGGAAGCAAAAAAGTTTGTTAAATACATTTGTTCACACAAATTTACTACCATAATCATAATTTACTAAACATTATTCTTACTCAAGTAAAACTGTGGTAACATTAGCAATGCTGAAAAGAGATTTCTTGGGATATTTTAATATAATAATTTGTGATGTTTTGTAAATATTATTGTTGTAACTGTGATGGTTGTCCTGCAATAAGAGTTGTTTTATTACAGTAAATATGTATCACTGATTGTTCTTCATATATATATATATATTTTTTAAGCTTATTTTTTGTTTTTGTTTTATTCATAGCAATCAAAGTATTGCTGGAGAAGTCATCCATGACATGAGATATCACAGTGATATTAGTAAGTCTTTGATTCATAATTCACCTGAGATTGACCTACGACCTCTTTATCTGTTGTACATGTTTAAGATCAGAGATCAGTATCTATCTTGTTTGAGGATGTAATCATGGATTAGAGAGATTTAACTAACAAAACAAGCCGCTCAATTCTCTTGTGGCACTTTCTAATCCTGCAGTCTTATTTAGTCCAGATCTTCATTAGAGTTAATGAGACTATAGATTTCACACATCATTATTTCTGATCTGTGATCTGTCCTCATTCATTATAATACCAGTTTTCTGTTGTTAAAGTTGAGGTAATCTCCACCCAACTCTCTCTCTCTCTCTCTCTCTCTCTCTCTCTCTCTCTCTCTCTCTCTCTCTCTCTCTCTCTCTCTCTCTCTCTCTCTCTCTCTCTGTGTTTCTCTCTCTCTCTCTCTCTCTCTCTCTCTCTCTCTCTCTCTCTCTCTCTCTTTCTCTCTGTGTTTCTCTCTGTGTGTCTCTCTCTCTCTCTCTCTGTGTTCTCTCTCTGTTTCTCTCTCTGTCTCTCTCTCTCTCTCTCTCTCTCTCTCTCTCTCTCTCTCTCTCTCTCTCTCTCTCTCTCTCTCTCTCTCTCTCTCTCTCTGTGTCTCTCTCTCTCTCTGTCTCTCTCTGTCTCTCTCTGACATTTACACAGAGTTCAGCTTGTGGTTCTGCAAACACAAGAACTTCAGTTTGGTTCTCTCTCTCTCTGGATCCACGGTGACGTCCAGCCCTGTGAATCTGTGGACACATGGTTTATAACTGTTGTCAGAACTACAGGACCCACAGTGATGCTTTGATAGAGCCACTGGAGGAAGTGATGCGTTAAATTTAGTGTTACTAAATCAGGAAGACACAACTGACAGTGTGTATAGAGACTTTAGTTGGAGTAGTTTGTGTCTGAATAATGGTGGGGGGGGTCGAACACGTAGTTTATGAATGTTTGCAGTTACATAAAAACAACTGACAGGTCAAAGTCTGAAGCCTCAGAGCCGTATGTGAAGGACCTTCTGACAGAAATAACCCAGCACAGTCAAACACTGACTTACATAAAGAGCCCAGAGATACCTGATTTATTAATAGATATTATAAAACTCTCAGAGACTCACTACACAATGAACAGCAGAGGAGAATAAAACCGTATATATACAATTCTTCTATTCTCTGATTCACAGAGAAAAACATGACTCTGTATATATATATATATATCTGTCAAGTCTGTCATTTTCTATATAAAATCTTATTTGTTATCATATTTTTAAAGTTAATCAGATTAGTGAACTATAACTATGAATAATACAGTGGTGATGAAGCTAAGCAGCAGAATTCTCTCTCTCTCTCTCTCTCTCTCTCTCTCTCTCTCTCTCTCTCTCTCTCTCTCTCTCTCTCTCTCTCTCTCTCTCTCTCTCTCTCTCTCTCTCTCGCTCTCTCTCTCTCTCTCTCTCTCTCTCTCTCTCTCTCTCTCGCTCTCTCTCTCTCTCTCTCTCCTATTCAGTCATTTGCTCTTACCATTTTTCAATGGCTGTTTTTCTAGGGCAGTGTCAGTTTTTGGCACACAAGTCTGTCATTTTCTAAGTTTAACTCTGGCAGAGAAGTCTGATTCCTCAGTCCTGACGATTCCACCTCTTCAGTGTTTTTATGAGCGTTAGTCAATATAGAACAATAGAGAGAAATAAAATCCCCTGTTTCTAGGCCTCAGAGAGCTCAGACCACCGCCCAGAGATGTTATGTGTTTTTTACCGACACACAATCTTGGAACCATTGATTAACTGTTTAAAGGAAACAAATTAGTCTGGATTTCATCAGCTAAGCTGATGAAGGCATTTAATAATAAGACATACATGATAAATGTTTATCTGGAAAAAAACAAGAAACTTTCAACAGAATCACATCTGTGGTCTTTAGTAGTTTCTCGTCAGCCCAGAGAAATAAATACAAAATGTATTGTAGCCACAAAAAATATATAATATTTTCTTTGAATATTTATTTTTTATTATTTTATATTATATGTAATAATATATTTTTTATAGTATGTTATTGTAATATTTTAATATTATATTTTATTAAAAATATATATAGTAAAAACAATGCAACACATTTATCTGTTAAAAAGGTCCTTATATCTACATTAGTTCACAAAATAACAGAATATTAAATAAAAGACTGTGAAGTGTTTTGTAATGACTCTTGATGTTTGTTTGTATTGAAGGGAGTTTGTGTCTGTATTTATTCTGTGATGCGCGTCAATCATCTCTACCCGCACTCGCTCTCCAGGTGGATTGTGGGATTGACAGAAGTGTCGAGAGAGAGAGAGATAGAGAGAGAGAGAGAGAGAGAGAGAGAGAGAGAGAGAGAGAGAGATGAGAGAGAGAGAGAGAGAGACCACAGAATGTAAAGACAAAACAATGATTTATAAATGATGAACGATGATTATGTTTAATCCATCTAGACATTCCTGATATTTGTGTACCTGCGTTTGAGAATCACTTTTCTAGAACAAACATGCACATAAGAGAGAAGATAAAGGTTATTTCTCTGATGTGAGTGTAATAATAACATGTCTGCTAATTCAAACTTCACTTTCATGATTAATAAAATAGTTTCTTTGTCAGTTTTTTCAACATTGTTGTCAAGTGAACTGTCTTCTGTTCATAAGTGTCTGTGTTTAAAGCTGAACAGTGACAACCCATAAAAAGAGTTATTTATGACTGTTATTTCTGTTTTTAAAGCAGGTAAAGAGTCAGTTTTATCAAGCAGTAATTGTGTTTTGAATGGATTTACTTGGTCGATTTTCTTATCAAACATCTCATCAAACATCTTCACATGGATGGTTGATGAAGGTGTGAGTGTGTTTATGTCTCATGATCTCATCTTCTCTCATCTCTCTCACACACAGACCTTCATCATCTCTCTCTCATTACCTTTTCTTCTTCTGTGCATTTTACATCATCTTCACAAAGCAGAATTCCAGACATTGAGGTAATGCAGTGAGATTTGATTTATTAGAGTAATTGTTCAGGATCTGGACTGATAATTTAAAGGTTGCAAGTTCAAACCTCAAGAAGCTTCGAGACGTGTACATAATCCACTTTGAATGAAAAGCATCTGCTTAATACCACCTAATCAAATTAAAATGTCTCATTAAAATGACATTTTTTAGATATTTCTTCACCAACCCCTCAAGAATGAAGCTAATTGTCTAGATAGATAAATTATGGGATGATTTGAAGTTTGACCCTTGACTTCTGAAGACCCACTGTTCTTTAAACCAGTAACTAGAAGCTGTTTGTGTCTTACTGGTTGTCATCTGACCTCTGAACTTTGACCCCTGTGTGTTCCTCACAAACAATATCTTTCTTTATCTGTGTGTTTTTGCTTCTGCGAGTGTCTGATTTTCATTATCACGATACATGGCAAAGGCTGTTTTATGATGATTTCCCTATAGATGTTTACCAGGCTGTTTACGTTGTGTTTCAGACATAAATCCATCTCATCAGACGCTGCTGTCTGGAGTCGATGAGTGTAAACGGCATGATGAGGAGACAGCAGGTAACACTGACGGCTGTGTTTAATCTGTTTACGGCTCTCATTGGTCCTCGGTGAAGCTGTCACCCCCCGTCACGATCTCTTCAGACGCTCCTAATTATAAATAAACATGAATGGTCAGTCGGGACAGACGCGGACGTGTTTATAAGAGAAGAACAGCGAGGACAGAACATCACATACATGCTGGCACAGTCAGGGGCATCATCTCGCAGCAAGAGAACATTTAAAGATCTGAATGTTCTGCAGGAAACCACGCAGACACAATATTACCATCACAACATCTTTGTATCCCTCATGTGTGTAGAATAAATACAATCTTAAAAACAAAAGTAATACATGATGCCATAGAAGAACCATTTTTGGTTTCATATATTATTTTTAAGAGTGTATGTGAGATGAGTTAGCAGAGTTCAATCCTCCTGATTTGGACTTTTACACCGTTTCCATCACACATAGTTTTGTTGACGCTTGACATAAAAAGCAATTATGTTTTTGTGAATGCTGCAGTGAAGAGAGAATGACAGAGATTTATCGGACTCTTTATCTAAAGCCTGTATGGCCTTGATGATTTCAGATGAAGATTTTTTCATTAATAGCATGTAGCGATGAATCATACACGACAACACGACTAGACTAGGAACATTGATCAACGCTGATCTCTAAATGTGCACTATATACTCGCTAATATACAACATTATCTCTAAACGCTCTCCCATACATGCATTACTCACACAATCCAGCTAAACTCTGTTTTTACCTGGAGTTCATCATAAATTCCCCACTGGGAATTACTTATGCATTTTGTCAGAATTAATGCAGTCAAACTGTATTTTTTTTTTAAAGCATCTGTACTACACAGCATGTGTTTGTGGTTATTTGACGTAAATGTAAATGTTTTGAGCTGTCTCTGTCTTACTGTAGTGACAAAGCCCTTAATGTCCTGCATGTGTATGCTGTATACAGTAGTAATCCTCCATTAATGGTTTTTATTGAGCACAGATGTGCCGTTATGTTTCTAAATGATCTGACTTACTTTCCTTTTGCCTGAATTATTTTCACCTACAGATAATTAAACATGTGAAAACAACTCATTAAAGGAGGACCTGAATCTACAGACCAGAATATTGCAAAGATCCCCCAGAACACCTTAGCAACCACATAACAAAATTCTGAGACCTGGCAACCACCCACAACATCCTGCCATCCATAATGGCGATGATGGTTTGCATATTCTGCATGTGTTCAGTTTTTAACATCCACCAGCAGTAAATCCATGTTGATTTCTCTTCTCCTCACTCCTACACTCTGTGTTTGTTTTTCCAGCTGAAGCAGGGGAAGGAACGCACAGGACCACACAAATCTCCCGCTGTGTGACTGGACTGATGATGCTTTGTGCTTTCACTGATGGTGAGAGGTTCACTCATTGTGTTTAACTTTCTGAGCTATTTCATGCAAATGTCAATCTTATCAAATCAAAGATTTTCTTTATACGGATTGCTCAGATGTCAATGTTTGGTGGATTTATTCATTTAGCTGAGGCTTTCATCTAAAGTGACTTATTGCAGCACACTGGGAGTAATTGGGTGTTTTGCTCAATGATACCTGCTGGTACTGGGAATCAAACCAGTGACCTTCTGATCATGAGTTCTAAACACTAGGCTACAACTGCTCCTGCAACTGCTTTTCATTTCACTGAAAATGTCAAATCTATAACGCTAGAATTTCCTTTCTGTAAAGTCTTAAATATGACAATCAGACAATGTCTTAAATGTGTGATTGTGTGCACATGAATGTGGCGGACAGACTTTTATTGTCTCATTTACCCTTTGACCCGGGAACCACTCCCTACACTCGGTTTTCCCCGGGCCCATCCCCCTCACCACGATCTGCCTCACAGACACAAAGCTGACATGAAGGCCCACATTCTGTCCTATGAAAACACACACACAGGAGGGAGACGTGCAGAATACATTATATAGTGATGCTCATCCCTACAGTGATATCATTAGATACACATGTGTGCATCTTTTCATACGTGCATTTACATACAAACCCCCCAAAGAGAATTACCATCTTAAGACTTCATTTAAAATATATTTGATACATTTTTTATAAAAAAAATTGTTCTGTATAATCTGCGTACACAAGTTCAAGGTCGGAGACTAAAACATCCTAAACACAGGATGTGGCCCTAAAGGGAAAAACAATGATCAAACCACGTCCCGAACAAGACAGGACAAAATAAACACTGAGGAAATCTCCAGTAATGTGTGTGAAATGAGGCCAGTGATGCTCGAGGCATCAGAACATAAAGCAACGGTCAAAAGTTTAACTGTAGCCCCCGTTTCAGGTTACAGCCTGTAACCATGCGCTTCTCTGACCATTGTTTTCCAGTTCATGTGCACACACACACACACACACACACACACACACACACACACACACACACACACACACACACACACACACACACACACACACACACACACCACACACACACACACACACACACACACACACACACACACACACACACACACACACACACACACACACACACACACACACACACACACACACACACACACACACACACACACACACACACACACACACACACACACACACACACACACACACACACACACACACACACACACACACACACACACACACACACACACACACACACACACACACACAGACACACACACACACACACACACACACACACACACACACACACACACACACACACACACACACACACACACACACACACACACACACACACACACACACACACACACACACACACACACACACACACACACACACACACACACACACACAGACACACACACACACACAGACGCATGCATGCACGCATGCATGCACACACACACACACACACACACACATACACACACACACACACACACACACACACACACACACACACACACACACACGCACACACACACACACACACACACACACACGCGCACAAACACACACACAGACACACACACAGACACACACGCACACCCACGCATCAATGATCGTGGTTTGATCATTGCACACACACACGCAGCGCACGCACAAACACACACACACCCACACAGTTGTGTAGCAGCTTCATATAGAGTCTATACATGTGAACCTAATAAGATTCCTGCCTACACAGACACGGCATCAGTTTCACCAGTTTCACAGTGATGTACTTTACCATCTTACACAACGAGATACACACAAACCATTTAAAACAATGTCCTGTGTGATTCCTATTTGAATTTTAAATATTATGTCTTAACTACCATTTATTTTATATTCTTTTATATACTCCTGTTGAATATTGTTATTAATCAGAAGTCTTTATGTATTATATTGAATACAGAGAATTTATTGTTATTATTCATTTTTATGTAATTTAATTCAAATTCATTTCAGTGAGGGTAATACTGTGTTACTTTAATGTATTACACTACTGATTGCTATATTCTTTTATTTTTATGGTCTTGCAAAAAATACATGACACTACTGTTACATGTTAAGAAGATGTAAGTATTATTATGGAATAATGTTTTTGTTAGTGGATGTTTTTTGTAGCTCAGTTGGTAAGAGTGAGGAACACCAGGTCATGGTTTTTTTCTTAGGGATTTCACATACAGTACTCATAAAACACATATTGTATAGTGCACTATAGTTTTTTTCTTGATAAAAGCATCTGCCAAATTGCACAAATGTAAATGTAAAAAGTGTGAATAATTTATTTATTTATTTTACATTAATTTATTGATTTAAGATGTTATTTTAATTTGAATAAATCATTCTTTTATTTACTGAATATGATTTTATTGAAAAACGTTTTATGATGAACTGTTTTTAAACCTTTCGTTTTGTTTTCTATTGTAATTGTATAAGAATATTCTATAGGAATGTGAACTATGCCAGCAATGCCATTTCTTTAAGATAAAGAGACATTATCGCTCTAGTTTATACTGCTAAAATCAATTTATAGGTAAATGTGCCATCAGTCGTTTAGTGTCGCGGCTGCACAGATGTGCTTTAATAAAATGAATGGCCTACTTTTGATATTTTTAACTTTTTAAACACAGAAATCCTGTAAGAGGAGAGATTGTTTACCTCTTAGCGGCTGAGCGATGACGTCAGGACACACCCCTATAGGGCAGGGGGCGTCGCCCGTCCTCGCAGTCAGGAGCGCCGTTCGACCAAACAGAATCGAGCTGTCAGAACAGTTGTCCAATCAGCGTAGAGAGAATTCGTGAAGCTCGCGTGTGATTGGCTGTGATAGTATTGTGTCTATGGAGTGGCAGGGGAAGGCGGGACGAGCGGACCGTCGGTCAGTTCACTGGTTTCTGTGGAGAAAGAAGAGCGTTTCGTGGGACGACACGCGAGTTTAAACCGCGGCCTGCGCTCGGGCTCAGTGGATCCTCACGGAAACAAGACCGAGTAACTCGGGTAATAAACATTTTCCTGTTATTTGGGTGTTTTTGCGCAGGGAAGTCTATCGCTGCATATTTCGTGCAAAAATGTGTCTGTGGAGCGCGCGCGCGCGTGCGCGTGTTTGTGTGTGTGGCAGCTTTGACATGTTCATACACACAAATAATCCAACACCTTTATAAACAATACAATACAATTACAATTACAATTACACAAATACAAATGCAATTATTGGAGTTTGTTGGTTCTGTGGGTTTTTTAAAACAGAGATGAAGTGATTTATTGAAGTGCTGTAAATGTGTATTAGTGTTTCTGTCAAACTTATTTAGGAGTGTGTGTGTGTTTGTGTGTGTGTGTGTGTTTGTGTGTGTGTGTGTGTGTTAGGGCTTTGATCTTTAGATCTTCAGGATAAATATGGATCTGAAGTGTAAATCCAGATTAACAGTGATGCCACATGAGATAGAGTTGCTCTGTTTCCTGAGGAGAGTGTTTATTATTATTATTATTATTATATATACTAGCATGCAGTAGGTCAGTGATAAAGTCTCTCTCTCTCTCTCTCTCTCTCTCTCTCTCTCTCTCTCTCTCTCTCTCTCTCTCTCTCTCTCTCTCTCTCTCTCTCTCTCTCTCTCTGTCTCTCTCTCTCTCTCTCCTCTCTCTCTCTCTCCCTCTCTCTCTCTGTCTCTCTCTCTCTCTCTGTCTCTCTCTCTCTCTCGGTCTCTCTCTCTCTCTGTCTCTCTCTCTCTCTCTCTCTCTCTCTCTCTCTCTCTCTCTCTCTCTCTCTCTCTCTGTCTCTCTCTCTCTCTCTCTCTGTCTCTCTCTTTCTCTCTCTGTCTCTGTCTCTCTCTCTCTCTCTCTCTCTCTCTCTCTCTCTCTCTCTCTCTCTCTCTCTCTCTCTCTCTCTCTCTCGTCAATCTGTTTATAAAGTGATACATGTTGCAGTGATTAATATAAACTAGTTGAACTTCATCTCTTTCAGTCATGTTGATGTTCTGCTGCTGTTACAGTGTTTCTTGCAGACAATGAAACTGTTTCTCTTTCTCTGCTTTTCTCTTCTGATGTTATCGCTGTTTGGTGTTGAGATGTGCTTTATATTTCACATTTAAATTAAATTAAGTTATTGCATCTCTTTATAGTGTTAAATGATGGTAATGTTTCTTTACAGGAAACAATTTCAAGTTAATATATTCTACTGGTTATAGTAGTTGTATGTGTACAGTGGTATTCATCAGAATTGTGTTTGTTATTGTAGTATCAGTTAGCATTTAAACATTTCATACAAATGGACAGGAAAATGTTTACGTTTACTTTTATTCATTTAACATTTATCATTTTTTTTTTAACAAGAGCTAACAATAAAAATAGTTGTTAGCAGTGTTAAACAGTGGAAAGTTTATTATAAATGTTATAATGGTATATTCTATTACGCATATGTAGATTGTTTATTAAAATGTAAAAGGGCACTATATGATTTGTAATATGTTTATGTTAGTTATATCAGTGTAATATTGTAAGCAGACAATTTAAAGACAGAGTTTAAAGAGCAGTCTGATTTAACTTAATGCATGCCATTTCTGAATTGGAACGCCATTGTAAGCGTATAATATTTTTATAATAAAAATATTTTTAATGATTTATTAATTATTTAAATATGAGCCATAACAAAACATTTTCATTATGCAGCAGCAGCTAAAAATAAATTATTGCATCTCTTTATAGTGTTAAATGATGGTAATGTTTCTTTACAGGAAACCATTTCCAGTTATTGTACTCTACTGGTTCTAGTAGTTGTATGTGTACAGTGATATTCATCAGAATTGTGTTTGTTATTGTAGTATCAGTGTTAGTGTTATTGAGAGTGTGTGTTTCTACATTATTAGTGTATTGAGTTAGGATATCTGTCGGTATTCAGTGGGTTTTTTCAGAAGGGATCTGATACTCGCCTTGGGCTCAGATGCTTAAATGAATCTATCGCAATATGACAGAAATATGAGCACTCATAATTTTTTTCCTTATTAGGTTTTAAGTTTTGTATTTTTTTTTAAAAGCAAACCGTTTGTTGAGTGTTGTACTGTAATTTCTCAGCATGTGTGATGATCTTAAGAGAATGGCTGTATTTCTGTGGGAACTACTGTATGTCATTTATCTTTGTAGTTTGAGAAAACCAATTATACAGAAAAGATCATTGAATACAGCTCTTAGATGAAAGCAACGTTAAATATTTCATTGTTAGTTGCTAGACTCAAACCATTCCAGGGTTGCAGGTTTATTGACCTGTACTGTAGGTGATTTGGAAGAAACTTTGCCCTGTTTGGCAGTGTTTGTGTTTGTTTAGTGTTACAGCGTAACCTTTGCTCCCTGTCATATATAAGTTTATAAGTGTTTTTGTTTTTTAAACCTTTTACTGCATGGTGGCCGTCAACTTTGAACAGTGTGTATGTTATTTGCTATGAACATATGCCCCACACATGTGATTGTTTATCCTTATGAAAGTGTTTGTTCTACACACCGGTGCACAACATCTATGTCAGCGTTACAATATGTTTTTGTGTATACCTGTGCACTGACAACACTGCGACTGTATGGAAATTCTTGCAAGATAATAGATTATGTGAGTTTTTTAAATGAATAATTATGATTCTGGTTATTTTTTTATTTTATTTTATTTTAGATCATCTGACCGTTTCATTTTTAACTTTTATCTGATTAAATGACGATCATAATTATAATGAATCTACCAGTTAAATATGACCGTATTAATGCGTAACACATAGTCACAGAATTACAGCATGTGTTGGTAGACATGATGATTCATAATGATGTGATGTTTTCATAGACGGGCTGTAGGAAGTCAATGATACTTTTTTGTAGTTGTTTTCTATAGATTATGTTTTCCAGAAACAGTTTGTGTGTGTGGTTTCACCCGTGTTCCACGAGTCCTTTATGTGACACTGCTCAGTATGTGTTTAGCGTTCTCACGCTAATAATTGTGCGATTGTGTCGAGTGTAAGTTTTACAAGCGGAGGCTCTGTGAGGGTTCAGGAGTGGCTGTGTTTCTGAACTATTTTAATGGCTCCCACATGGGCTGATGTACAGACGGCGAGGTGGAACCCGCGCTGGAGTTACAGGAAGTCAGACGGAATCCTGTGCCATTTGTGCTTCAGACACGAATGAATGATGTGACCCGCAGATAAGATGCGTGATGATATTTAAAACTCTCAGACTTGCTTTGAAGAAGAGATCCAGGTGTCATATAGAACCTTTTAAACCAGTTATCATCCATTAAGAACTCCTTAGCAACCCCATAGCAACTACTGGCACCCCACAACACTTTTGCATGGAGATAAATGAACACATTTAACTGACTTTAAGATCATGTGACACCTGTCAATTTTTGCTTAATTTGTTATAATCAAACTCAAATTTTTGCTCAAATTGAACATTTTCTTATCAAGTGTCAGGTTTCGTCTAGAAAAATGAGTTTCGGCAGTGTAGAGGAATGCTGAATGTGAAAATCATTACAGCAGCTGGAATAGGAACATCCCGTCCCAACTGCATTTCTGACTGATAGGTTGTCTGAGGGGTGGGGCTGTTTCTGGATCTGTCAATCAGCTGTAGACACACCCTCCTCCTCTTTAACTTCAGCATGGCTGGAAAATAAGGCTACGGCAATAAATTCATGAGACTTTCAGTGGATCGGTCTAAAAATGGCTGAAGTAAATTTACTAGCTTGTTAATTTTATTCAAAATGACCATGTTTAAAAATGATAACATCTAAGAAACTGGTCATCTGATACCATATACTGAATCAGAGAACAGATTTTGAATAATTATTTTGTAATAATTGTTTTAGCAAATTGTAATAGTGATACCCTGAAAGTATTTTACACAGTTTTAAAGAGATCCCATACCATTTATTATGATTTTACTGTGTTAACAATACTTTTTGTTGTGCTATTGTCTTTACATAATTACATTCAGTATGAGATAGATGATCTGGGACCAGTTTATTGTTTTGAATTAATGGTTTATTATATTATATATATTATTATAATATTATTTATATATACTAGCATGCCACAGGTCAGTGAGAATCTCTCTCTCTCTCTCTCTCTCTCTCTCTCTCTCTCTCTCTCTCTCTCTCTCTCTCTCTCTCTCTCTCTCTCTCTCTCTCTCTCTCTCTCTCTCTCTCTCTCTCTGTCTCTCTGTCTCTCTCTCTCTCTCTCTCTCTCTCTGTCTCTCTCTCTCTGTCTCTCTCTCTGTCTCTCTCTCTCTCTCTCTCTCTCTCTCTCTCTCTCTCTCTCTCTCTGTCTCTCTCTCTCTGTCTCTCTGTCTCTCTCTCTCTCTCTCTCTCTCTCTCTCTCTCTTTCTCTCTGTCTCTCTCTCTCTCTCTCTCTCTCTCTTTCTCTGTCTCTCTTTCTCGCAGTGGTTGTTGTTAGGGTAGTCGAGCATCAGGGCCGCTACTGTAACAGCCGTAGGGTGGGGCCGTCAAGCTTTGATTGGATGTGTAAGCTGAGCCCTGAGCTTCTGATTGGCCCTCGGGTAACAAGCCTCCGGATGGAGGCCCGTCCCATTCGCGTGTTTGTGTTGCGGGCGTTCACCCCTCCCCCTCACAGGAAGTTGCTGAAGTGATGGAATTTACAGGATGTTTCAAAGGGAACATGAGGGTAGCAGGACTCAGCATGTGTCTTGATTCAGAACTCTCCCTCTCTGTTTTTCCTCTGTCCTTATGTCTGTTTTTCTCCTAAACCACAGTTTGTTTCCCTTACATAAATGTACCATGGTAACCATAGTTTACTGCCAAAATACCACAGTGGATGCAATAATTGTTGCTGCAGTAAAATCCATAATGAATAAAATGTGTGAGGAGATTTAAGAATTCAGACATTGAAATTTCTGAGAAATCTCACTGAAACACGTCCATGACACATTATAACCCAAAATCAAAAGAAGAATTTGGATAAATAAACAAATGTTTTGCCTTGAATTATTCTTATTGGTGAATCTTATTGTATTATACACCATATTATTTCAATGTAAAATCAATAAAGTACTGTGGTATTCTCATCTGATACTGTACCGGTACATGCAGATTCTTATCAGTTTAATTGACTTGAAACAGTGAATGTTCAGGACGAGGTGCAGTCGTGACTCGTGACCTTTACCCCACATATGCCAAAACATGTTGTCTGCTGATAGCATTGCAGATTTGAGAGGTTATTAAAGGTTGCCCTGCAGGAAGATCTAGATTTGACATTTGTTTTCTTTAATTATTCCAAATATCTCAAGCAGTATGGGATGGAAACACTTATGCTGTGAAGTTATACTTTCGTTTTCCCTCTGTTAGTATTCCCTTAAATAACAGCTGTGTATTATAAAATGTTTAGGATAAGGCCTTTAATACACAAGGAGCTTCACCACATTTACATTTAAATGGTATGGTTTGATAATAGTGCTATTCATTGACAGAAGTGAATGCTCTGGATTCAGTCAGATTTCCATTGAAAGTGTTTGTGTGTCTCACTGTGTGAAGCTGATAGATATGATGTTTCACTCGATGGGCGAGTATGTGTCATAAAAGATTGATAAATATGTTTATTCTGTACGAGTCCAATATATTCTGATGTGTTTGCACCAATTTACCACATTAACTGACTTTACTAGACTTATTTTTGTTATCACGTTCTCTTTTTTTGGAATCACTTTCTAACATGCAAATCTGTCTCATTTTGTGTTTGTAGTAATGTTTGCTGATTTTACTGTACTAACTGTGCTAATGTGTGTTTCAGTTTGATATGTGTCGTGCGCTGTATAGTTCAGGACGGATCAATTGATCGATCAGAAGTAAATGAGCTCCTTCAGAACGTCCTTCACGATCGTGACTTGAGCTCACGTTAACCGTTTGCTTTTATTTGTTCTCTTACTCAAAGTCAATGATATCAGTTTTTCTGTATGTGTCTGGACTCATATCAGTCTCGTCTGAAGTGTGTTTGTGTTTGTGTGGAGCATGTGCACAGATGTCCACATCTTTCTCTCTGTTTCCCCAGCTCTGTGCCACAGCTGCGCTGGCAGCGTTTGTGCCGTCATCCTCGAGCTTGAGAAGATCTTCAGGAACTCTGAGTTCCCTAAAAATGACACAAACTGTTCCTGACGTGCAGACAGACAGAGAGAGAGAGACAGAGAGAGAGAGACAGAGAGAGAGAGAGAGAGAGAGAGAGAGAGAGAGAGAGAGAGAAGAGAGAGAGAGAGAGAGAGAGAGAGAGACAGAGAGAGAGAGAGAGAGAGAGAGAGAGAGAGACAGAGAGAGAGACAGAGAGAGAGAGAGAGGAGAGACAGAGAGAGAGACAGAGAGAGACAGAGAGAGAGAGAGAGGAGAGGGAGAGAGAGAGAGAGACAGAGAGAGAGACAGAGAGACAGACAGAGAGGAGAGAGAGAGAGAGAGAGAGAGAGAGAGAGAGAGAGAGAGAGAGAGAGACAGAGAGAGAGAGAGAGAGACGAGACAGAGACAGAGAGGACAGAGAGAGAGAGAGAGACAGAGAGAGAGAGAGAGAGAGAGAGAGAGAGAGAGAGAGAGAGAGAGAGAGAGAGACAGAGAGAGAGAGAGACAGAGAGAGACAGACAGACAAGCAGTGTTTGTGTTTGGATTTTGACAGCTGTTGCTCAGTGTTGTTCCCTCACTGCTGTCTCTCTCTTTCTTTACACTTTATTTAATGCTCTTCTACACCAAACACTAGATGTGAAAGTGTCTTGATCAGCCTGTCAGGTTATATTTAGTCTCTTTATTAGTATTGCTTCTGTGTATGCAGATGTGAGTCTGATTCTCAGAACGGCTCTTTTTATGATTTTCACTGAATGCATGCGATGGATGAGTCATTTCTAGCTGATGTGTGTAATTAGTTTAAATTGTGTTGTTTTTGTTAATCCTATGAAACAAATTCAAATAAAAGGTGTATGAACTCTTTAAAACAAATGGTTCTTTGCAGAAGTGCCATAGAAAAAAAACACATTTCTGGTTCCCCAGAAGAACTTTTACCTTTTTATACTCTGTTTAACATTTTACCACTACAAAGAATCTTTCTTTATAGAAATTTCTTTATGGAACCGTACAGTTGGTCAAAGAATGATGTGTAGCTCATGGATGATGTGTTTCAATGAGTCTCTTCTGTACAGCAAAAGTAATATTTACCTTTCTTCAGACACAGAGGGTAAATTTAATTGAAAATATGTCCAGATCATAATTTACCCCAAAATAAAAATATACATTTACATTTAGGCATTTAGCTGATGCTTTTATCCAAAGTGACTTACAAATATTAGGAGACAATATACAAAAAATACTTTCTGACATGTTTTTTTATGACAAATTAATGATAAAATGAACGTTTTTTTATTTTAAAATATCGTTATTTAAAGATAACTTGATGTATGACAACACATAGATTTTTGTTGTAGGATAATAACGTGTTTTTCTTCTAAAATCCCAGTTTGTGATTTAGTTGCGATAAAATTGCAGTGGAAATTTTTATTTAACCCAGAGCTGTAATTGAAACCTCAACTGGATATTCCCGTCATTATTTTTACGATTGTCTTCTTTTGATTTCAGGCTGGAGCGAGCGCTTGTGCGGTCTTCCTTGGCACTGCATGTCATAGAGAGAAGTGTGTTATTTTAAAGTGCTTTTACAATGATTTTATTACTGTTGGATTAAACGCTGATGATTTAATCAGGGCAACTCAGCTCTGTAATGTACGCTTGATCTTTCTGAATGAAACAGTCATTCACCTGTTTCGGCGAGGACGTAAAGGGGTTTAGTCCAGCCAGGGAAGCGCAGTTAACTTTATACTGATTTACATGTCTGAGTTTGGATCACTGGTGCATTTAGTCATTTAACAGATCATGATGATGAGGGTCATGAGGTTAATTCCTCAGCAATGCTCATACTGATCAAATATATAGATCAAATGCACATTAAGTCATTTGGGTAACTTCTTCTATTGAAATTAACATAAAAATATGCTTAACAAGTATCACAGTGATTTAGATTGACGAGTGATCATGTCCTGTCAACATGTCTTCAGTGTAACTGATCTGTCTCGCACACCTGTCTCTCACTGGCAGGCCTTGAGGAATCAGACATGATTGTCAGGAGAAGTGAACAGCGCTCAGCTTTTTTGCAAACTGTCCTGAGAAGGATTGACCAAAAATGAATCGTCTTATTCATATTTTCCACCACGACACCATAGTTACCGTAGTTATTGTTACACACTCACACACAAAAGTTAAACACAATGACAAAGATTTTCCTGCGAGCTTACGATTGTGTGTCATTGTGTTTCTCTGTAGAGAAGCTGGCCAATAAAACCCTTTATGATCAGAGAAAGAAATCTTTTATACATTTATCAGTATGTGTGTTCCCTGAGGAATCAAACCCATGACCTTTGTGCTGCTATCATTTCAGTTCTACATGTTTCATATTACTATGGTAAATCATCCTCATCCTCATCAGTCAGCTGTATGAAAGATGAGCTAATCCTCTTAACATGTAGCTGTTTTAATACCATAAACTATAATGCATGATTTATTTAAGGTTGTTTTTGCTCATTTATATTCTCATGAGTTAAGTGCCAAAACATAATTACCATATGCTTTCAGATGGTTTTACTGTGGTTTTTATATATATACTAAATACAGTGGACTACCATATTATACCCATGATATCAGTGCATTTAACCGATGGATTAGGTGGTTTGTGTTTGTAAGTGCAGTTGTGTTTAAGAAATTGATGTTTTTTGAGATCTAATGGGATTGTTTAGTGCATTGTATCTTCACTTTATTACTAATTTAATCTGAAATATTTTATCAGCTGCAAGACTCTTATAGTTTATTAGACTGAATAAGAAACTCGTCTCGTGTGTTTTAACAATCAGTTTGGTTAAAAATAAATGCTGAATGCACATCCGGATTTGAGTAAATTGTATATTTGGTGATGGAAGGCTTGAGTTTGTTTTTTCTGATGTTTTGCTGTCATTCTCTAATGTCAGTGCTCACGTGATGCTGTATTTAACTGAAGAGTACATGGAATTCTTGTGGTGGGTTGATTATGTTGAAGTGGACCGTCTACAGATGTAATTATAGAGCTTTGGTTTAGGAGCTCAGCAGGACGGGACGTTCTCGGTCTTCTCTTCCTCCGTTCTGCGGCGTGTAGTTTTGGTTTGTGGTCAAATGTCTGTGTTGCTGGGTTCATGTTCTGTGAATCAGTGTTTATAACCACTCGAGGAACGTTTCAGCGCTGCTACAGTTTGTGTGTTTCATAGCTTTATTGAAGATTTGTTATTTCACTTTTTCTAAGAAAATGTTATTCAACAGAAGGTTTGTTCAGTTCAGCGGCGGTCAACGATAGAAACCGTGTTGTGTTGTAAAGATTCAACAATAAACAGCATTGATCATAAAAACAACTTCAGAAATTAAGCCGAGGATCTCAGATGATCAGGATTTGAGTGTTAGAATGCAGGATATCATATATATATATAGAAAAGTTGTTTTCCTGGTTTTAAATGAAATATTTACTCTCTCTCTCTCTCTCTCTCTCTCTCTCTCTCTCTCTCTCTCTCTCTCTCTCTCTCTCTCTCTCTCTCTCTCTCTCTGTCTCTCTCTCTCTCTGTCTCTCTCTCTGTCTCTCTCTCTGTCTCTCTCTCTCTCTGTCTCTCTCTCTCTCTGTCTCTCTCTCTCTCTCTCTCTCTCTCTCTCTCTCTCTCTGTCTCTCTCTCTCATTCTCTCTCTCTCTCTCTCTCTCTCTCTCTCTCTCTCTCTCTCTCTCTCTCTCTCTCTCTCTCTCTCTCTCTCTCTCTCTCCCACACAAATGTTATTTTTCTGTTCGGTGGTAAAAACATCAATTAGTGTTGCAGGAAGTGTGTTGCCATAACAACAGAAGCTGGACAAGGACAGTCATCATTTAAATTCTTTGTAAATTTCATTTTTATCAAAAAGGATTAAATTATTTCACATGAATTAGGACTAACCAATCCTGTTAATCATTATAATGTAAAGCAGTTTACCTGGAGGTCCGCTGAATAGAGATATGGGTTGCCAAATATTATATTCATCAGTTTTAAGAACACTTGTAATGATAAATGAATATTAATGAATATTTTTTGGCTGATATAGAGAGTTCTGATGCTTACACATCTTACAGAGTGACTTTTGGTGTTAAACGAAGGTGTTTATTTTATGTACATAAGAGTTTTGTTTTGTTTTGACACTTCTCAGATGTTCTCTTGTTTTATTGATGTTAAATCCAGCATTTGTAGAAATCTGTAGATTTCACTCTTCTAGCATCTCAGTGGAGCGAGTGATTCATGAATGGCTGGGTTGTTAAGATCATCTGGAGCCGGCTGGTTAACCTCAGGTTAGGGGCGATGTCTCCGTCTCTGACTCACTCGGGTTAAAAATAAAGAGTTCATCTTCACTCAAATAAAGAACCTGGATAAATGCCTTTTGTATCATTGTGATTGACTCTTTATGTTTCTTTTCTTTTTAAATGGCCAATGACAATAGAAAACAGAATGGCTGAAAATCTCTCTCTCTCTCTCTCTCTCTCTCTCTCTCTCTCTCTCTCTCTCTCTCTCTCTCTCTCTCTCTCTCTCTCTCTCTCTCTCTCTCTCTCTCTCTCTCTCTCTCTCTCTCTCTCTCTCTGCTCTCTCTCTCTCTCTCTCTCTCTCTCTCTCTCTCTCTCTCTCTCTCTCTCTCTCTCTCTCTCTCTCTCTCTCTCTCTCTCTCTCTCTCTCTCTCTCTCTCTCTCTCTCTCTCTCTCTGACAGTGCCACAGGATCAGAGCCTCATTATTTCAGCTGTTTAATGTGTTGATGTTGGCTGTCAGCGCTGCTGTGTTTCTCTGATTAAACGTGGAAGCTCTTACATTCCCTCAGCTTCGTCCTCCAGACGGGCTCGTTTATATTCTGCGGTCGCGTGTGGAGTAAAGTACAGATTTTGACTTTGATATGAATAAGCTTCTGTAAATGCAGATCCAGTCGGCTCTGGAGAGATTATTTACAAGCCCAGCATTTGAGTAAAAGTCTGTGGTGGAAACAGACGGCCTGCTCGCTTACGTGCTGACGCTGTTTTACTGCGGTCCGGTGTCTGATCGCTCTGTCCACGAGGGTTTACTTCTGACCAGCGCACGCTGTACATTCCTGTGTCATAGGGATGAATGCCATCCAGACACATTACTCTACTCATTCCTTATGAACAAAAGCAAAATGTCCAATTTCATGGTTTTTTGGTGGTTTATAGTTGAGACATGTTTCTTTTTGTTTAGTTTTAACATATGGTCTATTTGGATGAAAATAAGTTTAGATGAATTTGCCATACACTTTTGATCCTAAATATACTTTGTTTCCTTTTGATATTGAATTTTAACATTTTATTATTTGTTATTATTAATTATTTCTGCATGTTGATATCAGGAATACTGAAGATATTTCAAACAAATGTGTGATGACACAAGTTGTGGAATATCTTCTCTATGTCCGTTATGTTTTGTTTTTTAATATGTTGTTTTATAATATTGGGGAATTTGTATTTTGAAGTCATACGCCACAAAGCTGTTGTTTAAGCACAAAGATTGATTGACAGGACAGTAAGGGCTCCATCGCTGTGGTATTAATGGATCACAAGACATATAAACAGATCATCATATTCACATTTGATTTGATTTTGTGTGGGGTCTCTCGTAAAGGAAGTAAAGAAGTATGAAAAGTAAATCATTTAAAGGTTCAGGTTCTTCAGTAACGTGGGAGTTTGTTGGTTTCGTTTGGTTTCAAAGTAAAACCTTTCAAAGAAGATTGTGAAAAAACATTGATGTCGTGCAGAATCACACATTGTTTTTAACTTGTTGATCTTGCCGGTGTGAATTGTATAACGTGTGTTCTCTTCTCATGTGTTTTATTGGGTTTATATGTGTTCAGAGTTTTGGCTGTTTGCAGATGATCTTACAGTAGTTTGTTTTGCCCGCTGTGTTCTGCATATGTTTACACAAATCCACAATTTGTCTTGCAAATGTAAAGACGTTAAGAATATATTAGTTCACTCTCGATTCATTTTTTTCCTTTACATTATTCTTGCATTTAATTTCTTTTATTTCTTTTGACTTGATGTGTTGTTGTGTTTTTGATTTTTAGTCACATAAAACTCCTTTTCTCTTTTACAGTGTGATGCTTTTCTGTTGTTATAAAACCTTCTGTGGAAAATGATGTGTGTCACTGAGATTTGTTTTGGATTGTTGATATAACACTATGATCTTGGGTAATATTGTTTTTGGATTATTTTCTTGGTTATTTGAGTAGTAAAAATCCTCAGGGTTTTATAAATGTTTTCTTTTTGTTCTTTTTTCTTCTGAATAAGATGAATGTGTACAATATAGAGAAGTGTTTTTGTGTAATCGTTCAGCAGAGACATTTTGTGAATGTAAAGGCTCTGTCTTCAGGTTAACCATTAATGTCTGGAGAGAGAGAGAGAGAGAGAGAGAGAGAGAGAGAGAGAGAGAGAGAGAGAGAGAGAGAGAGAGAGAGAGAGAGAGAGAGACAGAGAGAGAGACAGAGAGAGAGAGAGAGAGAGAGAGAGAGAGAGACAGAGAGACAGAGAGAGAGAGAGAGAGAGAGAGAGACTATGTCAGGGGTCATGAAGAGGTCATATGGGAGATGTTAGTGATTGGCTCCGCATGCTCTCTGGTTCTCTGTGCTTCATGTTGTTTGTAGTTCAAACGAGGGCGAATCATTTTCCCATCAGCTCACGACGGGTTCTGCCAAGGGCTAAAGGTGTGAATCTTTGTTCCCGTCCTCTTGCACCTGTAATAAATCATGTTAGTTCTGGTTACCTCGCTGGATTTCCTGGAAATGATGTGTTCGAGACCTCACACAGAGTCCAGTGGTGTTTTAAACATTTATTTCTGTGTTGATGTCGAATGATCAGAGGTGTTTTTTAAGGCAGGTATTACTGTTTACCAAATTAATAATTTTCTGAAATTACAAACCAGATAATCACTTAGACCTACAGTAACCATGTACACCTTTGACTTGGGACTGTAAGCCATTTAGAAAAAACCTAGCAACACCCTAGCAACCACTAAAGATAGTCCAAATCTTTAGTCCAAAGGTTTACAATTGTAAATATAGCCAGTCCTCCACCTGTTCACCCTTTTAAAGATTTTATTTAACCATATAAACAGTTTATGTAGAATACAAGGCCTGTTTTCTTCATTGATATGAATGTATTTTATTTTCGCTGTGGCGTTTAGATTTCTAAGTAAATAAAACGATTATCTTCGTGGGTGTCCCAGGAATGTGGCATTGAGGAAATGATCCCTGTTCTCCACACGCGATACACGTGATACACGCCAGACGAGCGGCCCACAGCTGCAGAAAACATGCGCTGACATGTTATTTTACTGTACCTTTCATTATTATCTCTTACTGTACACTGAGTGAATGTAAAGACTTTAGTGAACTTCAGGTCGTGTGACAAAACAACAAAAATCTCTAGATCTTGATCATGTGATTCAGGCTTTGCATGTGTTTAAGTGTCTTCATCAAAATGTTTTGTATTCTTCAGGCGAAAGTCTTTGTAAGGTGTTTTATGGCTAAATCAGCTGTTGTTTTATCAGTAACGTGATGTTCTCGTGTTATGTTAGTTTTGTTGACTCGTGCGTTGTGTTCTTGATCTACCGTGGTACTTGCTGTGAGTTTAAACAAACGGTCTTGATTTAAAGTCTCTTTAAATGTTCTCTTGTGATCAGTTTATTCTTGTTAATGTTAAACATCTGCTCCAGGTTGTGATGTTGTGTGGAAGGTGTGTTTGTCAAACACACACATCTGGAGATGACGATGGAGTCTGTGGCTTGTTTTGAAGAAGTCATTTTCTTGTTTCGAACTTCATTCACAATGATTAAGCAAAAGGTTTAGTTTAAAAGCGCTGTATTTTGATGTGTATAATCAGCTGCAGTGAGTTTACAGTATACTGTACTCTTGAAGAAGTACGCCAGCTCTTGTTTTTGTTTCTGGATTGTATCTTTACTTATTTTAGAACTGCATCTGTATTTGCTGTGTTTGATGATCCTTCAGACCTGCAGACCGACTCTTCAATACATCATGATGTCATCAAGTGTCCACTAGAGTCTTATTAGAGCACTACACAGTTAACACAAGCATGATTAAAGTCCTGAAGAGAAGCAAACAGTATAACTGTTTTCCCTGTGACGGCCCCCCGTTCCACTGTAAACCTCTCTCTCTCTCTCTCTCTCTCTCTCTCTCTCTCTCTCTCTCTCTCTCTCTCTCTCTCTCTCTCTCTCTCTCTCTCTCTCTCTCTCTCTCTCTCTCTCTCTCTCTCTCTCTCTCTCTCTCTCTGTCTCTCTCTCTGTCTCTCTCTCTCTCTCTCTCTCTCTCTCTCTCTCTCTCTCTCTCTCTCTCTCTCTCTCCACCCTGCTGCTGTCCGTCTGCCTGTTCTTTTTCTAGTCGATGCTAAAAACAAGGTCTAAAGTTCAGAGTATAATGTGCAGATCTGGGTCAAGTTTTTGTTTCTCTGCATCTTTTTGGTGTTC
>CM032810.1:412500-427500 GCA_019155185.1 Beaufortia kweichowensis | reverse complement strand
GGAGGCGCGAAAACCTCGTCTGAGTGATGAACAGACTCAGATCATCAGCTCGCTGGTGGAGGCGCATCACAAGACTTATGACGACTCCTACTCGGACTTTTCACGCTTCAGGGTGAGTGACGCTAAAAGATACGCAACAGCATTTAAACGAACTTAAATCCGCTCCGGTTTGTTTGTGATGTCATTTGGTATTTTCTGGGTGTTTAGCCTCCGGTCAGAGAGGGTCCCGTCACCCGCAGTGCCAGTCGAGCTGCGTCTCTTCACTCGCTGTCAGACGCTTCATCAGATTCATTCAACCATTCACCAGGTAACACACACTCATACAAACACACCACAAATGCACAAACAAATACAACACACACATATATGAGTAAACCTCATCCAGCAAATTCACCATAAGACATTTGTGTTTGCTGTGTTTTAGTGTGGTTTGTAATGGTTTTACTGGTTTCTCTCTCTCTCTGTAGAGTCTGTGGACACTAAGCTGAACTTCAGCAGTCTTCTGATGATGTATCAGGACAACGGTGGCAGTCCAGACTCCAGCGAGGACGATCCCTCTCGTCTGTCCATGTTGCCTCATCTCGCTGATCTGGTGAGCTACAGCATTCAGAAAGTCATCGGATTCGCCAAGATGATCCCTGGATTCAGGTGAGCGCTCCCTGACGTGTTAGATGACAGATGCTTTTATCTGAAGTGTCTCTGTTGTGTTCAGTCATTACATCTTTAAGCTGTGAACTTACAGAAACACTTTTTAATGTCATTATCCTCAGTCGCTACTTCTCTAGTGCTTATGGTAGCAGTCTGAGAAACGAGGCGTCTGTCCGTCTAGGAAACCGCAGAAGGTTTAGCTCGTCTTATTCCTCAAGCGTGTGTGTGTGTGTTTGTCTCAGGGAGCTGACAGCAGAAGATCAGATCGCTCTGCTGAAGTCCAGCGCTATTGAGATCATCATGTTGAGATCTAATCAGTCGTTCAGTCTGGAGGATATGAGCTGGAGCTGTGGAGGACCAGACTTTAAATACTGCATCAATGATGTCACCAAGGGTATAAAACACACACATAATGTCACCCAATAATTGTCTCCGAATATTTGTCGCTTTGGATAAAAGAGAGAGAGAGAGATTGTATTGTATTGCTTATATTTTGTCAAATGTTTATCATGTGATTTCATGTAGTACATGTTTGTATATTTTAAACAGCACAAAGTTATTTAAAGGCAGATGTTTTAACCGTGTCTCTGTGTGTGTGTAGCGGGTCACACGCTGGACTTGTTGGAGCCGTTGGTGAAGTTTCAAGTGGGTCTGAAGAAACTGAATCTTCATGAAGAGGAACATGTGCTTCTCATGGCCATCTGCCTGCTGTCACCAGGTGTGTGTGTGTGTTTGTATCGTGTGGTTCAAGCACAGACAGGATAACGGCTTTAAATGCGAGTGTTAATGATTCTTTCCTCTGTAGATCGTCCGGGCGTTCAGGACCACGCGCGCATCGAGAGTCTCCAGGACCGTCTGTGCGACGTGCTGCAGGCGTACATACGGATCAATCACCCCGGCGGGCGTCTCCTGTACGCAAAGATGATCCAGAAACTGGCGGACCTGCGCAGTCTAAACGAGGAGCACTCGAAGCAGTACCGCCTGCTGTCCTTTCAGCCCGAGCACAGCATGCAGCTCACGCCGCTGGTGCTGGAGGTCTTCGGCAGCGAGGTGTCCTAGCATCCGCGAGCCCCCCGGACCGCTCCGGATCCGACGGCACACACGCTCGGCGCGGTACAGCAGAAGAGATTCACGCTGCGGGGGGCTGTAGGGATGTCAATGTGTGTGTACAGATCTGGATATTGTTTTGGAATTCCTGTTTAAGCTAAAGGGAATTTTGAAAGGAATGTATTAATGATGTATGAATAGAAAGACACATCTATATAAACTATAAACTAATATTTATATTTAAGAGAGAGTTGAAATGAACAGGTGATGCTCTGTTTTGATAGGATTGTCAGGTTTCTCTGCTTTACACGAGATGTGTGTGTGCACATTAGTGATCGACCAATAACTGATGATGATGAAATAATGACAGCTGGATAATCAATGGTCCATATAATGGCGATTATATTCATAAATTATATAATAATTTATATAAAGCGGTTAGTTTCAGTTCTTGATTGTGATTGGTTACATAAATCACAGTCACTCACAGACTGTTAGTGATTTTACTTCATGAAAGTTATATTGATAAATATTTTAGGTAAAAGTAAGTGCTTTACTATCATTCTCCATAAAGCCTCCAAATCTCTCAAATGATACCAGCACTTATTTACATTTAGGCATTTAGCTGACGCTTTTATCCAAAGTGACTTACAAATATTAGGAGACTTATTTTCACACTAAATTTACTAAAACACATTTTAAAAATGTATTTAAGAACATTATCAATCGACAGCCTTGTTAAACCACTAATCCAGTTCCTCCAGCAGCAAAATGGATAGATGTGTATATATATATATTGGTCTATCACTGATGTGTTGATTGTAGAGACGTGTTTTACACACACACACACACACATTGAGATGAGAGCAGAGCACCTGACCTGTAGATCTGATGTCTGTAGAGATCGCATCCCAGATGACCACAAGAGACGCAGATTTCATGTTTATAACAAAGCCGTGTGGCCGCTTCAGTCCCAGATTAAAGTTTAGTTCTGGACTATTAGTTTAAAACTTTTAGTCTTCTTCACAGATTAAATCTGTTGCTCTTCATCATCGTATAGTCCCAATATCCAGCAGTTTTGAATGAATCCAGGACATTAAAATTTGCTTAACTTTATAGATCTGTTATTGTACGCAACTAACGTTTGTCAGTAACTCAAAGTTTATGGGTTTTAGGATAGCACACAAGCAGAACAAACTCTATTGTATGTAAATGATCTTTCATGAGGCCGTGTATGTAGGAATGATCAGGATTTATGCAGATGTGTATAATGTAAATGTTCATGTTTGATTGATTTGGTGTTTCATCCCTCCGCTGCTCTCTTGTGGTCATCAGCTGTAAATACCACTCGTATTGTTTCTGTACATATAATGGACAGAATAGGCAAACACTAAATCAATTAATCAGTTATAAAAAGCAGCTTGGGAGACATATGCAAATATGATATTTTTGGTGTCTTTTCTTTCAGATGACATAAGCTTTTACGACTGTATTTCTCTTTAACGCTTTCAGGTGTGAATTCCACATTTGTTTTGTTTTTATTGATTCTCGTGGCTTTAGTTTTGTACAGATTTTGAGACATCAAACTGGACTTTATTTTTCTGCAAAGACATCTCATCTCAACCAGGCTGCTGCTGAGCTGCTTCCGGCCGCTTCTGCATTTATAAACCTCAAACAAACGGACAGACAAGAAACTGAGCTAAACTGGTGCTTTGTCACTACAAACGCTGCCTCAAACCAGCCAACCGCACACACACACACACACACACACACACACACGCATGCACACACACACATACACACACAAACACACACACATGCACACACACGCATACACGCACACACACAAACACACACACATGCACACACACGCATACATGCACACACACACACAAACACACACACACGCATACACGAACACGCACACACACAAACACACACACACAACACACGCATACACGAACACGCACACACACAAACACACACGCATGCACACACACGCACGCACGAACACACACACAAACACACACAAACACACACGCATGCACACACACACACACGCGGACGGTCCGCACACAGGAACCGTCAGAGCTTTAACATTACTGCAGGTGAAACCGAAGGTGGGCTGCTAATCGACACGCTCTCCGCTGTCATTGTGATCGTAGGATTATTCTGGAAAGTTGACTTGATCAGATGTTTTGAATGTCTGGAGAAACGTGTAACGATGGACTTTTGTGATTGTTTTGTGATCTACTGGAAAAATGCAGTTGGACATCAGGACTGTTTCAAGGACGATGGACTGGCTTGCAAATATCATGTGTATATACCAGTTACAATAAGCTTCTGTTGGATAGTTTTAAAGCTAAAGAACATTGTAAGTTCACACCTACTGTCAGAAGATAATCAGATCTCGCTCTGTTGTTTTGAACCTGTTGGGGTCATAAGTACGAGGTCGGGATGAGCACCTCCTTCATTCACCCCTGCAGCCAAAACAACCCATCAACAAGGGAATTACAAATCATCAAATCTCGCCTCATTCTCGCTTTAACAGAAGAGTCCACATGAATCCTCTTCTCCAGTACATCAGTATTTTCTTCTATATGCACTTTTGATGAGTGATTATGAGCCAGTAAAAGCTCACGGTCTGCGTCACAGATACTGCAGAGAGGATTCCCATCAACTTCAGTCATCGAGTCATTCTGATGTTTTTATCCGGTCGTTTGGTCAAACAGACTCCTCCGTGCCATTTCTGTTGGACTCTGTGTTTGATGTTGGTGCTACATGGCTAGACTGAAGAAATCCTGTCAAACACAATAGATATATTCAGTCACATTTTCATGTATAAAGCAGGAGAAGACCTCTGAGAGGGTTCAGGTGGATTTCTTCAGTCTAGCTGAGATGCAGGTGAATTGTGGACAGTCTGCTGATTGTTTAAGGAAAACACAAACCACCAGGTGCCGTTGTTAACTAAAATGATCTACCTCTCTCGTACACACATGTAATCATTACTCCATTTCACATTTGTTTGTTACAAATTTCTTCTTCTTTTTTGTTTGTTTGTTAAAGAAACACTAAATCTTTCACTTTATTTATTCCTTGCCGATTGAAATGCTGGACTATTTACCTCAGACATCTCCATATAAGCCTTCAGTGATGACAGTGCTGTACTGCCTGCTGGCCAATTACTCTCATTTCTTTGCCAGATGTCCTGTCAGTGTACGCATGTCTCCAAGAGTTTGGTTTTAGTACAGTCTATTTTGTAAGGAGCAGATGTACATCTTGGAGACGTGCGCGTGCTGTCAGGTTATATGACGGGACTAGCCTGAGCGCTAGTCTTCATCAGTATTCATTCTTTCATTTTCAGAATATCAAAGCGTCGCCACTTCGGCTGGCTAATCCCAAAGTGTGCATAATAAGCTAGCTAATACATTAGGTACATTTAAAGCACCATTAACATGTTGTCATTTAGCAGTGATGTGTATAATGCGTATGAAATGATGAGACAGATACTACAGATATTTGCTTTTCTTGTTTATTGCCTTTATGACATGTTTTCCTCCTATTGCCTCTAGTTTCTCTCTCTCTCTCTCTCTGTGTTTTGTCCAGATATTATTTGTCGGTTTGTACGGTCAGATGTACATCTCTGGTTGTCATGCCTCAAACACTGATATCTGACTGATCTGATCACAGTTTCAGTTTAGACAAATGAAGTTTCATCTGCTTTTATTGATGGTCACATTAAAACCCCTTAAAATGTTTCCCAGCACACACGACAAGCCCTCAATGTCTCTCTTTGATCCTCCTGTTTGTGTTCAGTTTTTTCCCCAAGTGCACACACACAGATTCACCACCAGCATTTTCTTTACAGATGAAAGTACTAAAGTGTATTTAGCGTAGAAGTTGTGTTGTATTTTGTGTTGATTTGGTCACTGCTACACTATTAAAACAGGCTCAGCTAATGAACCTTTGTGTGCCTCCACCCCAAAGCCTTAGTTTGGGATCGTGTCAGGGTTACTGTTTGTATTCATTGTGATCGCTGACCACAGTCCATTTCTCTCAAAATAAGAATCTTAGCGATCCGAACACACGCTTGTCTCAAACAGACAGACCATGAGAAACTTTCTGATTGACTGAGGTGCCTTTATTTCTGCCTGAATCAGTCCAGATGAGTCTCAGCACACTAGATATGCAGTTTTGTTTTACTGTAAGGTTAATGGATTGTGAAGAATGCAGTGTTGAGACATTTAATTGTGACCTTTGATTGAATTTTTTTATATCTCAAATGATTTGTATTCTTTAGTCTGTGAGGAATCTCATATTTTGGGCTGAACTGGTTTAAAACAGCAGCGCTATCATCATCTCTGATGGTCCTCGTCTGTTTGAGACTTGAGTTTTATTACTACCGCTCATCTGCGTTTACTCACAGTCAGATTACTCAGGAAACATGTGACTCTCTCCACACCAGATCATCTGGAACATTAAGAGAATTAATGTAGAACATAGGATTCGTTTATTCAGAAATACAGATTCTGTACACACCTGCATTATTTAATACTCGTTTGAGTTTTGTAGAGAAAGTAAAGAGTGTCTCATCAGTGATGGATCACAGTTTGAAGCTTAGAGAAACCCCAGAAACATCTCACGCTACAAACCTTGAACTGATGTCGAGTTTTATTGTTAAACTATCAAGTCTGATCCGCTCTGATCAGTTGTCCATGCAGGGTTCAAAAGTCCTGCTGTTCGCTCCTGTTTCATTTGTGTTGATGTCTCTCTTCCCTTGAATGTCCATTACACATTTATTTTGTGCATTCTGTGTAGTAAATGGGATGTTTAAGAAAATTACCAATAAACAGCTGTACATACTGATGCATAACCCCGTGACTCTTCATTGAATGAAACATTCAGATAGATGTGTGATGAATTATATCCTGAACACCTGATAAACTGAGATTATTAAAGGTTCATTTTTACCCAGACTGAAGCTTTAGCTCATTAGCTTTTTAAGGGTTTTAAGGGTTATGTAGTTATTGGGTATTAAACACTTTTGGGAAGTTTAATGAATTTTAATCGCTTTGAAAAATGTTTGGAAAGTTTTGTGGTATATTTTAAACACTTTCGGGTGGTTTAAGATATTTGAAGTGATGTGAAAGCATTTAACCCACAGATGTTATGAGCAGTGGACAGTCATTCACATTCAAATTAAAGGTAATGTGATGCAGTTTTACTTATTTTTGTGTTGGAATAGAATCCAATAGTCTGTGTTCTGCTTCAGTCCAGCAGGTGACGCAAACGCACGACGTGCCATAAAACAGCTCGTAGAGAAAGAACTGCACAGATGCCGCTCCAGAAACGTCAACGCGTAAACGTCTGACGTCATCCACAGCAACGCGCAGCATCTCTATACCTAAAAGCAATGCAATGTTTCATTAATAAGAAATATTTATATTATATTTAAACTTTTCATCTTTTTCATTTGATTCTGTCTGTTGCATTTTTTAATCTGTGTTTATTTTCATAATAAAACTCATTTTACCTAAAGATTGACAGCTGATGACCACATTTTATCCACCTTTAGCCAGTAAATCTATTAAAATAAAATAAAAAAGTAAATCTATTTTTATTTTAGGGGAAGACTGGTGACATCACCGCGTCACTGACGCACAGACAGACAGACGTTCCAATATGGCGGATGACTGACATACAGCGGCTGCTAATGCGGTATTTAGATTAACATATCTGTGGTTTTAGTGATTGTGTTGTTTCTGTTGTAATAATGTCGTTCGTTTATCTTACAGAAATACATTATAAATGTACACATGCTTAATGCACATGATGAAACACTATTCTTTTCCCTCTCATGTTCAGATTGTCTTTTCTTTTTGCATTGTGGCTGTGAGGGAGTGAAATATACATGATAAAGGACGAATGCACATTAAGACATTGTTTTTTATTTCATCAGTTGATGTCCGATTGTTTATAACACCAAGAACAACACCAGTGACGACAACACCAGTGACGACAACATCTGGATCAGCGTCTTTGTGATGGTGGTTTTTATTTTTGTTTGATGTTTTAACTATTGAATAAATTGAGTCATTATTTTCTCACCAAAAGTGTGACCTTGTCTGTGAAAACCCAGCTGAAGTCATTTTTTGTTTACACAAAAATCATACTAAATAACAGAATATATAACAAATAAATAATAAATAAATAACAGAACATTCAGAGAAAAAATAACACTGATGTGTTTAATATTAACATGTCAAAGATTGAAATTAGAGGGATATTTATAGATGAAATCAAACTTTGATGTTTGTTATCTCAGAATTATATTTATAAACTCATAATTGTAACACTGATCTTCATACTGTGTCTGAGCTGTGAATTGTTTTCTGTCTGTGGGTTTGTTGTGATGTCATCATTAGGATGTATCTGATGTCTCTGTAAATCTGCTGGATTGTGGGATGGAGTTAAAAACAGAAATCACAGAAGCAGGAGTACAAACAGATGGAGCTGATCTGATTCATTCAGGTATGATTATATCAGGTGATGATGAACTGTCATTAGAAACAAAGACTGTCATTATACGTACAGAAGTGTCATATTGATCATGATTTTCTCTGTTCATTTAGACATGGTGGAGATGAAGCAGGAAACTTCAGAACCGAATGAATCGGAGGAGAAACATCATGATGTCATTAATGGAGAAGAATCGCTGAACTGCTTAAAGACTGAGAAGAATTTCTCACCAGAAAAATCTGCCAAAGGTTCATTTACATGCCCTCAGTGTGGAAAGAGTTTGGCTCGTAGATATGAACTTAAAATGCACATGAGAGTTCACACTGGAGAAAGACCTTACAAATGTGATCAGTGCGGAAAGAGCTTCATTCGTAAGTCCGATCTCAACGCGCACGTACGAATTCACACTGGAGAAAAGCCTCACGGGTGTGATCAGTGCGGAAAGTTCTTTGCTCATAAATTCGACCTGAAAATGCACATGAGAATTCACACTGGAGAAAAACCGTACAAATGTGACGAGTGTGGAAAGACGTTTGCTTACAAATTCGACCGTACCGTACACGTCAGAATTCACACGGGAGAAAAGCCTCACACGTGTGATCAGTGTGGAAAAAACTTTACTCATAAATCTGATCTCAATGTGCACATGAGAATTCACACGGGAGAAAAACCGTACAGATGTCATCTGTGTGAAAAGAGTTTTGCATGGGCGGCGAACCTCAAAGAGCATCTTCTCTATCATTCTGGAGTGAGAGCGTTTCAGTGTGAACAGTGCAGTAAAACTTTCATTTCAGCAAATGATCTGAATAAACACATGAAGACTCATTCAGGTGTGAAACCTCATGTCTGTTCCTTCTGTGGAAAGGCTTTCTCGCGACTCTATTATTTTAAAGAGCACGTGAACACGCACACAGGTGTGGCATCTCATATGTGTTTTGAATGTGGAAAAACCTTTACGACATTTGAACATTTAAAAAGGCACCACAAGCTTCATACTGGAGAGAAACCGTACAAGTGCTCCCAGTGTGAAAAGAGTTTCACTCGTGAAGAAACCCGACACGAACACGAGAGGATTCACACGGGAGAGAAACCGTACCGTTGCTCCTCATGTGGACAGAGTTTTAGAGAATCAAGACGTCTTATGACTCACATACAGAAATGTTGTAAAGAGAGTAAAGTTCATCCTCATGAAACTGAATCAAAGATTTCTTCAGCAGTAACTTGCTAAAATGACTAGTAATGAAGTTTGTCTTTGTTTGAAATATTATGTTAATTCTGAAATGTTCATTTTTGTTCATGTTCATTTCTTTAGTCAAATACAGATTGGGTTATTTGAATAACTTGTTAAAAATGTTGACCAATGAATTAAAGCTCTGTAAAATACTTTTTCATAAATTATTGTTTAGTGTAATAGTGATGATGAAAGTGATAATACCCAAATCCCGTTCTTTGCTATGATTTCAATAATAAATGCCTTGTGCTCTTTATGACATAATGAGACAGAAAATCTGATTATTTCAAATCTAAGGAGTTGTGTTTAGCAATCTGCACACGCATGTCTAAAGCTGATTTGATTTTTAAAAGTTTTATTAGTTAAGTAGGCCTAAATAAATAATTAAACAGATTAGTGTCAGTGTCTGTTCTTTTCATCATCATCATTCATGTGTATGGATATGGAAATGTATTGGATATTTCTCTGGTGTGAGTATAAAATAACTGTGAAAACAATGATTAAAAATCTATTTGTAAACATAGCAACAAGTAGAATATGCCTATTTTTCTCTCCTTTAAATGCTCTCTCATTTGTAAGTATAATGATAAATGTTCTCAGTAAATACAACAAAATAGAACCAGACAACTATTACCCTTCACATGAACCACCGAACATCAGAAATGATAAATATAAAAAAAATAATAGAGATAACAAATAGTGTAAACGACCACAATCTCCCTAAGTGTAAATGTGCAGTTCTTCAGCACAGACGGGTTACTATGGCTGAATCATAGGGATGAGTGGGTTACTAAGGGATGAGTGGGTTACTAAGGGATGAGTGGGTTACTAAGGGATGAGTGGGTTAAACTAAGGGATGAGTGGGTTACTAAGGGATGAGTGGGTTACTAAGGGATGAGTGGGTTACTATGGTGAATCATAGGGATAAAGTGGGTTACTATGGTAAATCATAGGGATAAAGTGGGTTACTATGGTGAATCATAGGGATAAAGTGGGTTACTATGGTAATGACTGTTTTTTTTTTTTATTGAACAGAGAAACATATTCCATACAGTTACAACAATTCAGAAATTTCAAATGCTAGGGGGATATATATATAAAAAAGTTAAAGGAATACATTAAAGAGTGTACATGCTTGCAAAATTCTAATAGCTTTTGTTTCTTGAGGGGGCAATATGGATTCAATATAATATTTCACTTCATTTTTAAATGCTATAAAACATGTTTCTTTACCTGAAAATTTACATTTATGTATATGAAATTTGGAAAAATAATAAAATAAGTGCAAGTCTGTTTATCTTTGGAGTTTACAATAATGCCTAAAAGAACATCTTTCCATTGCAAAATAAAATTTCCATCAACATTTCCAACAATAAAGTCAAGCACATTTTGCCAAAAAAAAGATACATAAGGGCAGTGCCAAAATAAATGAACAGCTGTCTCCGGCTTCTGCTTGCAAAAGCTACAGCTTACATCTATATCTTTTTTAAATTTAATTAAATAATGTTTAGCAGGGTATATTTTGTGTAGAAGCTTAAAAGACACTTCTTTAACCTTGTTAGAGATACAGACTTTTTCCAGAAGCAGACATTTTTCCTTACAAATTGATTCCAATATGCAATTACATTTGGTTTTGACACCACATCCTTCTGGAAAAGAGCTCTTATTGATCTATTATAAATATTACAAGAGAAACATATTTTACCCACAGGGGAATTATTTGGTGAAAGTCATGGAAGTTGCTGATAATTAACTCTTTTTTGTTGTTTATACAACATGCATATTCTAGAAGAAACTGCACCAGAAACAGTTGAAAATTCCTTTGGTGTTTTGGGAATATTCATTTTTTTAATGAATTCCTCATATGTAAAAAGAAGACCCTCTGAGTTAAATAGCTGATCTACTAAAACAATATTATTGTGAAACCAATTTTCAAAGAAAATAGATTTATGTTTATATAAAATGTCCTTATTATTCCAAATAATGTAATGGTGGGGTGAGAAATCTGAAAATCAGATTCATATGGTAATGACTGTTGTTTCTCCTCTAGTCCAGCAGGTGACGCAATCACATCAAGTGTCACAGAGAACAGCGCGAGAAGAACAACAGCGGTAAGTTTGTATTGTTTGTTATTTATATAATTTATGTGTTTAATATTTGTATTTTACTCGTTCACTTATGTTTGCTTTTTTACTTTGAAATCTTGAGACGATAGAAATGTTTTCACACGGAGGAAAGATCTTATCTTGATGTGACTCAGGCGCGTTCACGTGCGCGTGTCATGTTGAGGATGAAACACACATGAAGATGTAGATGTTCTGGTAATGGTGTATTTCAGCTTTTTTTGGTTTGTTGGGTCTTTTATTGTTGAGTAGTTTCACTCAAAAATAAAACTTGTTTTATTGTTATTTTCAGGATGTATCTGTTGTTTCTTCATCTGGTCTGTGAAAACCAGCTATAGTCATTTATTTGTGATTTCTATGTGAAGAACATTCTGTAAAAATATAACCTTGATATCTTTCATGTTGACCAAGTAAGATTATATCAAAGATTGAAATCATAGTGAAAGTAATAGGAGAAATCAATTATCTCAGAATCAGGTTTTTAATCTGGTTTTCACTGGATCACAAATACAGATCAAACAGATGAAGGTTTGATTTATTCATCATCCCTTAATGTTTGACCGGTGATGACATTAAGACGTACAGAAGTGTCATATTGATCATGATTTTCTCTGTTCATTTTAGACATGATGGAGATGAAGCAGGAAACTTCAGAACCGAATGAATCGGAGGAGAAACATCATGATGTCATTAATGAAGAAGAATCGCCCTGAAGAATTTCTCACCAAAGATTCATTTACATGGAAAGAGTTTTATTTACAAATCCTCCTTTAATGCACATGCGAGACTTCACACAATCACACACATGTGATCAGTGCAGAAAGAGTTTTGTTCATGAATGCCTGTTTAATACATTTAAAACCCTCTCTTCTTTCCTCTACAGGTATTTATCTATCACTGTTAAACATTATAAACTTAGTAAATCACTTCTTAGTACTATTGTTGTTGTCTCCTAATATTTATAAGTGGCTTTGGATAAAAGCGTCAGATAAATGTCTAAATGTAAATGTAATATGCACATGAGACTGAAGAAGAAAAACATAAAGATGTGACGAGTGTGAAAAGGATCTCTGGAGTGAGATCATTTCAGTGTAAATAGTGCAGTAAAACATGAAGAATCATACAAGTGTGAAACCTCATCTGTGACATCATCACAAGCTTCATACTGGAGAACTCAAGAGTTTTACTCGTGAAGAAACCCGACACGAACACGAGAGGATTCACGCTAGAGATACACATTTATATTAAAGCTCATGTGGACAATCTTGTGACTGACAGGAAGAAGTGGTTCATCATCAGAAAACTGTTCTTTACCAGTAACTGTTTAAAACTACTAGTGATAAAGTTTTTCATTGTAATAATTCTGCAAGAACTTTCAGAAGCACGAGTACTTGATTTTGATGTGAAAATCTGTGTATATTACTTGAATTTATTATTGTGTTTACAAATGACTTAGTTTGTCCATTTTATAAACAACCTTACTGAATGTGATAATCAGATTTCTTAAGCTTATGTTTTTTTAAATGATTTAAAGTTTGAAATGTGTTATACACGGCCTGAATAAACTGCACCGCTTTGATGACACAGACCTGTCTGTTTCTTTAATCTCTTGATTTTTACACTGATAGATTGATATGAATATCACCAGAAGTGACTTCTGCTATAACCTGTATGTTCATAATGCTTCACAGGATATTTCATATTTTTCTTTCTCTTTCAGTGTGCTTGTGATGATTCCTGTACACCACCGGATGGCAGCATCTCTAAACATCTGGATTTCAGCTTATGGTAATGTATTAGCCATGATTCATTCATCACAGTGAGATTGACAGTGTTTAGTGTTTGGAATAACACAGTTTTACTCATTGTAAAATATGTAGCGAGTGCGTGTGAATGATTTGGCATTATGTGCACTGTATAATCTATCCCATAATGCAATATGCTTCACCTTCCATTTTCAAAATGTTGTGATTTCTTGACATCATTTCTGAGAGATCACATTTACTGGCTGTGTCATTTCTAACAGATGAAAGCTCTGGTGTCTGAAGTCTCAATGAAAGGTGTGACATTCCCTATAGCGGCGTGAAACCTGATGGATTCAGACGACACCATCATCTCCATTCACTGTCGTCTAGTGAAAATGATGTATAATTGAGCACTAAACTGAAGCAAATGATTTCCTAAATAGCTGCAGGGCTTCTTTCTCTCATGTCATAAAATAATTCACTCTTAAATCCATGTTTTAGCCACACCGGGGCCTGAACTCTCGTTCACAGCTGTACGGAAATCACTGAAGGTCAATTATGCCGTTTGAAAGAGTTACATTAAGATTAAGACACGGCTCATCCTAAAATACAAACTTTGGTCATCGTTTATTGACCCTCATGGCATTCAGCTGTATGTGACTCTTTCTTTAGTGAAGATATTGTGAGAAATGTCATTGTATGGTTTTGTGTTTATGTAATGAAAGTCAATGAGAGTCAATGTTGTTTGATTATCAGCATTCTTCAAAATATCCTCCTTTGTGTTCTGAAGAAAGAAGGAAAGTCATACAGGCTTAAAATGACATGAAGATGAAAATCTATCAAGTTTTCTAAATGTTCACAGTTTGTGTTTACTGTTTTGTTACCATGTTCATTTTATCAACATAAATATCACACCGGTTCTGCAGTGAATCCAAGTCCAGGAGACGGAGGAGATTATTAAGAGATGACTATATGATTATGAAGTGGAAAGCGGTCAGAGATGCACTGACATGTTCCGTCATGAGAAGCTCTCAAACGTCTGCCTGAGGCCACACATGTTTCAGGTTTGAGATTGATGATCTTTACATTCATAAATGTCTTACGCAGGCTTGTTTTACTCTGTTTATACAATAACATGTGCAGAATTCATTATGCAAAGCAGGAATATCTTGTTAAATTATGCGCTACAATGTCGATTATTTTCAGTCTAATCTTGAAGGTGCTGATGTTTAAAGAGTACCGTAAGCTTTCCCTGAAGTATGTTTCTACACGCCTACATACATAGAACATGCAAACAGAAGTCTTTTATGTGTTTTAGATGCGGTTCACACTGAAACGAACCCTAAACATGTCCTGAATCAGATGATGGATGACTGTTGACTGCACAGGGTTAGAAAAGTCTTAAATATTGCTCGACGTTCACGAGTCATTTATTTCAAAGTAGTTTTCTTGACCCTGTTGAACGCCCATCACGTGACATCATTCTGAACTCTGAACAGGAAGTGATGCATGAAAGGGTCATGCGTGTCCATCTAATGAGTGTTCCTTTCAGATCTTACGTTTCACTGTGCTGTTTGTTTCACTAATGGAGAAATGTGAAGATTGTAAGTTAAATGTGAAGTCTATTATTATGATGAGTGTTGTCAGGGTGTTGCTATGCAGCTGTTTGGGTTGTTATGGATGGTTG
>CM032810.1:387500-410000 GCA_019155185.1 Beaufortia kweichowensis | reverse complement strand
TGATGCGCTTATTTAAGATGATTTTCTTGATAGACACAATGTTTAAATATCTTAACGTTTAAGAGCTTATTTTTGTGTATTTTTGTCAAAATAACTAGTGCTACACTAATATCTGGGTTCGCCTACAAAAGTGACCCATCCTTAAAATAATGAATACAGACATTTCTAATGGAGTATTAAACATACACAACTGTTCAAATCAGTGTACAATCATTAAAAGAATCTTGTTTATACAGTATATATATATGTAAGGAATGTAAAGTTCACTGAACTTCTGGAAATATTCAAACATCAGATCTCTTCAGAACGGACATAAATGCACATTTCCTCTCTGCCGGAACGGTTTGGTCCAGTTGCTGCTAATTTCTCACAGATGCTGATGTTTTGTGCACCCAACAAATGTTTACAGTCGGAGGAATTTCCTGAACATTATCATCTGTGCACCTGACCAGCCGACAGCATACGGATCACAGGTGAGCTGGTCATATTGGTCATGATTTATTAGTTTGTACCTATAAACATCTGCTGATTAATATGGATGTAAGAGAGGGAATGATATGTGGTAATCCTGGATCTTTCTAAAGCTGTCTGTTCATTTAGAGCTAAACCGCGGTGAAGCAGCATGATGATGTGTTCTGATGTCACAGACGTGGGTGGGGCTTCTGTTATCAGCAGACGTGTGATATTTCTCCCAGCAGCTTTAAGTACAGTGTGAGGGCTGACGGAGGGGTGTGAACTCTCTCTCTCCCGAACCCCAACATCATCTTCATGAAAGACTGCCGGGAAACACTCCCTTCGAACTTGACCGTCATTACGTTGTTTCCTGTTGATTGATAATGAGAGAAAGTGCTTCTGTAAGTGTCATCTTCACATGTTTAAAACCTGTTTGATCTTCACTTTTAAGAGTTTGACATAATTCAATGATTTTAATATCTCAACAGAGAGCAAATACTGTAGAGACAGAAACACATCTGGGAAGTGATTTAAGAAAAGCCATCAGTACTGTCTTGAACTGTGATGAACCGGTTTGATGAGTAATGGAACGTTTAGTTTAAAGTTTTGTTTATATGAAATATTCTAATCAAACTCTTTCAAAACCAGATGATCTTTTATTCTCTCAACATTTGATTCATTTGTGTTTTATTTTTCCTACAGAATTTCAAGTGATGCATCTGACAGAAACCTTTGAATAATAATAATAATAAAGGTGCTTCATGATGCCATAGAACAACCATTTTTTAATTGTATGGTTCTATGAAGAACCTTTAAAAAAAAATCAAGTTTTACAAAAGGTTCTTTAGACTATAAAAAGGTCAAATAGAAATGCTATTTTGGGAGCCAAAAGTGGTTCTGTGAAGAACTTTTGAAGCGTCTTAGATGTTTCTTTTGAACGTCCTTGTGAGAAAATAAAAATAGACCCAAATGAATTGAATCAGTCGCAAATCTGAAAACAGTTTAGATTACTGTGGTCATAAAACATCTAAAAACTGAAGCGGGACTTTTATTTACATTTACATTTATTATTAGCAGACGCTTTTATTCAAAGACTTACAAATGAGAAAACATTGAACATTTTCTTTTATATTACAGCTCTTTACTCTCTCATTTGTGTATTTTCATTTCTCCTAGAAAGTTTCAGGATGTTTTATTGATGTTCTCATCAGTCATGTGTTATTAACAGAGACTGGTGGTGTATTTGAGTGGCATGTGTTTGTTTGGGAATTAAATCCATAACATTAGTATAACTATGATCTAAAGGAATATCTGAGCAATAACATTTTCCTTGGACTGTGAAGTTTTCATTGAGATCAAGAGAGAGAGAATGTGTGTTTATAACTCGTCTCTGATCTGGAGTCAGTGAGACGGATAAAAGCAATGTCAACATTTAACCCAACATCCAGCATCTCTGACCTCTTCTCTTCTCTTCTCTTCTCTTCTCTTCTCTTCTCTTCTCTTCTCTACTCTTCTCTTCTCTTCTCTTCTCTTCTCTTCTCTTCTCTTCTCTGTTCTCTTCTCTTCTCTTCTCTTCTCTTCTCTTCTCTTCTCTTCTCTTCTCTTCTCTTCTCTTCTCTTCTCTTCTCTTCTCTTCTCTTCTCTTCTCTTCTCTTCTCTTCTCTTCTCTTCTCTTCTTCTCTTCTCTCTCTTCTCTTCTCTCTCTCCTCTCCTCTTCTCTCCTCTCTTCTCTCTCTTCTCTTCTCTCTCTTCTCTTCTCTTCTTCTCTTCTCTCTGCTCTTTCTCTACTCTACTCTCCTCTCTTCCTTCCTCTCTTCTCTGCTCTCCTCTCCTCTCCTCTCCTCTCCTCTCCTCTCTACTCTACTCTACTCTTCTTCTTCAGGTTTGAAACCCTTCAGAAAGACATGGTTCTTCTATGGCATCATGAAGCGAAGCACCTTTATTTTTAAGAGTGTAAGATGGTATTTTTAAAGAAAATCATTTGTTTATGTTCAGCTGAAGAAATAAAGTCATATACAGTCGGGGTGAGTGAATTGTTTTTTGTAATGAATTGTTCCTTCAACTGGAGAACAAGACAAAAATTCTGATTATGAAAATGAAGTTTGTGTCTCACACGTGTGTGTGTGTGTGTGTCTGTGGATCGGCTGGATTCTCATTCTCATGTACTGATGGCAGTTCAGTCGAGCGGGGTAATGTTATGGGCTTTAGGTTCATAATGGTTTGCAGATGATGGTTGACAATGTTCTGATCCACGTGAGCTCGTGTAATGAAAACAGCTGCTGCTTATAGAGAATGTGAAACTATGTGACTTATGTTATTTCTTTAAAAGTCGGTTTAATGTTCACAGTTAACTATCAGTAATGCATTAGCAGTTTGACTGTCTTTGCTCTGATTGGTTAAACTGCTCAGTATGTCAAGCTTTTAGGGCGAGATTACCTGAAGACCTGATTACCTTTCTTCTAAAAGTGTGTTATGTTGACCATCAGAAGAGACAGATGAAACTGTCCTGATGTTATCGTCATACTGTCTGAACTCTGTTCCTTCATCTTAGTTGAGTCTTATAAGTGACTCTGAAATGTTTTACTTTATATCTCTTGACTTTACAGAGCTCTGGATGGTCTGTATCAGCAGCTGATGGCTTGGTGACAGTTATATTAGAGCGGGTTTACAAGGAGAATGGATCTGTATGGAACGCTGTATGTTCATGAGACATGAGCTGAGACAGATGATCCTTCTAATCCTTCTTACTGTAAAACCAATCCAAGATCTGCTTACCAGAGAGTTTCTCTAACAGTGTTTCCCAGCTGAGATCTCTCGTCTGTTGTAGATCGGCTGTCCTAGTTTTTGGAGGAAATGAACAAGCGTTGGGTTTTATCCAGGCAGGTAAATCCATCAGTTAGAGACCTGCAGCCGGATGGAAAAACAGTTTATAATACACACACACACGAGAAACAGCTGCTGTAGATTTCTTTTCTCTTTCCAGTTTCACTTAACTGGTTTTTATAAATGTGTTTAATAGTGAGTATAATATACTTATTCAAACTCATTATACACAATAATTGTGTATTAAATGTGTGTCTCTCTCTCTCTCTCTCTCTCTCTCTCTCTCTCTCTCTCTCTCTCTCTCTCTCTCTCTCTCTCTCTCTCTCTCTCTCTCTCTCTCTCTCTCTCTCTCTCTCTCTCTCTCTCTCTCTCTCTCTCTCTCTCTCTCTCTCTCTCTCTCTCTCTCTCTCTCTCTCTCTCTCTCTCTCTCTCTCTCTCTCTCTCTCTCTCTCTCTCTCTCTCTCTCTCTCTCTCTCTCTCTCTCTCTCTCTCTCTCTCTCTCTCTCTCTCTCTCTCTCTCTCTCTCTCTCTCTCTCTCTCTCTCATTCTGTCTCTCTTTCTGGTTTGATTTATTGAACCGCAGACAGTCTGATGGTTTTGAAACCACTAATTAAGAGTGTTGATGAAACATCCGCTTGTGATTTTAAAAGCGAGACCCACTTTGGCGTTGATTCAAGTTGTTTATTACATAAAATAAATCACAGCGTTTACTGGTTAAACATGCATCTAAGGTGAAGTAAAAGATGTTATTTCTGTCCTGTAACATCAGATATGAGATAAGTCACACTGCCATTCTGTTCAAACATCTGCAGATGAAATTTTCCACTGATTTTTATACTTCTTTCCTCAGAGTTTTGTTTCTCTTTGATTTGAATCAATGACATAATTTCATATTCTTACATCTTGATTTAGATCATGTCATGTTGCAGTTTGTAATAAAACCACATAACTGGCAAGTAACTTTAATATTTTCTTGACTTTATTATTTGTTCAGTCTGTCAGGGTGAGTGTTATTTATGAATTGAACATCTGTTATTACCCAGCCTGATCACACTTTCAAGTTTTACAACTTACACAACTTTACACAACTTTACACAACTTTACACAACTTTCTACATCCAGTTTCCCTTTTATCTCGGCATCTGTTCTGTTTCTGTCTGTTTCAGAAGTTCAGTTGTTCTCCAGAGGTTCTCCGGGTGTTCTCCAGGGGTTCTCCGGGGTTCTTCTATCTTGTCAACAAGGGAAGACTAGAGACTGTCTGTTTCCTGCTCAGAGAGGAAGTTCACGCTCTGCAGTTCTCATCATGATGTGATAATGAGATGAACAGAAGATGCAGAACAGTATATGATTACAGTTTTTCAGTCTATTTTAAGTTGATGTTTGTTTCTCATGCACATTCTGTATTATTGTCAGTTTAATACGCTTCATCTGCAGTGTCTGTGACAGTGTAAAACACATCTGTGGTCATTGTGACATGATATCTGCCAGCAGCTCATCCTTTACTCTCTGCTATTTAAGACATCAGGATCTACAAAGAAAACAGCCGTCCTGAGGTGTTGCCAAGTTGGTCTGCGAGTGAAGTGACCTGACAGCCCTGTGGTTGGATACAGCAGGAAAAAGAGTTCAAGCGAACTGTTCTTTATGTCCTGAAGTTCTCATGAAAGACGAGGAAACTGATGTGAGTATGAATGTTTGTTTACAGTGTTAAAGACTGAAGCTGTGCTTTCCTGTGGACGGAAACTGCTTACAGATCTTTAAACACACACACATTTATTGCATAATAGACACAACAGAGCGGAATTCTGGCTCATTTAGTTTCTTATCAGCTCCCTTGAGACTGATGAAGAGCAGTGTTTGTTTTCACTTAAATCTTAAGATATGCTGCTTTAATGACGAGTGCCCAAAACTCTTTCAATACTACAAAAATGTACATTCTCTCTCTCTCTCTCTCTCTCTCTCTCTCTCTCTCTCTCTCTCTCTCTCTCTCTCTCTCTCTCTCTCTCTCTCTCTTTTTTTTTTTCTGTCTCTCTCTCTCTTTTTCTGTCTCTCTCTCACTCTCTCTCTCTCTCTGTCTCTGTCACTCTCTCTCTCTCTCTCTCTCTCTCTCTCTCTCTGTCTCTGTCTCTCTCTCTCTCTCTCTCTCTCTCTCTCTCTCTCTCTCTCTCTCTCTCTCTCTCTCTCTCTCTCTCTCTCTCTCTCTCTCTCTCTCTCTCTCTCTCTCTCTCTCTGTCTCTCTCTCTCTCACACACATACACACAACATCATATGGTCCTGCGCTTCTGTGCTTCAGTGGGCCGTGTTGTTTTGGGTTAATGGGTCATTTTAGTGGATGAAATTAAAAGAGTCATTATCCTGTTTTCAGCAGAGTGCTTGTGACAGTTAAAGCACTTATTATAAAGGTATCTACTGTAGATAGTTCAGACTCAGATTGATTTTGACAGATAGATCTGTCATGGGTTTTTAGGGGGTGGAGCTATTTTGGGTTTTAGGCCAAAACCGGTTGGGGGTCACTGTGAGGTCAAACACAAGGTCTAATGTCAGAGCCGGTGAGGGTTTGGGTTCAGTGAATGACATGCAATGGTCAAGAGCATCACAGACTCCATGAGACTTACTTTATTTGTACTTTAGTCCTGGCACGAGCTCTCTCATTTCCAAGTCACTTTACATAAAAGCATCTGCTAAATGAAACATGTGCAAATGTGTGAAATATTTTCTGTTTTAACACTTTAACATATGGTTGTATTTGTTTACATTAGTTAACTACTTTACTTAACATGATAAATTTAACATTTACTAAAACAGTTTTAAAATTAAAAGTGATCTGATAACAATAATGCACAATAAACTAACATGAACAAGCATCGAACAACTTGTATTATTTAAGTATTATTAACAAAAGTCAATGTATATACTTATATGTTGCTCATTGCATTAACTAATGCAATGTATTTATTGTATTATGAGTTGGTATGTGTTTGTTATATGTTGTAGATGTGAAGCACCACGAAAGCTTGAAATAATTGCCCCAAGGGGATTAATAAAGCTCTAAACTAAAAAAAACTAATGTTAACAAATACAACCTTATTGTAAAGTGTTACAATTTATAAATTTCATTTTATTTTACTATTGTTTTCATTATTTGTTAGTAACACTGTTTTTCTATTACTTTGATAAAAAATCGAAAATGATTATTATGATGAGTATTGGGAGTATCTTCCTCATATATAAAATGATCATATGGGTGAACGTAATGTTTTGAAACTTTTATTTGTGGTTTTATATATTTTATATGTATCTATTGTTTTCATTATTCGTTAGTAACACTGTTTTTCAATTACTTTGATAAAATAAGAGAAAAAAACGAAAATGATTTCTTTATCATTTAATACATTACTTGAGTATTGGGAGTATCTTCCTCATATATAAAATGATCATATGGGGAAGTTGTAATGTTTTGAAACGTTTATATGTGCTTTAAATGAATGGAGAGCTCATGTGGATGATGTCACAGGCAGTAATGGGTGAAATCCAACACCGGCTCGAGCTGAAGGATGAGCCGAACAGAGCCGAGCGAGTCCAGACACATGCGGAGCGCGCAGCCCGGAGCAACACACACACACACACACACACTCTCTCTCTCTCTCTCTCTCTCTCTCTCTTACTCTCAGTCCGGTTTAATACGGATCAGTCTGATCTGAGCTCTACACAATCTCACTATTATCAAACAGTGTTTCAGACAGGAGTGGAGTTAAAGCTCTCCAGCGCTGGAGATCTCTGGAGTCGGTGTGATGTGGAGGCGGTGATCAGATTCTGTGATCAGACTGGATCTGATCTCATGACTCTGGCGTGGAATTCTGCTTTCACTTAGAAAACTGCTGCTTGGACAAATGCATACAAATGCATTTAGGAGCCCAACGGACAAGGAGTGGACGCGTTTCTCCCACAGACATAACGTGAGTTACTTTTCTCTCTTTGGTGCTTTTAGGGTCCCCGCTCGGATTTATCGGACTGCGAGGTCTTACTTGCATAAAAGAGAAATCTTTTGCTTTTCTGATCAAACTCGAAGCTGGACTCATGAGATGATGACGCGTATGGTGACACGGTGATTCTTTGAACTTTGCGCAAATGCGTTACATTGTTGCGGACTATTTCCATTTGTCAGTAGATCATATCGTGTCGTGTTTTTGGCACGTATTGTTTAACAAGTTATCCAGATAAATGAACTGTGGATGGTTGTGCAGAGATGTCTCACATCCGCTGGAGTTTTGGGGAAACCCCTCCTGAAACCAATGAAATCTAGTTAGTGAAAGAGTCGAGGAGTGATGTGTGTTATAAACAGCTGGTGTGTTCTTCTAAAATATCTCCTGCTTTACATACAGACAAATGTTTCATTATGTGGAATAATGTACATCATTCACTTTTTATCTCATTGCTTGACATGTTGTGTGATGGTGGAGTAGCACCAGGTTTTACTCAGCAGTGTTAGTTGATGTTTGCTGGTCCAAACATTCCTCATGGAGATGAATATTGACCTCTAACATCTGGCCTGTCGCTCTGAACTCAATGAAATCCCAACAGATCCGTACATGCACCTGACCGTAAGCTCACTCCTGTCATTCAGCACAAAACACTTGTTTTATCACATAGCAGTATTTTAATGCAACACCGTCAAGAGTGAAAAAGTCTTTGATACCTTGGAGATATTATGGAAAGAAATGTCTTGTGCATTTCTACGGCATATATTCATCCAGGACTCTAATGTCTTCAGATGTTTGGAGAGTTTATCATTTATTGTTAGGAAATCTTCTGATTGAAATGTTGTTTTTAATATGATCTGGGACCATGATTGATATAATGGTCTTTCTCCTTATTCTTTCTTCATGGCTTCAGCTTGGGCAGGTTTTCTAGTATTTTCTAGTACTCAAACACACTGAAGTGTAGACTGTAACTGTGTCCTGATGTTTTTAGATGTACTCCAGACTGACTGTTCCATTAAAGCTTGTTTCTTTCCCTCTTTTCTCCACTGACCCCTTTATTTAACTCTCTCATGTTATGTGAACGGATCTTGATTTTCTCTCTTTTAGCAGAACGATGATGTTCTGATGTTCAGAACTTCAGATCAGACCCACATCTGAGCCAAACAGAACAATCACATTGCATTACTGTCTCATTGAGTCTCATGATTTTAGAGAATATATTTTAACACAGTCTTTTAGATCCACATCTTTATTTTATTACACGAGGATTTTGATGCATCATGAGTAACATGATTCATAGAAATCAATTCAAAGTATGATGTTTGTCATCACTACAGGTGAAGTAAGGATGTTTTATTGTGGATGGATGGAGAAGAGCGAGATAAATGTGAATGTTAACGGTTCTTTATGAAACCATTCAGGCAAAAATGGTTCTTCTTTGAATCTTCATCTTTACGAGTGTACATAAGAACAGAATATCCATCAGATGGTTTTGTTGAATATAACAGGAGTGATCAGGTTCTGTTTCATGTTTTAGATGGTTATACTGGTTGACGGTTAAGATTGATTGGGTGTTTTCAGTATTACGGTCACGCTCCGACTGCAGGTGTGAGAAACACACGCCAACATGATCAAATATTGGCAGTCGATCAGTGACTGATGTGTGTTTGTGTTCTTTAGGTGTTACAGTAGCTTTATTTTCTCTCATATGAACATGAATAATGCAGACCGCTGATTCACCTCGCGGCGCTTTATTTCACTCACTTCTCCACTCGATCTCTGTGTGTTTTGGCAGGTTGTTTCTCATCGTGTTGAATACATTTACATTTAGGCATTTAGCTGACGCTTCTATCCAAAGTGACTTATTAGGAGACAATGAACAGAATAACTGAAGGTCCAGATCAGAGACACAGCGTCACAGTAAATGTTCTGGACACAGTGCTGGTCTAATGTCAACAATCTCCCCATGATGAGGTCTAAAACTACATCCAGGTTAAGAGGGGTCAGGAAACATCATTTAGATGACAGTCAGTGATGGTACTGGTTTTGTTTGTCTCATGCTCAGAGTAGTTTACATGTTTGTACAGTATTTGTGCATTCATTATTCAGATCCAGTTTTATAAACTGCTGCACTATTGTCATTTCCATGTATGCGTTTGGCAGATGTCTTTTATTAGTGTGTTCTCTGGGATCAAACCCGTGACCTTTGCACTGCTAACACAAGGAACACGCCAGCTCACTTTAACACATCCTATCACGTTTTATTGGGGTTTTTCCACAGAATTGGAAAATCATAAAATTATTGAGAAAATGTAAACAGATTCAAGCTTGTAACTAAATGTTGATATAACACTGTCTGTTCATGAAGTTCTGCAGCCAAACGTGTGAGTAATTTAGAGTCTGGCACCACTGCATGTCATCTGAGTGTGTGTGTGTGAGTGTGTGTGTGTGTGTGTGTGTGTGTGTGTGTGTGTGTGTGTGTGTGTGTGTGTGTGTGTGTGTGTGTGTGTGTGTGTGTGTGTGTGTGTGTGTGTGTGTGAGTGTGTGTGTGTGTGTGTGTGAGTGTGTGTGTGTGTGAGTGTGTGTGTGTGTGTGTGTGTGTGTGTGTGTGTGTGTGTGTGTGTGTGTGTGTGTGTGTGTGTGTGTGTGTGTGTGTGTGTGTGTGTGTGTGTGTGTGTGTGTGTGTGTGTGTGTGTGTGTGTGTGTTTGTGTTTGTTTGTGTGTGTGTGTGTGTGTGTGAGTGTTTGTGTTTGTTTGTGTGTGTGTGTGAGTGTGTGTGTGTGAGTGTTTGTGTTTGTTTGTGTGTGTGTGAGTGTGTGTGTGTGTGTGTGTGTGTGAGTGTTTGTGTGTGTGTGAGTGTGTGTGTGTTTGTGTGTGTGTGTGTGTGTGTGTGTGTGTGTGTGTGTGAGTGTGTGTGTGTGTGTGTGTGAGTGTTGTGTGTTGTGTTGTGTGTGTGTGTGTGTGTGTGTGTGTGTGTGTGTGTGTGTGTGTGTGTGAGCCAGGTCCTCACAGTTAAATATGTTTGTTAGTTTATGAAGTATTGTAAATGAAGCTGACAGCACAATGTTGTTTTGAAGCGCACAGAAAGGAAGGAGCTCAGTGTTGTTTAGATTGTGTTTGTGTTGTGTGTTGTGGAATGTCACACTATCCTCTCGAGAGGAGGAAGGTGAAACTCTGTGTCTGGGAAAACAAATACATTCAATCCTGCAGGTACTGCTGTTACTCTTCACGACTGCATTAATGATGTTTGAAAACACATCTCTTGATTCTTGAGTCAGCTCTGGATGAATCACACTGATCTCTCAGGGTTTGTGTGTTCCCTCAGGTCCTTTAGTTTAAGGGTTATGAGGATGAATGATGATCTGGATGACTTCAGCTGTGTAGGAGGATTATGTAACTGACTGTCCAGCTGTCAGTCTAGAGAGAATCTTCATCATATCCTGACAATGATTGGCATGATTTTAAAGATACTGAAAGAAATCTGTATATTAAGATATATGTTAAAACTATGTTTCATGTTCTTGTTTTGTATTTGTTTTTCTGGGAAAAGAGAGCATCAATCTCTCTGTCTCGTCCTGTTTCTAAAGCTTTTGAGTCTTGCAGAAACGTTTCAATCTTGCAGTCCTACTCTTTAGGCATTTAAATATCTCTGTTTCATGATGTTTGTGTTTTTGGATATTATTTATATGAAAAACATATAACAAATGTTAAAGCAACAGGGATTTTTTTCAAAGATAGCACAGACACGACTGTCCAAACAAAACATTTAACAAATGATGTAAAGTGTATTGATTGCTGATAGAAACTGTGCTGTACAGTATATAACCTGCATGTTTATTGTATTACAGCACATCATGGTTGTAAATGAAAACTTCACATTTTGATCTCTCAGATGTTTAGCGCCACCTGGAGTTGAACAGCAGAACTGTCATGTCTTTATGAATCCCGGTCCTAATTATTGTTTTAATTTCTGCTGATTGGAGACGAGAGATCTGTCTGTCTGTCTGCAGTAACACACAGCGTGTAAACTCATATATCTGCCCATCAGTCTCCCGGTCGCTCATAGTTTCCCTTTAAATCTGTGAATGAAGAAATATATCCTCTCTTCATGATTAGGGTTAGGCTTTGTGTGCTCTTGTCATGTGAACAGTTTCTTGTGAGGTATCACGTTTATAGCCGTGTGTTTATCTTTCTTTCTCTATTTTACATTAATCACATTCAGACATCAGATCCACTTAATAACAGCACCGGACGGGATCCTGATGATGTGTAAACCTGTTTCTCTACATATCATTTCTCTTCTGCATGAACCCCTGAAACACAATAGCTTTCTTTATCCTGAAGATTGAGATTTTCTAGAATAAGGTTTTACTGTGATTTTACTCGAGGTAAAGTGGCGTATGGTTTGATTGTCGACTCTTTTGTGTTCATGTGTCTTACATCTGAAGAGCACATGATGGTTTCTGTGTCGCTGGAGAACCGACTCCAAGCAGGAATTCAGGCCTCAAGGCTCTTTCAGAGGAGGAATGTCCTTCAGATCAGACCGTCTCAAAGCTGTCTTCAGATGGAGCTTTACATTCACACGGCTAAAACAATCAGATCATCATTTACATTTACATTTAGGCATTTAACTGACGCTTTTATCCAAAGCGACTTACAAATATTAGGAGACAATGAAGCGACACATCAACAATAGTACTAAGAAGTGCTTTACTAAGTTTATAATGTTTAACAGTGATAGATAAATACCTGTAGAGGAAAGAAGAGAGTTTTTATTTTTATTGTGATGTCAGGTGTTGGTGGAAGAGGTGTGTTTTTATCTGTTTCTTAAAGGAGGTGTGTGATGTGACAGATAGGATTGTGTTAGTGAGATTATTCCACAAGCAGAGAACAGAAAATCTCAATCCAGAAGATGCTGACTGTCTAACAGACTAACAGCTGCTTGTGCTATCAAACACTGTGTTTAAAGTGTGTAAACATCAAATCACTCAGTCCTTCATTATAGAGAGGATTATTCACTCATTTATAATCACTATAATTAAAGAGATATTTCAGCCAAAACTCTTCATTCCTTCATCATTTATTCACTCTCATGTCCATTTCAAACCTGTATGACTTTCTTTCTTTCTTTCTTTCTTTCTTTCTTTCTTTCTTTCTTTCTTTCTTTCTTTCTTTCTTTCTTTCTTTCTTTCTTTCTTCAGAACACATGTTGATAATCAAACCACTGAGTCATTTCTCAAAATCTCTTCTGTTGTGTTTCACAGAAGAAAGAAAGAGTCACGTACAGGTTTATTAACCACACGAGAGTGAATAAATGATGACGTGTGGCACGTCTCGCATGAGATTGATCAGATTTATACAAACAGCGATGACACTTTACTTCATTATTATACTGTATTACAGTCAGTTTGAAATGTTCTTGATTTGTTTCAGCAGGAGATTCCTCGTCCTCCTCCTGTCAACATGTGCTGCTGTGCTGTCTGCAGAAGAATGCTCCACAGCTCAAGGTATATTCACCTTTACCCTCTCACCTTTTCACCTGTGACCTTTGAACTCTTCACATCAAAACTCTAAGGAGAGCCATAGAGCAAAAAGTGTTTCCTTTACATAACGCTCAGATTAGTTTATTGGCCGAGTCTTTCTAATTGATTTTAATGGATTAGCTCTTTTAAATGGATTTCTTTGAGTTTTCTTTGTCTTTAATAAAACTGGAAACACAGATCAGCATATCTGCATATTTTAATGTTAATATGAGAAAAGAAGAAAAGACAGAGAAACTCATGAAACTTTTACAGGTATTTAACAAGACGGATTGTTGGTGAAGTTCATGAGAGAAGTGTTGGAGGAAGTCAGTGTGGACAGAAGGAAGTTCTTTAGGAAACAGAAGAGCAGCTGTTAAACATCAGCTTCTGTTCTGCTGTATTTAAAGAGTCACATGAGAGACGTGTCTCATCATGTGTTCACAGAAACAGAATGCAGTTTCACACACACTCTTCACTTTATTTCCATCTATCTGCAGGGCTTTACTTCTCACAGACTCTATATGAAGGAGAAATATGAAAAACATCTTTATCATGCATATATATATATCCCAATGATAAAGTATTATTCTTCATTGTATTTATTCGGTGTGGAAATGAGTCTAGATCTATGACAGAGATGTTGATTTAGCTGGACACGTTTAATATAACCTAGAGGACGCGTGACTGTGATCACATCCTCTTCTACACAATATGTAGTTAGTTGTTTTGTTCAGAATGTTATTTAGATTGCAATGATGTTGTTCAGGATATTGTGATGATGTCATATAGACGTTAAACATAAAGGTGTGTGTGTCTTTCATCTGCTCTCTAAAATAACCAATTAGCTGTTGTATGTTTATAGTAAATCAGCACAGAGGTGAAAGTTCACAGGTCATCCATGTGTAGCCAATCAGAATCATCCTGACTGAGCTTTGAAGTCTAATTCGCTTGTTTCACGCCTGTTTAAGATTTAGTTTGTCAAACCTCAAGCAAAACAGAACAACAGCACCTTTCTCTAAAGAAATACACGAGAGAACGGTCTGGATTAGTCATGAAAATATCTGTTTCCACTCAAATCTCTCTGTGGACATTGTGTATCTGTGTAAAAGCTTGTGTGTTTGCCGACAGGAGTTTTCCTGCTCACTTGATGTCTAAAACAGTCTGCCGTGCTGATGTATTTCAATCTAAACGCATGGATGTGCTGTTTCTGTGTGCTTTCATGTTTGTTTTCTTCTGTCACATTCAGATATACATGCTAAACTCATCATCATCATCACAAGGTCAGAGTCTTACAGGTGTTGACTGAATGTTGCTGTGTGGTTGTTGAGAGGTTCTGTGTGTTATACTGACCTCTATGATCTTCTGCTGTCTAGATTTAATCTGTTTAAGAAAATGAACAAGTATATTTTTACAAACACTCCTACTGGCCGTTCTGCATTTGTGTTTAATCTATCCAGTGACACAATCTGGCAACCATGTCACTCAGATAAAAAAATAACTACACACAAAGAAAGCAACAGAAATGTGTGTCTTGAGACTCCGCCCACCTCCACCTCTCATTCGCTGTGTTCATCTGGAACACAGATGGTCATGCAAAGGCTTATGGGTAATCTGTGATGTCAGAGATGTCAAAGCAAATATTCAGACCGTTTGTGTGGTTCATATTAGAGAGCACCAATATGTTATAAAAGATGACAGCAGGTAGCCGAACTGAACTTCTGCTTTTATTATTGCATATAAATGTGTCATTTCATCATGTATCTCTCACTGAACATTAGACTGCCGAAAAAAAACACTTAAAAATATGGTCACAACCATACAGCAACTGGCAACCCCCCAGAGTGTCAATCATAAATCTTTTTATGAATGTGCATTTAATGTTCATTCATGTTTTGCACAAACTGTATTTTTAGGTTTCGTCAAAACTCTTTCTTACAACAATCTTACGGGTTTCTTTCTCTCTGTTTCTCTATAGGTGTGGATGTTATTCATCAGCTGAGCCTCTCCGGTCGCAGAGACACACAGACATCCGGGACAGATTACCTCACATCTCTTACGTCATCTCCACCCGTCCTGCCCCCTGGTGTTGGGGTAATCCTCGGACGCGAGTCCCTCGTTGAGTCGCCGTCGGCGGGACTCTTCCCCGCGGGCGTGGATGAGGAGTTTTCCGTCATCGTTAGTTTACGCTCCTGGCGAGCGAGTAACGCTTTTCTTTTTAGTGTTCGTGATAACAGGAACAGACTGCGGTTCGGCTTACAGCTCACGCCCGGCCGTGTGGTCGTTCACACGGGCGAGAAAGCTTCGGTCTACTTTAAACACGAGGTGCAGGACGGACAGTGGCACTCTTTCTCTGTGGGGGTTCGGCCGCGCTCCGTCTCGTTCTTTGCTCGATGTGGAGCAGTGCAGTACGGCGAGGAGACGCTGACCCGCGCGCAGACGCTGACTTCTGAAGGCCGTGTTTCTGTGGGTAGGATGGACTCCCGGGCGGTACAGTTTGAAGGAGCGTTGTGTCACCTGGACATCTACCCCTGTGCTCAAGCTGCGGCGCAGTACTGCGACTATGTTAAAAAACAATGCAGACTGTCCGACACGTTCCGATCAGAGTCTCCATCCGTCTCACCTTCGCCGGTGTCCCTCCGTACCTCTCAATCACACAGCTCCACGTCTTCACCTCTCCTCAACCGGCTTTCACAGACGTTACGCTCAGACACAAGTCCATCCCCGAACCCCCTCAGCAGGACCAGATTTCTGGGGTTCACCACTGACACCTCCATCCCTGAGAAAAACCTGGAAGATGAAAATGACACAGAGAACCAACAGCATCTCATAGATACTGAAGTCACTCCAGATCTGATCACAGTCATCAGGCAGAGCCGATTGAAACAGACCTTCAGAAATAATGACGGAACCAACCACGAGCTTTTACAGAACAAGCTGAAAGTGAACGGAACCGTCCTGTACCGTGACGAGAGCAGTTATAACCTGGTGGACACGTCTGAGGATGAACATCAGGAAGGGATGCCCGACACGGGATACTCGGAAGGTTACGGATACGACTATGGTTTTGACGAAGAGGAATATTTCTTTGACTATGATGGATTAGTTGGTCCTAAAGGAGATCCAGGTCCTCCAGTAAGTAATCCTCCGTTTTCTCTTTGAATCTTTTGCTTTTGAATAACTTCCGTCATCTTTAAAGAGCAAGTCAGAGCAAAGCTGGAAAATGCATCCAAATTACAAAGCGTAAGAGTTCATGTGAATTTATGGTGTTTGGAAAGAACGTGCACTTGGCTTGCGTTCATTTGATCTACTGGAGAAGATGTGAATAATTGTGTCAGTGGCAGGTAGTGATTTAGACACATGATGTTTGTCCAAGAGATTTTCTTCCTCCTGGAGATCCAGGTGTTATAAACAGCATGTCTCAGTTCGCCTGCGGTGTAAATGATGTGCTAATGGAAATCTAATGAGGTTAACATCATCTAACAACAGGCTAAGCAGGTGATGTCACCACACCTCGACACTTTAATACAGCTTTATTTAACAGTGACAGAGTTTATAAGACAACGGCAGGGCTGTCAAGAGTATTATGTTGGCAGAACAGGTCGTTAAACACACATTATGATCAAATGTATAGATTGAATACACCATATGTCACTTTGAATAAAAGCCTATGGCAGAGACATAATTAAGATGATGCTGATGAACTCAGAATGTTGGTATACTACCTTAAATCTATAATGGCAGGTCTTTTACTGAATGATGTTTCTCAGGTTGTGTGAGAAACAGGTGTGTGTGTGTGTGGGACACGTTTAGATCAAAGAACATCTGCACAACACAAATGTACCTCCTTAAGAAAATCAGCTCCATCTGAACAGAACTTTATACAACCTGAGGAAGACGTTTCGAGGAAAACCCTAAATATAGCAAATCTTATAACTGTGTGTGTGTGTGTGTGTGTGTGACATGAGGTCATTAGAGGATCTTCTTTAAAGTTCTTCTAGGATTCTTTAAAACCATGTTGTATTGATGTGGTAATGGTGTGGTTTGTGTAAGGAGGACAGTAGTGTTGGCATGAGTGTGTTGAGATGAGATGTGATTGTGTAGATGTTTGTGTTGGATGTTCTGCTGATGTTGGCTGAAGGATTCAGAACATTCCACACACACACAGAGAACCATCTTTACTCTCTCTCATATCTTTTTTTTTTTTATATCATTATGTCTTTCAGATCTTTCAGATCAGTAAATAAGACAGATAGCTGTATGGGTTTTGAATTGTTTATCCAGAGTTGGTTTTTTACTCTCCATGAAGACCAGTTCTTCAGAGTAAATCATCAGAGACACAAGCATGTAAATCACATTAACCTACAGATTCTCTGCTGATGAATGAATACTGCTGAACCTGAAACATTTCATCTTCTGTCTGATGGGTTGTGTTCAGCTAACCTTTATTCCAGATGTTCATACACATCTACAGCCAACACATTACTAACATCACTGCTGATCTCGAAAAGTGACTTTATCTGTCCTGTGATAGAATAGAATAGAATCAAAATAGAATAGAAATAGAATCAAGATAGAATAGAATCAGAATAGAATAGAATAGAATCAAAATAGAATAGAATAGAATAGAATAGAATCAAAATAGAATAGAATATAATCAGAATAGAATAGAATCAAAATAGAATAGAATAGAATAGAATAGAATAGAATCAAAATAGAATAGAATAGAATAGAATAGAAATTAAATAGAATAGAGTAGAATAGAAATTAAATAGAATAGAATAGAGTAGAATAGAGTAGAATAGAATAGAATAGAATAGAATAGAAATTAAATAGAATAGAATAGAATAGAATAGAATAGAATAGAATCAAAATAGAATAGAATAGAATAGAATAGAATAGAATAGAATAGAATAGAATAGAAATTAAATAGAATAGAATAGAATAGAATAGAATCAAAATAGAATAGAATAGAATAGAAATTAAATAGAATAAAATAGAATCAAAATAGAATCGAATAGAAATAGAATTGCCTGCTTTATAAAAAGCAACAGTGTAAATAAAGAGTGGATTTAGCTTATAAAATGGATCAGAATGGAAAATATTTTAATCATATTTTACTCATTTTTATTTTTAAATGATCATTATTTTGTCATCTTCTGAGTATTAAAGTCATTGTAAGCCTATTTTATTATCGGTTGATTGTCTTTTTCTTTAGTCTGTGCTGGTCAAGCTTTACTGCTGAATCTAATGGATAATTGTGGTCTTGTTAGTTAAGAAGCTCGATGAAAACCCAGAAATCCTGAAGATAATAATAGATGATAAACAGAAATATAATCCATCCGTTTACAGACCGTGTGCAGATTCTGTGGATCCTTAGAACCCGAGTCACAATGAATGCAGATGTTTTAATTAAATGTGATTTATCTGTTGTTTTTTACATCTGTTGTTGTGTTTGGTGAGTCAGTGTTGAGGTTTGTGTGTATATATCATTTCATTTAATGAACACAAACTTGACTTGAATGTTCTGTAGAGTTTAGTCTGGTGATCGCTCTCAGTGTTTAAAGATGTATAGTTTTGTGGCTCATTTAAGAGTGTTTTGTTCAACTTTATGGTCAGTAAATTGTGATGATGATGATGATGATGATCTGACAGTGTGTCATTCCTCAAAGAACAATGAAATGTCATAGTCAGTCACGTACATTTATATAAAGTTTCATTTTCGTCTGGTCTTGTGCTACTCACATTTACATTATTTTACATTTTTAAAGAATTTTTATTTTTCATATTATAATAATTTTTGCTGAAATGCAAATAAAAAATGTGGATGTATTAAACAACTATTTATTATTGGTAATGGCTGTTGGAAAATCCAGTATTGATCATTTCTTTATAGTATATCCCATCATGCCGTTCAGTCCTGGTTACACATGAGATCATGTCTTTATAATCATCTGATGTATTCCAGCACGATGTTTGTGTTTAAGTCTCTGTGATGGTGGTTTGTGATGGATGAATGTTTCTTCTTTGTCTCCCATTCTTCATCATCTGTCATTCTCTGCAGGGTCCTCCCGGTCCATCAGGTTTATCTGGATCCTCAGGAAAGAGAGGACCGCGGGTAAGATGCTCAACACAAAGCACACAAAACTCCAGACAGAACATCAGACGGGTTTGAGACCTCCATGAAGTCTCTGCTAATTCAAAACACACCACAAATACTGTTTGGAAACATTAAGTTGTAAAAGATTCTAAATATTCCTTTAATCAAAACATGGGCTCAGAATATAGCAGGAAACATTGATTTATTGTTTCATCATGGAAACAAAACTGCTATTGTTATTGTTCAATACAGATTTGATACAGATCAGAGTTGTGTTACTGCTTAATTTCCTGTTAAAAATGATTGATGAATATAATAATTATGTGTCATAAATGTTGGATTTATCAGCAAAAGTTTGTTCAGTGTTTCTGACACAAAGGTCATGGGTTTAAACCCCCGGGAACACACCTACTGATAATAAACTGCTTTCCTGTAGCCTTGAAGTCCCTTATGATAGAAGCGTCTGGCAAATGCTTTAAAATTAAATGTAAGAGAATGTAAATGGAATTATCACTTCTGTAACTGAGGACTAACACTCTTTCTCTCTCTCTCTCTCTCTCTCTCGATCTCTCTCTCTCTCTCTCTCTCTCTGTCTCTCTCTCTGTCTCTCTCTCTCTCTCTCTCTCTCTCTCTCTCTCTCTCTCTCTCTCTCTCTCCTCTCTCTCTCTCTGTCTCTGTCTCTCTCTCTCTCTCTCTCTCTCTCTGTCTCTGTCTCTGTCTCTGTCTCTCTCTCTCTCTGTCTCTCTCTGTCTCTCTCTCTCTCTCTCTCTTCAGGGTCCGCCTGGTCCTCATGGGAACCCCGGTCTGCCTGGTTTACCTGGCCCTAAGGTGAGGTCATGATGTATTTCTTTCTGTCTCTCTTTTCTTGATGCACAATCACAACACTTTTTCCTGCTAACATTTTTTCCTAATAAACATGTGTTGTGGTGTGTTAGTTGGTTGCAGATGTAAAGTTTTGTTGTAAAAGCTGAAAGCACCTCAGGGACCGTGTACTGTATGATTATAGGTTTGTGTATCTGTGGCACAGCATTAATCATTAATACTGTATGTACAGTGTACTGTAGCTGTGAGGTTTCATTCAGATGACCTGTAATTCAGCTGTGGTGTTTGAAAATGAAGGAAGTTTGTAAAGACAGAAGGAAATAAAGATCTAAAGGAAGTAAGGAAGACATTAGTGATGATATGTGTGATATCGTCCACAGTGATTATAGATCAGTGTTCTTACTCTGGAAATATTAAATCATCATCAGGATTCAACACATGACTCATTATATAACTGCTGACTGTGAAGAATGTTTAAAAGCCAAACATATCTTTCTCTCTCTCTATAAACACTATAATTATGTTGTTAATCATAAAAATCAAGACCAGAGGCAATACACACAAACACACACAGAGTAAGACGGAAAAACCAAATGTCTTTATTCCATTACAGGAACACACCTGCCTCCTGATTACACACATCATGAAAACAAAATTGACGATTGTTATTTTTTATGAAATATTGTAGTGATTTTCTTGCAGTTTGAAACGTCTTCTTTCCATTGAACTTTATTGCTGTCTAGAAGAAACTATTGAGATGTTTGACCACATGAAATGAACATTGGCCTGTTGAGTCATCTAGTCAACTGGACAATGATAAAATATTGATGGTTCATTGTTTAAAGAGATGAGATTTGTGAACATGCACTCGAGGCCAGATGTGTGTTTGTCATGAGTTCAGTTGTTGATCTTTGTGTTTGATGTGAGTGGGTGATGAGGTCATGTGATGTGTTTATCATCTCTGAGGGATGTTCAGATACAGTACAGTATCTCACAGCATCAACTACAGCCCACAGATGACTAACATCTGTCAAGTACTTCATCTACACACTTCTTAAAGGAACAGTTCATGGTGTTTTTATTTACAAGTCAGTCCAATTAAAGATCAGATGACGGGTCACTTTCTAACAATGCCATTGAGTGTGTAACATGTTAAACTGCAGGTGTGTTTGAATAGACAAATTTGAAATGTTTAACATTTCCAAATCTCTGTCAATCACAGTCGTTCACACTTGTCTGTGTTTGTCAGAAGCAGCTCACATCAGTCAACAGGAGACAGACACTGAATCTATCATGAACTCACATTTGATCATGAGTTTTTGGCTTCCTCATGAGGTTTTCCTGCCCATCGGCTACTGAACTCATCATCATTCTTACAGAGATTTCAACAGCTCATATTATGAAATATATGATTTTAAACTAAATATAATAACTTGTTTGTTTCTCAGGGAGCAAAAGGAGATCCAGGCCTGTCTCCGGGTCAAGCGCCTGCAGGAGATCAGGTGAATCATCCACAAATCACACACTATTCCATTCATCATCACATCACGATTCTTTTATTTCTTTGTCTTGACTCGGATAAAGTTCAGCATCACATTTCTTCTGTTTTCTATTTCAGGGTGATAGAGGGCGAACAGGTCCTCAGGGTCCTAAGGGTGAACAAGGTCTGAAGGTACGTTTGTCACAGTTCTTCTGGAGTTATATACAGTAACCGTCACTGACTGACGTCTCTCAGCAGCGTCTGGATTGGGTTACGGATCAGAAGAAAGACCCTGTGTGATGTGTGTGTGTGTAGGGCAGATGAAGATCTGTTCTCACTTCTCGTCCACATCTCCTGTTAGAACCTGAGACCCTTCAGAGGTCAAGGGTCATCACGAGAGGAAAGGTCCTGCGTCGTGCTCAGGATACGCTGATGCTGCGTCTTTAACCGGAGACTAATGCAGAAACTAGTTTTGGTCATTTCTTGTTTTTAGTGAGAGTAAACTTTCAATGAGCTTTTGTTTTGGTATAAACAAGCAAAGTAAAATCTGTCAGAGCAGTAACTAGATGAGCTTTAAATATCTAATGCAGTGTTGCTTTAGGATTTTGATCTGAACACCGTTTGTGCTGCGGTCGGCATATATTTTCAGCTGTTTGCAATGGAAGCGTCGCGCTTTTAAAAACACCAGCAGTGTGTTCATTTTTTGTAAATCACATGGTTTCATGTTTTCAGAAATTCAATATCTTGTGTAGGTGAATGTCTGGAGTTTGTGTTTGGACAGATTCTGTTTTTTTAATGTTTTTAATGTGAAATGCCTGCAAACTCATTCAGTTGTAAATGTGTTCAGTTATACCTGAGGACTTTATTTTGGGTTCACAACGACTCGATGAAATTGGATTTCACCTTGGAATCGTCCCAAGAGAACAGTTAAGAGTGTTTTTGGATGAATCGCTCTGTTCTTCATGAGTCTGTGATGGAAATAGATCCTCTTTAGACAGCTCTCATGTTTTATTGAAGTTGGTTTTAGAAAGGTCAGGGGTCAAACGCTGGGAAGTGGTAAAAAGCCGAACTGTTGCTTTGAGATGATCGTGATCAAACATTGACAAACATTTACTGGTTTCACTCCAAAGACCAGCAGCTTTGTGTGTTTATCAGTTTTTGTTTTTATCTTTTTATTTTATTTAAAGCAACATGAGCAAATGAATGGTTAGTGTTTCTTCTAATGAAGCTTTCAGTATTTGAGTTCTTTGAAGTCGATATAAACAGCGTTCAGATTGTTTTCATCTGTAATGTGATGTGAAGTGAGACTTGATGTATAGCAGCGCT
>CM032810.1:332500-382500 GCA_019155185.1 Beaufortia kweichowensis | reverse complement strand
TTTCAAAGAGAGGGAATTTATTTTTATGACAATAAAGCAATTTAACTGAATCAAACTGAGAAAACTACAGATTTATAGATTCTTTTTTAATTTGGTCTTATTCTTGAATACTTTTGTTTTTTGTGTAATTGTGTAATTATGTTTAATGTTTCTAGGCTTTGGCAATGTAAAGATTATTTTCATCATGCCAATAAAGCTATTTGAATCTTAATAAAGAGAGAGAATTATAGAAAAGGAAGAGCGAAATATAACTAGAGAAAGACAAAGAGATGATGTCCTCTACAGGTATTTATCTATCACTGTTAAACATTATAAACCTAGTAAAGCACTTCTTAGTACTATTGTTGATGTGTCGCTTCATTGTCTCCTAATATTTGTAAGTCACTTTGGATAAAAGCGTCAGTTAAATGCCTAAATGTAAATGTAAATGTAAATGTACAGGTGGGCAGCTCTGATTTGCAGCTCTGATGGCTGTTTGCTGTGACGTAGTTTCAGTGATGGAGACTCCTGTGGCCGTTCAAACACACATGTGAGAGGATTTTATAGTGTTGGACAGAGATGTCAAACACAGAGCAGAAGCGGTTCACTGCTGTAGAGATGATTTAAAGATGACAGACGGGTGATTTAAAGAGCAATGTTACAGCCAGCAGTAATGTCTGATGTGAGACACAATCTGCTGATGCTTTTACCTTGTGTGTATCTCTCTCTCTTTCTCTTTCTCTCTCTCTCTCTCTCTCTCTCTCTCTCTCTCTCTCTCTCTCTCTCTCTCTCTCTCTCTCTCTCTCTCTCTCTCTCTCTCTCTCTCTCTCTCTCTCTCTCTCTCTCTCTCTCTCTCTCTCTCTCTCTCTCTCTCTCTCTCTCTCTCTCTCTCTCTCTCTCTCTCTCTCTCTCTCTCTCTCTCTCTCTCTCTCTCTCTCTCTCTCTCTCTCTGTCTCTCTCTCTCTCTCTGCAGTGTGATTTGACTTTTAGAGGCGTGGAAATCAGTTTAGTGCAGTGAAACAGCTTGTTAACCAGGAGTTTGATGATGTGCTACAGCAGTGTTCAGTGTTCTTGTGAATCGTTTGTTTGTTTGTTTTTAAGATTTATTATATTTCCTTTGTTTGTGCAATTTTAATGATATATTTCCATTTTTTGTCATATGGGCTGCTGTGTTACCCTGGTGATTTTAAGATAAGAGAAGCTCGTGTTTCCAGTTCTGTCAGGAGTTCAGGTGACATCGTCAGGATTTACATTACTGTGCGTGTGAAGTCTAAATCAGCTCATGTGGATTTTAAGTTTCCTGTCACTTTAGAACGTGTTGTTTGTAAGAAAGCAGAAGTTCATGATGGCTGATGTTATGATGTGAGAAGTTTCCTTATAAATCATTCATTCAATGTCCATCACACACATTCATCTGTGATGAATTATTCTGTAACACAAATGAAGAAATGTGGTGTGTTCTGTCAGGCGATGTGGTGCTTTTGAGTCAATGTCTCTTTTGATTCATTTTATTGTGTGTGTTTCATGAATGTCATGTGTCTCGCAGGGTCACGCTGGGCCTGAGGGACCTCGTGGATTTCCAGGAATTGTTGGACCTCAGGTAACAGCCAATCACATTACGACTCGGTCTGCATTATCTTAATCTCATTGGCTGGACGTTAAAGACCCTCCGCTGTACTTGTTCTCTGATTGGCAGGGCCTGACGGGAGGGGCGGGGCCGCCTGGAATGAAAGGTGATAAGGTGATTTAAATATTTCTATTATTGTAGTGAAATTCAGAAGGTTAATTCCTTATATATACATGTATGATAATATACTGTAGAGGTTTTATTTGAATTCATGCTGTTAAATAGCTATTGAATTTATGAAAATGTACATCATGTTTTTCATGTAAATAATGTGTAGCAGGTCTGGTCTGTTCACTGATAACTGTGTAAACACATACAGTATATCTGTGAGCGGCATGTCACTGGTGTTTGTCTTTATTCTATAATCTCTCTGTGTTACTGAATGATTTAGGGGGAACCTGGATTAAGAGGTGAACCTGGAGAATTTGGTTACCATGGTGACAAGGTGAGTCTCAGGTAACAGGTCATTTAAGGTATTTTATGGCAGACGGTGTGGAGACATGTGTTTGGTTTTGTGTTGTGTTGCAGGGAACAGCTGGGAATGCCGGACCACCAGGACCTCCAGGAAAATCAGGTCCACCTGTAAGATTGCACATGTGTTCATCGTGTAGTTTGATTGATTCTTTGTTCTTGACCTACTGTCCGGAAACCTGCTGCTGGATATCTCAGAGGGATATTTTTGGTGCAAGTGTGTGATTTATGTGAAATGTGATGTTTTCTCTTTCTGAAAGGGGAAGATGGGTGATCGAGGAGTGCAGGGACCTCCGGGACCATCGGGACCTGAGGTGAGAGATTCATCACGTCACATCACGATCCACTATCATTATCCTCTTCATGTGTGCAGGACGTATAGTTTTTTGGGCATTCGGACTGGATTTCTTCTAGTTGAGTTAGTTTAGACACTACAGAGGGATGGATAAAGGTTATCTTCAGCACGGCTCATAGTCTAATTGTCTTTACAGGATTTTTTACATGTGCTCATCAGATGCTGTAACACAAATCCTTTCTGCCACTGAGCTGTTACGTGTTTTACTACAACAAATCATAATCACATGAATAAATGGCTCTGTGAATAAATTGTGTCATTTTTAAGACGACACTGTGTTAGGTTTGTCTTTGGTAAACGGGATTTGTCTTTTGTTAATCATGAATCGTGTGGCTTTTCTCAGGCCTGTCACTTTAAACACACCAGCATCTGTGTAAGAAACGGATGAAAGCGGCCCGTGAGAGTTTCATATCGGCCCTCTAGTGGTTCTTCTGGAATATTACATTCAATATCAAAGTCAATATCGATCCAAATGGCCTCAGAAATCAAATTATGAATGTAAAATTGCATTATATATTGATTGTCTTCTATTCCTCTAAATTCATGATTAAGAGAGGTGTACAGTTGTACTTTTGTCATTTTTGGTGTATATGTGAATGGTGGAATGAGTGGAACTTTCACCTGTTCCTCACTGAGCTTTATTTATATTGAGTGGGTGTGGCCTGGTGACAGGTGGGTGTGGCTGAACTGACAGTCATTCATCAGCTGATGAGGTGAAGGTAAGGTCAGAGTATTTTCATGGATTTTTGTTTGTGTTTGAAGGGTTTCCCGGGTGACATCGGTGCACCAGGACTGAACGGACCTCCGGGACCAAAGGTACATGAACGGCAAACTCAACATTATATTCCACATGTAAAGAGATTCTCATCCTGATGTGTGTGTTTAGGGTATTCAAGGAGACAGGGGCCCGCAGGGACCACCAGGACCGAAAGGAACAGAGGTGAAGAGCTCATCTGAGTTCAGATCGAACTCAGTAAAGTTCTTTTTTCTCTTATGGACTGATGAAAGATTGTTTTTCTGGCTCACTGTGTTTCTAATCTCACATAGTAATGATTCAAACAGTGAACACAAGTGTATTGAATAGTGTAGAGAAAATGGAGTTCAGTAGAGTTGGTTTGTGTTCTTCAGCTCTTCCATCACCACGTTGTTTCTCCTGTAGCTTTTGTGGTGTGATGTGTGTGATGAAGGAATGTCTACAGGCCATGTTTACTAAAGCACTTTCTTATGTGTGTTTCTTTAGGGAGATGAAGGACCCCCGGGCCCACCTGGAAATCCTGGTCCCACTGTAAGTTCTGGTCTGTTTTTCCAGGATACAGGGATGTTTTTACTGTATTTGACATACAGTTTGAGGAGTTTGTGTTGTGGTTTTGCTGGCCATCTCAAATGAACACGATGCTTACAGCTCGTTTGTTTCTTCTCGACAGGGCAGAATCGGTCGGAAAGGTTTTATTGGAGAACCTGGACCTGAAGGTCTGAAGGTAAATGTCTCAGAACAAAAGACCAAATAATTCTCCTTCAAAGGTTACAATAATATAAAATCCTGCTGTCATTTCATTGCTGAAAGAAAAAACACACTGGACTATTAAAAACACACTCACTGTGCATCATGCTCCAGTGTTTACAGATGTTTCAGGACGTTTCTGTTAAACTAAACCCTTTCTTGTCTTTGTTTCAGGGAGAAATCGGTGATCTCGGGAATGTTGGGAAAATTGGCCCTCCTGTAAGTCTGATTGTCTGTCTGTCTGACAACCACCCAGAACTGCTTAGCAACCGCTCACAACACTGAACACCTTCAGTATCCACTATAGAAACACCCTAGCAACCGCTCACAACACTGAACACCTTCAGTATCCACTATAGAAACACCCTAGCAACCGCTCACAACACTGAACACCTTCAGTATCCACTATAGAAACACCCTAGCAACCGCTCACAACACTGAACACCTTCAGTATCCACTATAGCAACCAACACAACACTGAACACCTTCAGTATCCACTATAGAAACACCCTAGCAACCGCTCACAACACTGAACACCTTCAGTATCCACTATAGAAACACCCTAGAAACACCACTGAGCACCATCCCACTCACCCTAGCAACACTGAACACCTTCAGTATCCACTATAGAAACACCCTAGCAACCGCTCACAACACTGAACACCTTCAGTATCCACTATAGAAACACCCTAGCAACCGCTCACAACACTGAACACCTTCACTATCCACTATAGAAACACCCTAGCAACCACTTAGCTTATCTGTCCATCTGTTGTTCTATCTATAAGTCTCTTTGTGTTTTTTAAAAAGGTAAAGGTTTTGTTGAAGGTTTTTCATTCTTGACACGTCAGTTCATTACATTTGTAACATTTCAGAGATGTCATGTGTTTGTCTTCCTGTGATCTGATGTTGATGTTCTGTTGTAAAATAAGATCCGTCTTGTGAGGAAACAGAACGGGTTTCATGAGAACCTCTCTCTTTTCTCTCATGAAGTGATCTACTCGTGTTCATCTCTGATGAGAGAGTTTTGTTTTGGACACATGTTGAGATTGCGTTTATCTTGCAGTTTTCCTTGATCTTCAGATGGAAGTTCATGATCTGCGTGAGGAGGATTGATCCTCTGATGATTTACACGTGACAGTGATGTACTCCATATAGTTTGTGTGTAGTGTAACATGTGTGATGGATTAGAGCGCCGGGGGTCTGTTCAACACCAGCTCTTTAATGAATGCCATGACATCACTTTCCAAATGAACACGATGAGAGCAGATGAAGGGAAAATAACTGAGCTGTAAACTCTTATCTGGCTCTTCATGTCAAGCATGTGGGTTTATGGATTCTTCAAAGCATCACTACATACATGATCTTCTGCAGAACTACACAAATAATCTTTCTGCTCTTCCAACATTTGTTTGTAAAACCCGATTGGGTTTAAAATATAATGTTCATTTTGAATAAGGAAACAAGGGGGTATATAGACAAAAATGACACAAAGCTCAATTGACAGCAGGTTACAGGAGAGATGAATCAGTACAGTACTTCTGTTTGTTTTATAGCAGCTGATGGATGATGTTCTCAGAGCTTTGGCTAATGTGATGTTGTGTTTGTTACAGCAGTTTCTGTTGGCTGTTGTTTTGCTCTTCCAGGAAAATGTGGAAGAGCTTCTTAATCCCAGCATGCACTGGGGCATGATCTAAACTTGATCTCTGTCCAGTAAAACATCTGTGATGTCTGGAAGGCTTGCAGAAACCTCTTTTCTTAATTCTTCAGAAGGCTCGAGGATTTGTTCCTGCTATTATGTCATTTACTGTTCTCAGATGTTTCTCAAAACAAGAAAGACACAAATATTAAGATCTCGGACTTTTGATGATAGTGATCTTGGTGTTTTATTGAACACAGTTTAGGACATTTTTTGTCATTTTTATATTTAATTTTTGCATTTTAAGAAGAAATAGAAGATTTTTTTCTGATTGAGAACGAGTGTTTTGTCCGCTCTTGTTCATTTCTAAGAAATTCTAAAGATGTTCATTTACACTTGTATTTGATCAATGACCTCATAAACCCAAACTCTTCATCTGACATTAGGGAGTTAATTATAATTTGGTCTTATAATTTTGGTATTTTTAGTCTTGTGATGTGAACTCCAGATGTTTAATCAGTGTTTAATCTCTGTGTTGTTCAGGGTCCAGTGGGTCTTATTGGAGCAACAGGAGTCATCGGACAACCTGGAGAAAAGGTAAAAGCAAGATTCATGCTAGTTTTCGACTGGTTACTAAGAATTAAAGATTAATTTATTCATCCTGTCATTTAGTGATGTGCCGCACAGGATTGTGGGATGTGATCTGTACATATGTTCTGTATGTTGTCTTGCTCAGTAATCTAAATCATTTGATTGTGTTTTGTTTGTTTGTCATTGTAATGTGTGTGTGTTTGTTCAGGGAGAGCGAGGTCCTCTTGGTTCTCTGGGTCCTCCAGGAGAGAAAGGCTCAATGGTAATGACATTAACCCTTTAATGATCAGCTGGCTTTATATGTTCAGGTTGTGTTAACTGTGTGTTTTCTCTGTGTAAGGGTTATCCAGGTCTTCCAGGGGGTCCTGGAGATTTCGGCCCACAGGGTCCATCAGTAAGTTTACCCACTGTAATATTGACAATGTCATATTATAATATTCTTTGTGGGACCATGTAAATACCACATCATTCAGTACTGTGAAATTGGACATTTGACTTGTGTTTTTAATTTCCTCAAGGGTTCTCAAGGGCCGCGTGGAGCAGCTGGGACTCCCGGGGTGAAAGGACAAAGGGTAAGACCGAAAATATGATTTCTGTGTCTTTGTTGTGTGACAGGATTCATCAGAATAATTTGTATTCAGAATTATGATGTTTTCAGTCATTTCTCAATCACATGATGTTGAACGACAATAAAGTGGATCTCTTGGTGTGGCATGAGTCTCTTTCAGATCATTGATGATCTGAGCTCTGATTATGTGTAGATGTTTTGAGGATTAGTGTAGTGACGTGACAGTGGGCAGATGTGATTGGGATCATATTGAGTGTGTTTCTGTGTTTTAGGGCCCGAGAGGAGCTGATGGACCTCCAGGTGAACCGGGTCTTGAGGGGTTAAAGGTACCAGCACTACCACTGACACACACTCATTATAACACAACACACTCACACGTGTGTATTGATGATTTTGTGTTTTTGTGCAGGGAGAAAAAGGATCTCCAGGCAATAAAGGATCTCCAGGCTTTATCGTAAGCAAACTACTGCACACACTATTACACTATTAAATGCTAAAACCTATTACTGTGTGTGTGTGTGTGTGTGTGTGTGTGTGTGAGAGAGAGAGAGAGAGAGAGAGAGAGAGAGAGAGAGAGAGAGAGAGAGAGAGAGAGAGAGAGAGAGAGAGAGAGAGAGAGAGAGAGAGAGAGAGAGAGAGAGAGAGAGAGAGAGAGAGAGAGAGAGAGAGAGAGAGAGAGAGAGTGTGTGAGAGAGAGAGAGAGAGAGAGAGAGACAGAGACAGGAGAGAGAGAGAGAGAGAGAGAGAGAGAGAGAGAGAGACAGGAGAGAGAGAGAGAGAGAGAGAGAGTCTGGGCTCTTGACAGGTGTGTCATTATTTATGCACAGAAAGATTAATGTTTGTATGTGTAAAATAAGAAAAAAACAATATTTTATGATCGTTGTATTTGGTTGTTTTTAAGGTTTGGTGATATTGTTATTTTAAGGGATTCATCATTTCACTCACACAACCAATGCTGCCAAATTGATTCAGAATATTTCATTTCGACAGTGAAACGCAGTAAAAATCAAGTTCAATGTTTCACATTTAGTTCATATGTATATATAAAGTGCTTTACTCAAAGCTTATATTGTATATGTCGCAGTGATGTGTTAAACAGATTATGTGTGTGATACAGAGAAGATGAAAACACTTCAGTTTATTTCCAGGGTAAAGCTGGAAGTCCAGGGAAGAGAGGAGCATCAGGACCAACAGTAAGTGTCGTTCTCTTCTGTCATTAATATCTCACTAACTGCATCTTATTCTTTCTATGTAAACACTATTTGTTCACAGCTCAGTTGTAAATGCTTTGACAAGTCAAACGTACAGCTTTTGTCATGCCAATAAATCTCATTGAATTAGTTCAACTGTGTGCAGTAGTGTGTTGTAGTATCATGTGTGATTGTTTAGTGTTGCGTTGTGTAAGTCAGATGGAGGTGTGAGAGGGTGTGTGTTTGCATTCAGCATGTGTGAAGTGTGTGTTTTATTTTCACACGATCTTGTTTAAATCTGAGGATTAGAATCTGTCTGCTGTTGTTCTGAGCTCACAGCGCCCTCAAGTGATTCACACAAACACTGACAGAGAGACAAAACCATCTACACAAAGTGCTGTGTGTGTGTGTGTTACAGGTTTATCACAATAAATCACATTTTATTTTATTTTATTTTATTCTAACTCTTATGAATATAGATTGTTGGTCACAGATGTGTGTTTATCAGCTTTGAACTCATCCAATCAGAATTTAGAGTCTGAACTTTTAATTCGTTTCAATTTAAAGTTTATTTGTATAGCGTTTGTATAAAAAAGAACACAAATGTAAGACAAATTAAAAAATTAAAAAGACAAATTTAAAGTTTAAAATTTTCCCAAAGCTCAGATGAGAAACTGATCAGAGCGTAACAACTTCTGTTTCTACAACAGCAACTGACCAGAGAACAGAAATATAGAAAGACATGTGTGATAGAGATATGATGAGATATGATGTGAGATATGTTTGGACACACAGCACTGATGGATCATTTCTATTACAGAATCAAACACACACTCCTATTTAGATGAAAGAGATTTTAATTGGATCTCTTGTGTGTTTTGTCATCAGATGTATATAAATCACATGTTTGTATACATTATAAGGACATGATACATGTTTTTGTGTGTGTGTTACAGGGTAAAGCGGGTCCAGCGGGCAGCTCCGGTGATAGAGGTCCTTCAGGTCAACCTGTAAGTATACACAGACAAAATCTTCCTCTTGATGTTGATTAAGCTTCAGTTAAGTATTATAGAGGGTTTTATAAAGGGTTACAATAAATCCTACATTACATATTGTCAGCTGATGAGAGGTTTGTGTCTTGAGAACAGTTTTCAGTCTCATTTACATCGACTCATACATACATCACTAATCTGTCTGATCACCAGCAGAGTAATGTTTTATCTTTCTGTAAATGCTTTTGATTGTTTAGGGTTCTCGAGGCTCTCCAGGAGATGCAGGACCAGATGGAGAGCAGGGTCATGAGGTAGATTCTTTCAGTACATTATTGAGTGATTCGGGATAGAATTGAGTAAAAAGTAATTTACAAACATGATCATGAATAATGTGCAGTCAGACCATCATTACTGCAAATTTATATGAAAGAAGTATTTTAAGTAATATTATTAATAAATGTAACTATTAAACATTAATTTATTTAAACTATTAAATATTTGTACAAAATCATTCACCTGTTGTGTAATGATAAAGAATTGTAGACACATTCACTGACAAACAGTTAACCATAAAAGCATGTGATTTCATTTAGATTTATTTCTTTTTATTGTTGTAAGTTTTTAAAATTCTTTTTTTTTTCACGTTTTGCACATGCACAGGGACCTCCAGGACCTGAAGGAGAGCAGGGGCCTGTGGGTGAACCTGGAGTCAAGGTGAGAACTGTGATGATGATTTCAGCATCTCTGTTGTTTTCCTGTCAGATCTCACAGTCAGATGTCTCTTCTTGTCTGTGTCTTCAGGGTGAAATCGGGCCTGTTGGAGAAGAAGGTGAACAGGGTCAACTGGGCATCAGAGTAAGTCAATATTACCCATAATGCACCAGCTGAAATCTCACACTTTCACTACATTCAATAGTACACATTATATGACATTGAGATCATTGTGTAACCTCTAAATTACTTTCACCTTACAGAATTTTCACCTCACAGATCAGATATAAATAATAATAATATAAACAAAGTGTGAGCAGTACTCTTAACACACTTCATTACTTTTTTGTAAAATACTAAAATGTTTCGTTAAACAACTGTGATTACTGTCGCTAAGATGGAAATCAGTATTTATATTTGAAGGAATGTATACAGTACGTCACAGACCGATACTGTAATGAAGTTTGTATTTACTCACACCGCTGCTCAAGTATTGAGTTTGATTTCAGCTGGTATGTGGGATCAATCCCATGATGCTTTGTGCCATGGTCATAGTTAATTCCCTGATTCTAGATGTTTGTTTCAGGGTTCTCCAGGACCACCAGGAGAGGACGGACATCAGGGGAAAGATGGACCCAAGGTGAGACGTTTCTTTAAGATTAAATAAAATCCAGTAGTTTTTTCCAAGAACCATTACCGTAATATAATGAAGAGTTATTCCTTTTCACAGCAAAATCAAAGTCATTGTGTTGTTGGTTCTCAGGGTGAGTCAGGTGACCGTGGACCAATGGGAGAAAGCGGAGAGAGAGGCGAGGTTGGGATCTCTGGATCACCGGGACCTCCTGGAGATCCTGGTAAAAAAGGCTTTCCAGTAAGTAACTGTGAAGACTAATGTGTGATGATCAGAGCTGATGTGTTTGTTGTGTGTTGTGTTATGAGTTCTCTGGATAAACCGCTGTCACGTGTCCTGATATTTTTTCATCAGGGACCTGAAGGAAAACAGGGTCTGCCCGGCAACCGCGGCCGTCCAGGAAAGAAGGTAACCAGCATCAACAGCAGAAAGTCTTGATATTTTATAATCATGTGCTCATGTGTCTTTCTCTGTGATAGGGTGAGAAAGGTCCACCGGGTCATCTGGGAGAAACGGGCTCATCCGGTGAGATCGGACAGACGGGGGAACGAGGTCTCAAAGGTGCTCGTGGAACCAGAGGACCTGCAGTTAGTCTGCTTTCTCTTTTAACACACCACCCCATCATTCCTTCTCCAGATCTAAATAAAATAAACCCACAACCTCATTATGTTTAAGTGACTGATGACATCACAAGAAAAGCTTTGATCTGCTGTTAGCACATTGGCCACTGATTCATATGTCATCAGTGCCGCCATATTGACAAGGGCAAGATTGATCTACAAACACTGTATTTTTTGTCTTAAAGAATTGTGAAACATACACCCGTCATACACTGAAATCTTAAGTTTAGAAGTGAAAGATTTTTCCTGATACCTCATTCACTAGTATGTGTTTAAGGGCAGTTTTACCCTGTCCAATATGGCGGCAGTGCTGACCCATCACAGCAATGTGCCAAAGCACCTAATGCAGCATCTATATATGTCTATGCTAAAAACAGCAGACACAAGCTGATGGTTCAGAGGAAAATAAGGAACAAATACTGTGTATTGAAAGATAATCATTTATCTTTGGCTCTAAATGTCATAAGAAAGCTTAACATCAGACTCTCTGATTTCACTGGCTCAGTGATGACAGCTGAATAAAAAAGTTTAGATGGGATTTATGCCATTAGAGATTCTGAGCTTTAAATGGAAATTACACTTGAATTATAAAGAAGAGAAATTATTTGATTTTGTTTATTGAATTTTATTATTTAAAGGTCTTTGGAAAGTAAGTGTACTTGAAGAAACCTTGTCTCTGAAAGTTAAAGAAAGCAGATGGTTTTTCGTTCTGGTTTTAGCAGCACAGATCAGTCTGTTTTTCAGGATGTTAGGTTTATTTTTAGCAGGTTATTTGTTAAAGTAGGAATGTCAGCAAACACAAGCTAACATTTGTGTCTGTTTCATTCATTTATCTTCAGGGTCGACCTGGAGTTATGGGACCTCAGGGAGAACCAGGACTGGAAGGTTACACGGTGAGTTACAATATCTGTCAGTATCAGAAAACATGCAAATGTACACACACACTTTATTATCTTTATTTCCTGATTCGTATCCAATCAAATCTAATTGTATATATTGTTTATCTGTCTTTTCTCTGATTGTAGGGTCATGTTGGAAAGCCAGGTCCTCCAGGCCCCCTGGGACCAAAGGGAGAAAAGGTTATATTCTCGTAGTCTCTATGTCAAACATCTGTGTAAAACCTTCTTTTCATCTGAGATTGACAGACTGTGTTCTTTCAGGGTTACCCGGGTGAAGACAGTACAATCACAGGACCTCCTGGGCCCTTAGGTGAACCAGTAGGTCTTAATTTACTGTCATTTTCTGTTGCTGTCCAGCCTCTGGATTACAATAACTCAAATACAACACATTACTAGAGAATCATGAGAACGTGTGTATGTGTTCAGGGAGCTTCAGGAGAGAAAGGTGAACGAGGGGAACCTGGAGATAATGGATATCAGGTTAGCAATACAACAACCCAGCAAATGCCTCTCTGTCTCTCAACTACTCTCTCTCTCTCTCTCTCTCTCTCTCTCTCTCTCTCTCTCTCTCTCTCTCTCTCTCTCTCTCTCTCTCTCTCTCTCTCTCTCTCTCTCTCTCTCTCTCTCTCTCTCTCTCTCTCTCTCTCTCTCTCTCTCTCTCTCTCTCTCTCTCTCTCTCTCTCTCTCTCTCTCTCTCTCTCTCTCTCTCTCTCTCTCTCTCTGTGTGTGTGTTTGATGGAAAGCTGATACATTCTGCAGGAAATTCCTCCAGTGGTCTGATTTTAACAGAGACAGTCTGCACTCAATTCATATTTGTTATGTCAACACAGCAGTCATGCGCGTGCGTGTGTTTCAGGGTCACGCAGGGGTCACTGGGGTTCGAGGAGCGATCGGTCAGCAGGGATCTCCTGTAAGTATCATGTGTGTCCAACACATCTGAAACACAGTGAGCTGATGCTCTACAGCTTCATTGTAATTATTATATCTAACGTATAAACACAGTGAGGAAAGAGAGAAACAGCTCCAGTATATCATTGAGTCTCTCATAAAACTGTTTAAACGAGCAGAAACATGTCGTGTTGTGTTAGAATAGAAGAGCTCTGCTTACATAATGACATTTAATAGAAAATATGATTTTTTTCAGGGATCTCCAGGATTATCTGGTCAAGAAGGACCCAAGGGAGAGAAGGGAAATCAGGTATGTGTGTTTTACTCTTTATTAGGTCTTGTCCTGTCACAGTATTATAAAATAATGGATATGTTTACTTTAATGTGTCCCACAATGCACTGTGGTGTTGTATAATGAAACACATTCTTCATTCCATTCTGCTTGTTTTAGTTTCATCAATCTTTTCACATTTACAGTTTCATATATCCATGAAGGGTTTAAAGAGAGAAACAAATAGAGACGTTCTGACCACCCACAGTGTCTTTAATTTACTCTCATCTGTCTTTCCTCTGTTATTTACAGAAATATATGTGTGTGTGACTGAGATGAATGAGATTTGCTGATGTCAAAATAACTCAGGGATTACTGCTGATTATTTATCACCTAATGGGAAAATGTTTGCGTGTGTTTAGGGTCTTACTGGTAAGAAAGGATCTCGAGGTTCTCCTGGAGCAGCAGGTCTGGAGGTGAGTATTCAAAAACTTTTGGATTTTTAGGTATCTTCTGCTGGGGTGGTCATGTGACTGCATCTATATATCTTGCTTTATTTATTTCTCTTACATCTTTCAGGGTCCTCTGGGTTTGCCGGGAACGAAAGGAACACCGGGATACCCGGGATCTGACGGGCTTTCTGGTCTTCCCGGGTTACCAGGTGTGCCTGGATCAAAAGGGCGTACGGTGAGAGTCAAATGACAAATATACACTCTTATAAATAAATATGCTTCATGATGCCATAGAAGAACCAGATTTGCCGGAATGTCTATAAAATGGCAAGAAAGAAATGAAAAATGGTTGTTCTGTGTCAGAACCATGAAGAACCTTCAGACGTACACAATAGTACCGACACGACACGCTCCTGAATAATAACTGATGTGATGTGTGTTTTCAGGGTCAGCGTGGTGATCCAGGTTCAGAGGGGAGGGCGGGACTTCCTGGTCCACGGGGCGAGCTTGGACTTCCTGGTGTCGTGGGAGAGAGAGGGCCAGAAGGGTTAAAGGTCAAAAACCCTTCTAATAAAATTCTTGCCTGATTTCATAAATTAAACTTAAGGTCATGTGATAGCTAGAGAATTGTCATAGTGAGGTTTATCTTTCTATCTGCAGGGTGAGATGGGTTTACCCGGTGACAGAGGAGCTGCGGGTATAAAAGGCATGGAGGGGGCGGTGGGAGACCAGGGCATGAAAGGAGAACAAGGAGCTAAAGGAGAACCGGTGAGTATCACATCCTGAGAAGATATGATTCATGATAAGTCTTTTATACGTCTGTTCAGATCATCAGATTTTAAAGTAAATAAAATCATCACGGCTATTAAAGTTCTTATGTGAGCACTTTAACACCTCTGTAAGGATGTGATGAAGATGAGAAATAATGATCTGGGCATTTATGATGTGGTTATGTAAGTGTCTGTTTAGTCTGTCAGCAGTCAGGAAGGATTTGGAGCGAATGTAACGGGACCGTTGAGTAAATACAGGAAAAACAACATGCCTCGTGTTCTTACATAACTCAAAAGACAACAAAGACTGAAACAGAGCTGGAATTCCAGCCATACGGAGCAGAATATTATATTACAAACCTGAAAACTAAAATAAGCAGATTTATTTTGTCTAATCATGTCATGTTCTCTGTGTGTGTACGTGACGAACACAGTTATCTTCAGGCGTTTCTCTCAGTTGTGTTTTATGTGCTGTAGGGTGAGGTGGGTGATGTCGGCATGCTGGGACTCCAGGGCTTTCCAGGACCAAAGGTGAGAAATCAAGACCTTTTTATAGTCTAAAGAAGCTTTTGTGAAACAGATTCTTCAGATGTTAAAGGTTCAGGCAAAAATGGTTCATCATGAGAGTATAAACACAGAACACAAGACCTGTGAAGAACTTTTCTCACCTGTAATTTTGTTTCAGGGTCCGAGTGGAGATGTGGGTCTGGCTGGTGTTTCTGGACCTAAAGGACCGCTGGGTGTTCAGGTGATTCTCTCTCTATCTCTGAGTGTTTGCTAGTTCTTCACATCTCGGTTGATCTCATGTTGTGATGTCGTATCTGTCTCAGGGTTTCTCGGGTCCTGTAGGTCCAGCAGGAATGATCGGTCCGGTGGGAAAGCCTGTGAGTTATGGCTTCTTCAGATTTATAAAACATTGTTTATGAAACTGTGCTTTGTTTGGGATATTTGTTTAAATAATGCAAGAAAAATGTGAGAACTGAAATGTTTTGTGGTTGTTCTCAGGGTCACAGAGGTCTGAAGGGAAGCCGTGGTGAGATGGTAAGATCAGGATTGTTTAGTTTGTGAGATTCACCATCAGCACAAAGATGATCCTCAGTGTTCTCAAAATAGAAGTGTGTAAAACCAGACTTATATATATATATACTTAATAACTGTTCAGAGACGCAACAGCTTCATATGAGACGTCTGGAGCTGATATCACTTCATTACTGTCGATGGATATCTGTTTGTAAATGATCACATAACATGTCAAAAGAAATGGCTCTTCTATAGCATCAGATGTGTTTTTATTGCTGAATACGAGAAGAAATGAGATTTCTGAGGCACAAATTTCAGCATAAATCACAGACTTCACATTAAAAACACACAGTTTCCCCAAAACTAATTTGTGTTTCTACAGGAAAGGTCAGAATGACATGAGGTTTAGGATTTTGATAAATGACTCCTGTAAACCTTAAAAATCTGGAAACAACTTTCACAGGAATCTCAGATGATGTTCTCTCATTTATTATAAAAATGAAGCTCAGCTGAATTACACAACTGTTTTATTGTTGGCTTATTTTACTTGGATACACATTCAGTCTTTATTAAAAGTGCTGTGGTTCAGTGCTAAAGATGAATTGTGTTATAGAAATGTAGATTTCAGCTGTAAATGTTTGATGAGAGTTTATGTTTTGAACAGGGACCTCAGGGGCCGCAGGGCAGTCCTGGACCACAGGTACCGCTTTCTATCTATCAGCAATGAGAATATTTCTTCATTATCATTGTTTCTTCTAATGCACTAATGACTTATAATGTGTTCTTTAGCATGATAAATAATCAGTGTTCATAATAATCTTCATGTATTTTGTTTTTGTGTTTTTTACAGGGACCTCCAGGTTTACCCGGTCCATCGGTACGGCACAAACCTCATCACACGTGATCTAAACATCATCACACTGTCTGTACAGACTTTGTTTGTGATGAGAGAGGATGTTTATTTGAGTTTATGTGTTTTTCTCGTCCCACAGAGACGAGTTGATGTGAACTTGATGATGGAGTCTGATGATTTCCTGCATCTGGAGGTAAACAGGATTATACTTTTAAATCTTACATCATCTTTCCTGAAATACTTATATAATTTTACAAACAAACACTACCACATTCGTTCTGTCACATTCTGATGTTTTCAATCCCTTCAAATCTTTAGCTTTATATCAACAGCATCATTACATACATCAACAGTTCTCAAATAAACATCTTTCTGTGTGTTTTTGATTGTGTTTCTAACAGAATAAGATACACTGATGTGTTTGTGTGATGGAGTCATCATGATTAATGTTCTTCTCCTCAGAGTTATCAGAACACAGACACGTCTCTGACGCAGAACGCTGAGATCTTTAGAACCCTGCAGTATCTAAACGGCATGATTACCAGTTTAAAAACACCGCTGGGCACGCGAGAAAACCCCGCTCGCGTCTGTAAAGACCTGCTGAACTGTCCGAATAAGATGAATGACGGTGAGCACCACGCGCTTCACATTCACAGGAATATTATCCAAAAATATGGAAGAATACTGTGGAAATAATACATTATATATTATTCATATTTATCTGTTCAGCATTTGATCCTTCACTGATTGATTGATTTGTCTCCTGTTGATCAGGAATGTTCTGGATGGATCCAAACCTGGGCTGTACATCTGATGCCATCCAGGTGTTCTGTAACTTTACTGCAGGTGGACAGACCTGCCTGAATCCTGTTACTACAGACAAGGTATTACACCAAACACACACACACGTCTGTAAATCAGATTTTTCTTAATCCTAAGTACCGTTTAGCAGATACATTTGACTTACGTTTACAGACCACGTTCGACGTTGGAAAAGTCCAGATGAAGTTTCTGCACTTATTGAGCGTCACAGTGACCCAGAGCATCTCTCTTCACTGCTACAACGACCCGACGACCGTTGTCACGGAGACGCCTCGTGCCCTGCGTTTCCGTGGCTGGAACGGTCACGCGTTTGAGGATTCATCTCTGAGACCTCATGTGCTTCTGGATAACTGTGAGGTGAGAGAACATGACTCGCATGACTCTTAAGTGCGTTGCTATGGTGTTGCTAAGGTGTCTTTTGATCTTTTTATCTGTTTCTCTCAACAGATCCGTGATGGTAACTGGCATCAGTCCCGCTTCTTGTTTCAGACACAGGACACGTATCGGCTCCCCATCGTCAACATACAAGGTCTGGTTTCCTCACATCCGGCAGACCAGCGGCATCTGGAGATCGGCCCCGTTTGCTTTCTGTGATATCAGTGAAGGACTTGTGTTTCACGTGTGATATCAGGGCGACTGCAGCGTGTTCTCACACAGGTCCTGTGAGGTCTCATCCATCATTTCATCTACAACTGTTATCGGAAGAACAAACGCTGTTCAGAGACGAGTTCTTCCGGAGCCCAAGACATTAAGAGACTAATGCCGTGTGTTATCTATTCAGTAGTGTGTTACACACGTACAATCCTACCTGTGCAATATCTTTTGGATTGAGTGTTAGATCTCAAGATATTTCGGTGATTACGTTGTCAAACAAGGTTTTTCAGAACTATGAAAAGTCAGATCTGGACTTGTACCTCTTTATTTTAGATGGTGCTCTACCTCCTTCATATGCAGGTGCGTGTGTTCGGCCGTGTTAACGCCCGAAACATACTCTACATTATACAGTATGTTAATATGCAAGTTCCACAAAGTGTCAAACAGCAAATCGTAAACATTAGCAACACAACAAAAGTAAACATGAATCCAGAAAGCCAGTCTGGTTTGTCTCTCAGGTCAACCACTGTCATAGCGGAGCAACAAAGAAAATCTTGCTGAGCAAGTTAGACATAGTGTGTGTTTATATCTACCTACCGCTGCATACGGCTTTAAAGGTCACGCTATCGGCCCTTCAGTTGACATCTGTGTCTGCGTACGGTATGTTTCAGGCCTTAAGACGTTTATTTGTGCTGGCTTTTTCTGTTGTACTTTACTTTTGATCAGAACGAAACTAATTTATATGAACAGTGTGTTGATAAGTTATGTTATACATCGGCTTTTTAAACTTCGTTAAGGAGAATGTCTGCTCACGACCCTCAAAGACACGTCACGAGAATCTCACATGAAACCTGGTGAAATGAAACCTAGCAGAAATTTGAGTTTGTCAACCAAATGAAATATGTTCAGTGCTCAAGAATGTGTGTATCACAATACGTGCAAATTGACACACACTTATGTGAGATAATCGTTTCGTCGGGTCGAGCGACTTCTCTGTGGTGCTGCAGAACAGTATTCAGCAATCATTTTATTTTTCCTCTCTGTGTATATTTTGACATTTATGTTGGTTATTTATGTTACCTTTTTTAGAAATACTGTACTCCAATAACTTATATCTCTCAGAGATCTATCTGGTCACTTACCATTTATATCGCATTTTTATTTATGTCAAAATTGTATTTGTATATAAACACAAATAGTTGCATTTATGTTGTGTTGTTGTGTTCTGGCAGCTGTGATTGGCTGGATTCAGATCATGTGATCACACAGAGGAAGTGACGCTTGTTAACTTATGATTACACTAAAGAAACTGTCAATATAAATGTGCCTACAAACAAACACAAGACAAAAATGTAAATATGAAATATTTTGACATTAAATAAAAGGTATGTTTTAATCCCAATGATCTTTTTGTTGTTATTGCTCAATAGTGTCTATTCAGACAGACAGGTTGACAGGTTTAAACTAGTAATTTAAAGATTTTCTTTACATATTTCTTCCAAAATTATAAGATAAGATTGGATTGATTTTGTTACTGTTTTTTTTTTTTACTTTTTAGCCTTACCATGTGCAGGTGCAATATAAATCCCATACAAAAAGAGAATTTATAATGTTATGAATTACAGAGAACATATTATTACAATCCAAAACGTTTATAATAGTGTAAATCCAAAACCAGTATAATCTTATATTTCAGTTATTTTATAGAATACTAACTGCAGATACAGTATAAAATTATTTATTATTATTAAATTAAGTATGTAATATTCGTGTTCCTCATATGAAAATAAACTTATAACCTTATAACTTACACCAAAAATGAACATTGAATATCATAATAAACTGGGCAAGAGGTCTGATTTAGAGCTGTATTAAACGAGCCCTAACATTATTATAAACAGAACTCATATGTATTATGATTTATTATGGTAAATCATAATTTACAGTCACATGTTGGATTAATATTTGTATCATAACACAAAGAAATCTATGAAAACTTTCTCACAGGCTCAAATGATGACATGCGTCGGGTTGTTCAGCTGTAAACACGATTGTCGTAAAGTGTCGTAAAGCGAGAGCGGAATACGGTAGCGGGTCACACACGTGTGACAGCGGTGAATGTTTTCATGTGTGTGGACTTAGAAAAGCTTTCTACTAGTTTAGTAAGTATGATTTCAGTCATGGATAATAACTTTACAGCAGATGAGGAGCACAGAGGAGTTAAACGCAAGATGTCTCTGTTAAGGTCAGACACATAAACGTCATGTTAACACACAAATCCTGATCATTTATGAGATGGTAGTTAACGTCCATATTTATATATTCACTGTTATATTACGTTGAAAGCTATTTCAGTTATAATGTACTAAAGATTTTCAGTATGGCCATCTTATGGCTTCTATTGATGATGTGTTTATGTCTTCTGATGTGTTCAGATGTGACGTGTGTGAACGTGAAGAGGCCAAATACAGATGCCCTAACTGTATGAAACACACCTGCAGGTGACAAACACACCTTTCTAAAGCTGCTGTGGTACAATGATCTTTGTGAGAAACTCAGTGATCTTTGTTATACAAATAAAATTGAATTGAATTGTGTGTATTGTGTCTGCGTTAGTCTTGTGCTGTCTGTTTGCACTTTATGTATATAGTGTTTTTTGTATATACCGTACATTCTAGTTTTGTGTTGTACTGAAGCACCTTGTTGTACTTGATGTACTTGTATGTGACTGAAATGACAATAAACTCCACTTTGACTTTGAATTGAATTCTGAATGAATCTTAACTGTAATTTCTCATGTTTTGCTCTGTGTTTAATCTTCGTGTAGTTTGGTTTGTGTGAAACGGCACAAGACGTCTTCGGGATGCAATGGTGTTCGGGATAAGACAGCGTTTGTCTCCGTCTCTCAGTTTAATGAAATGAACTTGCTCAGTGGTGAGTATCTGACAGATCATCTAATGCAAGAACTCTCTGATTAGTTGAATAACTGAACATGTAATAAATGAATTGTGATCTTGTAGATTACAGGTTTCTAGAGGACACGGCTCGACTGAGTCAAACATCTAACAGAGACGCTGTCCTAAACGCCAGCCGCAGACACCCGAAAGAGGTGAGAGATGAGCCCATGAATGTGCCATTTGATAACACTTGTGTGTAGCACATATATGGTCTTATGTCATATAATCTCTCTCTCTCTTTTGTAAAAGGGCACATGGTTAATCCGAAAGGCAAGAGCGGCCAAAGTCACCCTGAAGATTTTGCCCAAAGTGTTCAGCAGACATCGAGAGAACACCACAATCTTCAGAAGAGCGTAAGTCTCTGTGTGTGTGTGTGTTATCAATGATCATTCAGTTTCAGTTTGGAAAGAGCTACACATATGTGAACAATCATTACATTACTTGTGTCTAGTTGTGTTTAGTTGTTCTGGATGACTCCACATGGTGGCGCTGTTGATAAGTGCAGTCAGTCCATTGATTCAGAGGCAGTCTGTGAGCATCAGCGCTGATACACACGTGTCATACTTCAGCTCAAAGTCATTCTGTTATTTCTGTTTTTATCACGTGATGTCATAGATCTGTCAGAAACACACGACTCTTAATAATGACTCGCTGTTCTTTTTAATAAGTGTCATTTATTTAAATAAAGAGGAGCGTTCAGACCCTCTGACCACACCTCCCTTTATGACATCATCTCATAGAGACTGAATGAGTGGTGATGATTGGCTGAGAGTCTCCAGATCTTTATGTAGATACTGATGATTACTTTAGTTTGAAAATGGCAAAGCTTTTGATGAAATCAGATTTAGTTTCTGTATATGATAACTGTTTATTTCTCCGTATGATCAAACTGAATGTCACCGGACAGAACGGCAGGGCAGTTATATCTGTTTCAGAAAGTACACAATATGAGAAGCAGATGTGTGTAAGTGCATTTAGTTTAGATCATCAAGTCCAGGCCTGTGACAGCTCCATCCAGACATGGGTGTGTTATAGACGGCAAAGCCAATAATACTGTGTCTTTATGTTTCACGGGACGCACATGATCTGAAGGGTTTCGCCAGGTGCTCGACCAATCACGAGCCGTTCTGTTGTGTTGTTTGTTTTTATCATCACTGAATGAGTTTTAATGGCGGTGTTGTTTGTTTACTGTCAGCCACAAGAATAAATGATAAACGTTGTTTGTTTCTCTAGCGTGTGAACGTCGTGTCCTCTCGAGTCTTTTAGTTAATGTTTGTATGTGCCGGCGATGAGCGTTTGATATTTCTCTCTTACGTCATCTTTCTGGTTCCGGTCCGTCTTCAGGTCTGTGGGTTGATCCCGTCACAGATGTAAGGCAGACTTCTCAGTGTTTGAGCGTCAAATTACCTTTGAAAAGTAATTCATTTATGAACAGGACGGGTTGTCCATGCCCAGATCTCGTGCGTTTCAGCGTTCTGCTGTTTTTACATATTAAATGTATATAAACGAGGGTTTTTATGATTCAATCTGTCTTGTATATCACCATCTATGTTTGGGTTTCTTTTGAATTGTATGTGGAAGTTGAAGTCAGTGTGAGATTTGTACCTGACAGTGTCATTATTATGCATTTGCAGATTTGTATTGTGGTAAGATCAGTTGGTGTTAATAATGATATTATACTTCAAAGTACACTTTTAAAAATAAAGACAAGTGATGAAGTCATTGAAGAACCTTTTTTGGTTCCACAAGAACCTTTTTGTCAAAGCACAGATTGTGCGAAGAATCTTTTTCCACTACAAAGAAACTGGAAGATTCTGTGGATGTTGAAGGTTCTGGAACCATTCAGACAAAAATGGTTCTTCTATTGCATCATGAAGCACTTCTGTTTTTAAGAATGTAGTTGCAAAAATGTGAAATAGTTAGATTGTGTTTTAATTGACCTGTAACCCTTAACATAAGCAGTAATGATGGTTGTTTTTGTGGTTGTCTGCTACAGTTTAATACCTTTTGTCATTTGTCATCTGCTTCTAATAACATTGTGTTCTTCTCGTGTGATTGGATCTGAGCTCTGTCATGTTTGTTGGGTTTTCTACATCTGTTCATTGTTCATTTCATTTTGCAGAACTGTTGTGATGATTTCAAGCTTTGCTTAAGGATGTATGTGTGAAGACGTTTGACGTAAGACACGCCACGGAGATCTTCGGTCTTGGCCTTCACGCGAGTCATTCGGAGACATTTGACACTTTCTGAATCTGAAGTCATCGGATCTCTGGAGCAAGAGCTGAAAGTTTCTTTACAGAACGTCGTGTCCTCTGGCACGTGCACTTTAGACAGATCTGGACCGCAGCGTTTGTGTTTCTCTGTTAGTGACTGTAGCTTTTTATGGCTTTTCCTTGACCTCGCCGGTGAAGAATCTGTGTCTTGTGTTCTTCTGAATATCTACTGTGATTAGAAAGCTCATCTTTCTTCTTTTGTAAAAATATGCCTCACCTGCCGTCTGCCTGCCAGCGTCTCTCTCATCGCTGTGATTTTTCCATTTGGGAAAAAAACTTTCCATTCCTCATTGAAGGTGTAACAGTGATCCTGCACCTGGTATTTCCACGCCTTTCTTCAACCTCCAGCCCCGACCCGCCAAGCCCGTACAACCTCCAAAATTCCTTCGCCTGGAGGACGGCACGGCGCTGGAATGTCTTTACACCTGTGAAAGAAAAAGTGTCCTGCACCGACACAGCCTGTCAGACATCCATCTCGAGCACTGTTTCCATCCATACTCCTTAAGACCTTCTCATCTCTTGTAGTCATGGGATATTAATACGTTGTGTACGTTTGTTAATAAGTTAAAATCCCGTGATGGTATTAGTAAGAAATGATATTTGATGTTATGTTGCTTGGTGACCGTACACGATGTTGATTGATGTTCTCTTCTCTCATTGGTTTAAATGTGTCATTCACCTTCAGTGATTTGATGTCCACTCACGAAACCAGAATTTATTACTAAGAAAACAATCTGTCGATGCATGTTTCAGGCCGTGTTACAGTGATTTTACCACGGTAAAGGGGTGTTGTCTCTTGACTCATTGCTTCAACCTGAATTGGATAATTCGCTGTTGGCATCGAGTCTGACCCAGTTCCAGCGGGACGGGCTTCCAACAGAACTGAGAGGGCTGATATTTTTTTCCGTTTCATTCTATAAGGAAGACGTTTGCCAGGATTACAATATGAGAGCCAAATTGGAGTGAGTCAGAGCTCCACACCCTTGAAGAGCTGCGGGTGAAGAGCGTGTTGCGTCAGAACGCTTTGAGGATGAATGTGAAGAACGGTTTCGGGGTGGAGGTGGTCAGCAGAAGACTTGATTCATGTTCTTTACAACACAAGTAAACGTCTCTTTACAGCTTTTTCTGCCGTTCTACATTTACTCAAATACTGTTGAATTATCATCAGTGAAAGCATGACGACTGCCATCCGAACGCAAGAGTGCATGTTGTTCCAGTAAATCTCCCAGAAACTGCCAAAGGTTTTCACATTGGAGTGCCAAACAGGCCTGAATGAACAGACCGCCTCTGTCCACCCGCTCCCTGTGAGATCCGAAGCTTTAGAATCCAGCGTCACGTCTCCCCGTGATAACGTCACGATTCGAGCGTCATTACCGTCAGATGATGTTTGCTGTTGGCCGTCAGACCGACAGGTCGTCATGTTGACTTACAGACTGCAAATGTGCCACAACCATCATGACGGCTTTCTGTTAGAACATCTACGTCTGCCGTCATCCGTGATTTTCAAAAACAACAGATGTTTTGTGTTCAGTTCATGATGTTTATTACAGACTTAACTGTGAAATGTGTGATTCTTTCAGTGATGGACGTATATATTGGCATCTGAAGATCTGTTTTCCCCAGAGCGCTGCTGTTTATTCAGAGAGGTAAAATCCACTTCTCTTAAACATGATTTATTTGGCAGATGATTGTGTAACATACAGGAATAGATCACCCCAAAATATAGACAATTCTAGCATTATAAAGGTGACGTTTTCAGTCAAAACTGGAAATATAAATTCTCACAGAATGTGTTTATTATTAATATACTGAATCATGTGTTTATATTTGACTGAAGTCCTGTTGATAGAGTCCAGACATCAGAACAATATCAGTCTATACACGAGTTATACGTGTAAAAAATGGAAATATACACATGTTATGAATATGACAAAAAGGTTTTTATAGGATTTCTGTGAATTAAAATACACAAAGCAGAAGCAATAATACCCAACAAATGAAGAAGACATCAAATAGTTATTTAATAATTCATTTTTGAGGAATATGGACTGTTATGAATGTGACAATTCTGAAAACAGGACTTTAAAAATCATGATTTTAACACTAAAACACAAATAAAAATCATTTCTTGACAGATTTCCTGATAACAGAGAACTGGGTCAGATTCTTCATGACTACATTCATCCATCTGAATCAGATCCAGTCAGACGTCAAAAGTAAGTGTGATTTCATCTCGCCTCACGCACACACATTCAGTCTGTCCATCATCATGACCTCAGTCACCTGCTGAACCCGGACCACCATCATCAAAACCAGATCAGACTGAAGAAACAGAACACAACTCAAGAGTCTGATCGGTGACGGATGTTGACATTTCTAACTTGTAAGTCGGTTTAAACGCTTCACGGCACATTTTTGGGTGAACGATCTCTGTAATAAATCGTCTTTGCTCAGTTAGTGTCTGAATTGCACTAATGACATCACTTCCTGCACTGTTGATATCACTTCCTGGTCTTTTTAAAGGTCACAGTGTGACATTATCTGATGTGTTTAGTGTGTCTGGATTTCAGCGTTTCTTCAGATTAATCACTTTATTGCTCAGACACCGAGTAAAAGTTGGACATTTAGTTGTTTGGTTGGACATTTCTTTTCCACACAGTGTAGTGATGACTGGTTCTCTTCTTTGTATGGAAAAGTTATAATCAAAACACATTTTGATTATGACTTTGAGAACCAGCTCAAGTGTGAATATAGACATTATGTTGTGGTTTGTACCGGCATCAAACCTCAGACTCGAAATAAACTGACAGTAGGACATAAAATCAACACAAGAAAAGAGTTTTACTGGCGTCTTTAGGAGAGATTTTCTTTGTACGGTTCAGTATTGTCTTCGAGACCTGTGCTAATCTCTGTGAATATTATTATGAAACTCATCCTGATGAACTTTTATTCTCAGTCTGACATCAGTGACTGTATAAAATGCCAGAATACACATTAAAACTTGTTAGTTTGTTAGACATACAACGTCTAAAGTCAAATAAATGTGTAAAGTGATTCAGTGTGAACTCAACACTCCTCCTTCATCCGTTACGTAACATTAAGATGGATTGTTTCGATCTTGAGAATCATCTGTTAGAACATGTTTCACAGTTCCACCTAAAAGCTTTTTTCTGGTTTGGATTCTTCTGCAGTTCCTGAGAAGATCTAAAGCAAGAAACCTTGTGTTAGTAAAGCTTCAGGTTTAACTGAGAACCAAAGAACCAGAAGGTTCTTTATGGACCTATTCAGGCAGAAATACTTCTTCTATGGCATCATGAATGTAGAAAGAAAAGTATTATAGATATACACCAAACATGTGAGAGATGATAATTAGGGGTGGGAGAAAAAAATCGATGCATCGGGATTCTTTCTCTAACGATTCTGAATCGATTCTCAAAGATTCAGAATCGATTCTATGTCAGAACTTGTTCATCCTGAATATAACTTTGTTAAAATAAAAGCAATAAAATTAAACTTCAAGATGGGAATACTGTCAAAGAGATTCTAACTATAAACAAAAAGCATAAAAACTCTTTATTTATTTAAAATGCAAATTTATCATATTTGCAAAAATTATATGAAGAATCGTTTTGGAATCGGATCGTGAGTCCCAGAATCGGAATCGGATCGCGTAGTACCTAAAGATTCCCACCCCTGATGATAATACAGTCCCAGCATGCTTTGCAGCAAGATCAGTGAAAGAAAACACTTACATTTACATTGAGTCATTTAACTGACGCTTTTATCCAAAGCCACTTACAAATATTAGGAGACAATGAAGCGACACATCAACAATAGTACTGAGAAGTGATTTACTAAGTTTACAATGTTTCACAGTGTTAGATAAATACCTGTAGAGGAAAGAAGAGAGTTTTTTTTTTATTATGATGTCAGGTGTTGGTGGAAGACGTGTGTTGAGATGTTCATACAGAAGCGGTTCAGTTGTGTTTTAGTATTGTATGCTGATGATGTGTGATGATATATTTTCAGGTTAAAGGTGTACGTCCAGAGTCCTCAGGAGGATATCAAAGTCTTCATGAAGTCAGAACAGACACAACCCAACTCTCTCAGGTATCTCTCTTGTGTTTGTATTGAATTTGCATTTGTATAGGTATAGGAAAGAGAGATGTACACTTTCTTGGATGGTTCAAGACATAATAAAATACATCTGCTCCTCAGCAGATCGTAAAACTCAAAGATGCTGTACATTCTTCTTCACTTGACTGCGTAATGTAAAATTAAACGGTCTGTTTTACTTTCACAAAACTCTTTTAAACCATTTCTAACCTAATATATAAAGTTTTATACTGTATCGTCAAACATTTTTAGATAGGAAGATGTAGATGGAGTCGTGATTGGATCCTGAATCAGCTCAATCTTGTGTTTTATAGGTGTAATCTGATCACGTGACGTGTTTCGTCCTCATGTGTTTTGTGTATTTGCTAAGAAAGAACATTGATGTATTCAGGGTTAACGGAGGTCTCTGATTGGCTGAAGGTGCCGTCAGGAGTCCGTCAGAGGTGAAACATTTCCTCTCTATCTGATTTATTTGCTTCTGTATGAAATGTTTTATTGGAGTTACATCATTCCTCATAAATTCCCCTGGAGTTACACAGTTTCAACACTTCTTAGATGATATTTTCTCTTTATTTCTTGGTCTGTTTGTGTCTCAGCGGGTCATCTGTGGATCATCAGGACCTGTTAGAGACACTCTCCTCACCATCAGTTAACTGTTTTAGATCCTTAATTACACTTTACAGTATTATTTTTGCTTTTTTAAATTGTAACTTTTGCCTCTCTATCATCATCATCATCTTTGTTTAAAACATAAATTGCAGGTCACTTGTAGAGTGTTTTTTTTTTAGTTAAATGACATCATTTCCTGTGAAAGGATAAGGAGACCGTTGTCAACATGGATTTTTTTTTATGCACATCAATTTTTATTTTGAACCAAAGTAAGCCTATAGATTATAGCTTTAAAGCTTGACATCATCTGATTTTGTAAATATTTTCATTATTTTTTTCTTTCCAGTGCTGTTTTTTTTGTACAGATATAGTAAATGTTTTGTTGTAGAATGCAATTTAGATTTGGATTTGGATGGAGGCAGTTTTCCCCAAACGCTCAGAGACATAACTGTGGTCAACAGCGTCTTCAGATATCCAACACACACAAACACACACATGCAAACACGCACACACACATGCAAACACACACACACATACACAAACACACGTACGCACAAACACACACACACGCACAAACACACACACATGCAAACACACACACACATGCAAACACACACATGCAAACACACACACACACAAACACACACACTTGCAAACACACACATGCAAACACACACAACACACACACACACACACACACACATGCAAACACACACACGCAAACACACACATGCAAACACACACAAACGCACAAACACACACATGCAAACGCACACACGCACAAACACACACACGCACAAACACACACACACAAACACACACACACGCAAACACACACACGCACAAACACACACACACAAACACACACATGCAAACACACACACACGCACAAACACACACACAAACACACACGCACGGCTGAAGGTTTAAAAAGACTGTCAGTGTTGAAAGCGCTGGCTGTGATTGACATGTAGACAGAAGTCTGTTTTGTGTTGTCATCACTGTGACTGACGCTCACGTTGGCTTGAGATTGAAACACTGAAGACGTGACTGACGCTTTCTGAAATATTACTGATGAGAGTTTTTCGCCTTTGTGTCGAGAGAGTTTGTGCGAGCGTTTCCATGCGCCGGACCGTTTGTTTGTTTGTTCCGTGTTGTGTTGCAGAAGTCGTGTGTATCCTGTGAGGTTTGGCTCGGTCCAGTTTGTTTTCCCTTGCGGTCGGTTAACCTCACCGCTTTGGCTCTGAATTTGCTTCTGAGCGCTTAATGTTGCCGTGTGTTGACGCAGTTCTTAAACGTCCAACAGTTTGATATTTATTACAGTTTGAGTTTATTTGAAACGCCCGCTGCTGGCCAAAACCAGCTCACCGCATTAATCTCAAACCGGTTTAGAAGTCTGTGGCCCATCGTGAGCCATCGACCGCTTCAAATCCCCGTAAAGAGATGATTTACGGCGCTCTGCGACGTATGACGACAACGCTCAGAGATTTAATGATGTCACAGTAAACATCTAAATGGCGTTTGTTAAAGCTGTTAGTGTTTCAGGTTAAGTGAGTTTCCAGCCGTGAGGGCGAGCGGGATTTAGCCTCCAGTTAGGTTTTTATGGAGCCAAGACATGACTGCTTCCTCTCTCGCACCTCCAACCATGATGTCATGGGAATGTTCTAGAACTGGACCGAGAGATTGAGAGCTACTGCAGAATGTAAACACTGCTGTCATAATAATCAATGTTATACAAACCGTAAACATTTTAAATCTGTTTGATTGAAAGAAGGACTCTGTTCAGTTATATTGAGTGGATTTTATTTAGTTCAGTCCTGACCGACGTGTTTTAATGTGTGTTTGATGTCTGCAGGTATCATGAGCTGGACACACAGAAAACTCTGGCTAAAAACCTGATGCACAAGATCGTTGTGGAATACCCAGAAATCTTTGTGGTTCTGAAACAACACAGCCAAGAGTATCTCACACAAACAAAGAGTAAGAAACACACACACACACACATGTGTCTTGGTCAGGTAGAGAGAGTTTGTACACGCATACACAACACGCTTGTATGCACGACACGTGTGCTGTTTATTTTGTCTGTTGCGTAACGGCGTGGGTTGTGAAATGGGAAGCGAGTGAAAGGTTAAAGCAGAACACAGAAGCACAGAGCCAGACGACAGGGGTCCACTCGCCACGTTCATTCACTTCATCATTACCGCTTCATTAATGTTTGTTGTTAAGGGCTGTTTACACTATGAATAATAATGATAACTATAAATATGTAACTGAAAAATAATAATACTATCATGTTATTAAAGTGTTAAACACGTTCTAAATATAAGAGAATAGCACATAGTTCACACCACAACTATAACCATAAAGATCCAGAGGAGTGACATGAATGAGCTCATTATTTTCATGTGTTCATTTATGAGGAATATGAACTGATAATTCTGAAAACAGCACTTTATCTGACTATGAAACAAACAAACAAATGCTTTAAAAACTTTGAGAGAGACGTCACATGAGGAATTAAACCATCTATTTGTATGATGAAAACCTTTCATGGTAAGCTTGACATTTCTTTGTGAAACATAAAACAACATCCGCATCTTTGTGACTGTAACAGTAGTAGTAACACATCTTTATCATTCTTAGGTGTGAAGTTCTAGTTCTTATTCTCTGTAGTCTGAACATCTTTTTAATATACATTCTCTGGTTCTTCTAGAACGCTCCAGTGTTTCTTTAAGAAACCTCTCCATCCTCTCTGCACATGGGAATAAAAGAGCAAAAATCATCTCAGATGCTGATGACCTGGAGGATGGAGAGATCCGGAGTGATGATGATGATGATGACGTCAAGGGTAACCTGGATCTCACTGAAAGAACTGCACCTGAATCACATGGAGATGCTGGAGGTCATGATGAGGATGATGAAGAGAAGACTCCCGGCTGTGAGATGAACACTGGAACACAAAAGCAGTGAGCGTCGACAGCCATTCTCAGGGTCGTGGAGATGTTGATGGTCAGGACCGAACAGAGACTTTTGAGTGTTTCAATGACAGAAATTCTGATAACGTTCATGACAAAGAGGAAAAGATTGAGACCCTGTGCTGTTGAAATGAAGCAGCCGCTGATGAAAATGAAGGTCAGAAAAACATGCCCAGTGATTTAGATGGAGGAAACGCCAAATCAGGTGTAGACGATGTTTATGGGATGTAGACAGTGAAGGTTCAGGTTAATATCTGTGTGTTATCAAACTGTCTGTGAGACTGAACCCAGACTCTAATAACATACAGATACTGGATATGGCTTTAGAAATAACATCAGATAATGACAATAACAATGATCGTTGCCAAAGTAATATCATGGAGTGTTTATGTGACCTGTGATAAGAGATATGAGATGCTGGAGACATAACACGGTGTTCATGGATACAGACAAACTGAGAGATGTTTCTCACTTTGGCTCAACTCTTATTTTGGCAGATTCCATACGATATCAAATCTGTTAGCCATACATGACGTGAGAGAAATGAGATGTGAACTGCTGTTTAGAAACTAACAGCATGTATGATGTGATTTACAGCAAGACTTGGTTTGTATGAAACGTTTTATTTGATGATATCTCACTCTTTAATAAACATCATTTCTGCAGATCTGCTCTTGTGTTTGTGAGTGATGTCACTTTTGTGTGTTATATCTCTGTTGTTTATGTTGTTATGAGGTGTTGTTTTGTCTAATGATGTGTAGAGCGTTCACATTACATCACAACACACGGACAATTCCATGCAAATGTCAAGCGTACAATAATGCTGGTTTAAATCCTCACGTCTCAAGTTTTTAAAGCATTTGTTTATGTCATAAATGATCAAATAAAAATTAAATGACTATTTGATGTTCACTGATCTCTTCTTCATTTGTTGGGTATTATTGCTTTTGCTTTGTGTATTTTAATTCACAAGTTTTATTATAGTGAAATGAAAGTAACTGTGTTGTTTGGAGAGGATGTGTGTTTATCTTTTGGCTCTACTGTGATGAGAGCATTATGATGTGAACATTTCTTTATCAGTCACAGAGACACATGTAAACTCAAGAGGAAGTCTCTTTCTTTAGCACAGTTTTTATAGCACGAAATGAAGTTTTTCAAAGAAATCTTTGTGTGCACTTTTGTGTTTCAGAAGTGTACGTTACACAACCAAACACACTAATGCGCACATGCTAAATCTATACAACTAAAATCTGAGCAGTTAAGCAGTTTCTATATAAAACGATAGCTTAAGATGTCTGAGTAAACATGATACTGCATACATTAAAAATAGAAATTAGAAACACATATTATAGTTTAGTTTAGTCCTGCCGTCGTACTGAAAAGTTTAATCTAACCTTTAAATGAATGAATTTGATGATGTCATCTTCATTATAGATAGCGTCAAAAGATAAACACACATCCTCTCCAAACAACACGGTTACTTTCATTTCACTATAATAAAACCAGAAGCAATGATACCCAACAAATGAAGAAGAGATCAGTGAACATCAAATAGTTATTTAATTTTTATTTGATCATTTATGACATAAACAAATGCTTTAAAAACTTTTAATTAATTAAAAAAAGGTTTATATTGAATTCATTATGTTACAGCATATATACCAGTTTAACATTATTCACAATAGCTGTAAAACCACAGGATTATATATGTAATCATTGATGTTGGTGTGGATTAATAGCTCTGCATTAATATTTTAATGCTTTATTTCTTTTACTTCATTTGATTGGTGAAATGCAACAAATATATATCAAATAAAAACAGCAAACCCACCGATTTATTTGTGCTTACCATGATTTTAGATTTTATTTGTAGTGAAACAATGGTTGATTTTAATAAAGAAGATGTGGCTGACATTGTTTTCATATATTCACAGTTGACATGTAAACAGTTACAGATGGTTGCTAAGCAACAAACATCACAGATGCTGAACATTGATGCTATTGGCCAATCAGTTTCTAATGTGGTATAAAGGCATGATGGTTTGATGTTCAGTACACATCGGGGTCTGTGGACGAGTCCACGTGAGTTTGGCATGTCTGTTGTTATGATGGTTTCTTGGTAAGTGTGTGTCACTGTGGAATTGGATCTGTGGAGTCTGTTTGAGCAAATAAACGCCAAACAAGAGCAGATTTAATGCTTATGTAACGCTTTCTGGTGCATGTGATGGTTGTGTGTTCTCTGTCATGGCTAGTTTAAGCATTTTAACAGTATTAATTCCCTATTGGCAGAACTGCTCACACGCCCCTTTACATCACTACATCTCATAGTTCTGTTCAAGCTGTTTGTCATTTATATCATGTAACTTTACTGGCAGAACATCCCATAAACTTACACCCAAAGAGAGTCTCAGGGGTTCATGCAGGGAGGACTCTGTTGAAGTGAACAGATTCTGTATGTTATATGATGTCTAAGATCAGTTTGTGTGATTGAGTAACAGTGTCCGTGCTGTCAGCTCTGGGTTTGACCACTAGGGGTCATCGGCTAGATAACAGACAGATGAACACTACTGAGTGTGCACTGTTGAGTGCAGGAAAGAGCTGTAAAAATAACACGGACAGCAGGACGATTCAGCACTACTAAAAACCTTTCTGTCTCGTTTAGGTTTATTTTTGGAGATTCAAACTGTTTTTCTACACACTTAAAAATGAAAAATGAGTTTTTTACAGTGAAGAACCATTTTTGATTCCCCAAAGAACCATTCAGTTCTTTTTATAGACTAAAGAACCTTTTTACTACAAAGAGCTTTGGATGTTTAAGGTTCTTTATGGAACTATTCAAGCAAAACTGGTTCTACTATGTCATCATGAAGCACTTATTCACTGTATCCTGGTTCTGTAGAGAAATAAATACATAGTCATTTTATAAATGGACATGACTGAATGAGGCGTGTGTGTGTGTGTGGTATCTGTTTAATTTATTTGGTTTATTTTGTTCTCTGTTTTAGACGTGGTCACATCTCAAGGAAACGTCTGGATAGCTGATTAAAGTCTTAAAGGTCTAGTGATGTGATAAACTGTGTGTTTGTGTTGTCACGCTGGCTCAGGACAGCTTCTCTGTTCTTTCAGTGGCGTATTTTTAGCAGAATGTCCTCAAACTAAACAAGCTGCTTCCAAATACTTTCCAACATCTGTCAAGCATCAGCGCGTCTGTGCCGTGATCCATCGGTGCATTCCTCAGCTGGATCTCCTTCACCTGCACCAGACCTCTCTTACCGCTGAAGGTTTTGGATCAAAGAGAAGATCAATGTTCATTAAACCCATCTGCCTATCAATGGCTGTAAGAAAATGAAACCAAACCTTATTCTTTAAGATATTTAGATCTGCTAAAAACGTCTGTTGTTGTGCTTGAGGGTCTAACACTTCTTTAAGTTGAGGAGGAAAGTTTCATTTGTGTGCATTTCTTTTGACAGAGAGAAGATTTACGAGTCACTGTTATATAATCAAGTCTTCTTCAAGATTTACTGGTGTTTCTCATGATTCAACCGTGCTCTTTCTCATCCTTTGCTCAAGAAATAGAGAACAACAAGGTGTATAATTTATAAATAAATCTTTTTATTTGTTACATATAAAATTAGATCATAGATCATTTTTACACTTTATTCCAGTATGACAACGTTCAAATAAAAGAGCTACATTTTCGATAAATAATATTAATAACAATATTAAAACATTCATTCAACCTTAAAGTCGTTGTTAATCATGTCGTGGAGTTTGATTTCTATAGCTGCCGAACATTGGATGCGTCACTCATATCAGGAGAGTTATCGTGTATTAGTTGGACAAACTCAACCGGGCGTCATGGACTCGAACAGGTTCATAGTCTACCGCTTTAAATAATGCATGTGTATATCTACAGATTAAAATATATACACACATACAAGTCTACAGTTTGGGTCATATTTTGTATTTGGACATCAAAATATACATTACAAGTTTTTTAATATTAACAACTGCATTGTACTTTACAGGTTGCTCCGTAACGAAGCCATAAATGATATTGCTCCAGTGTGGAGCGAGCCTTTCCAAACGCTGACACGGTCTCAGCAAACAGTGCACTTCAAAGTCCCCGTAACCCCAGTCCGTAATTCCGTGGGAATCAGGAGACGGCAGACGATTGGGCGAGCCCACCATCTCCCGGCCGGGCCGCTATTGGCTGCCGCGACGTCACGCTCGTGACGCGCCCCCGCCGTTTGCAGAAGGGGCGTGACGGGATTCCCGCTCAGTCCCTGAACTTGTGGATGTCGTTGAAGAGTCTGTAGAAGGGGTAGGAGGCATCGTTGCCATGGGAACAGTTGTAGGTGCACTTGCAGGACTCGATCATCATGACGTTCTTGTTGAAGGTCTCGCCGTCTTCGCAGCGGAACTTCACGCGGATGGTGCGGGTCTGTTGCGGGCTGCAGCAGCGGCCGTCCACGCAGGAGCCGCAGTATCTGGGCCGGTACTTCTTCAGGCTGGAGCATCCGGCGTAGGTGAACTTCACCGGCTGCATGGACTTTTTGGTACGGTTGCATTTCTTTCCTTTCTGTTGAAGAAGCGTGAACATTAAAGATGAGTCTAATGAAGTCTAATGCATTCGTTGACGTGTGCGGTGCGTTGCAGGGATGCGACGGCTCTTACCTTGAGGCTCGTGTACGGTGACTGGCTGCACGGCCGGACTTCACAGATCCTGCTCTCCTTCATCAGCTTGCATTCGCTGTTGTCATTGGTTATTCTGGTGGAGATTCCTGTACCGCAGGTCTTGGAGCACTGGGACCAGGGTGTGGTCTGGACGATGCACTTTTCAAATCTGCGCGATTCAGGCTGCAACCGGAAAGCTGCGAATAAAAGAAGCACCATTTAAAGCTCCACCCAAACAACATGTGTGAGAATCACGCACGCCGTTCTGATAGAGAGTCCACTTACCAGGCAGAGGTTTGAGGATAGAGATGAGCTCATTTCTGTTGGTGACGTCGTTCTCGGAGTCGTCTGCGGTCTGCCCGTTGCCGAACAGCTTGTCGGAGCGTTCCCCTTGCTTTCCGTCTTCGCAGACCCATTCCTCACAGCACTGGCCTGGCACTTTCACCAGTCTGGGGTTGGCACAGCCCAGCGTGGGCAGGGAGAGCTCCTGCGGGCACAAGGGAATGCAGCCCACAGCCCCGTCGATGCACGTGCACTGGTGCTTACAGTTGGGCTGGAAACTCTCTCCGTTCTGATAGATCCTGCTGTTGTATTCACATGGCCTGCCCTCTGATTTGGCTGTAAGAGAGAAAATGGAGGGCATACTTTTAATCTGGTGATCATCGTTAATCAGTCAACATTGAAAGGTTTTTTTCTTTTTGTTCTCCTGACCACACATGCGTTTCATTTAGTGTCTTTAATAAAGTATAATGAGAAACAGACCTCGGCAGATGCCTCTGGTGGCCCCGTGGCTGGCCCCAAAGTTGCACTCCAGCCCCTTGGTGTGGTCGCATGGCTCTGTCCTGCTGCAGTCCTCGTTCAGCTGTCTGGCACACACTTTGCAGCAGCCGCAGCCGTCCGGGACCAGACTGACTCCAGGAGCGCATTTGGGCAGCTCCGCCGGGCACGAGCACACGGCTGGACAGCTGGAGAAAACCTGAATGGAAAAAACAATGGTTAGGAACTTAAGTGTCACTGTATAACACACTATTCAGCATGTGGGGAGCACATCTTCCAATAAAAATAAACAAAGATCTTTGGATTGATATGTCTACTCGTTTTGCTTCGTAATATATACACCAGAACAGACCACAGGGGTCTCCAGACGCGTTTTAAAGTATTTGGCACGCAAACGCGACGCTCATGGCAGCGAGACGCGACGGAAGGATCCGTAAATAATCCAACAATTAATCAAATTTGCACACTACTACAGATAGTCATATACAATAAAGTCTCTTTTCCTAATGCTCAGTGCGAGTATGAACGTTTAAAAGTAACTTACCACACTGAAGTGCGCAATGACGATGAAGAAAACAGCCCAGGTAAACATCTTCGCTTTCTTTCCACACTGTGTATCAACGGAACAATTCCTCGGTTTAAGTCCTCGTGGTGCGCGTTACTGTCGCGTCGCGTTCTCGCGTCTGAAGGCGCAGTGCTCTGAATGCGGAGACGCGCTCCGCTCCTCCTTATATACCGCGGCAGAGCGCTGACGTCACCAGCGCTGAACTGTTCCCAAAATATGCCCGGAATGTTTCTTGGCGCGTTTTCCATCCGAGCTAAGCACCACCCTGTCTAACTTTCCTTTTTTCCTCCTAAATGAATTTTCCCCTTGCGCCGAACACATTTTTTACAGTTTCCCCCTTTTATATTTCTCTTTCCACGTTTGATTTATTCTTTGTTTGTGTAAAGTCAAAATGATATTATAAAACATCAGATGAATAACGGAGCGTGTTTATTTTTTGTTTGTTTTTCATCTAAGAGACATGTGCGCTTTTATGGGTTTGTTACAAATATTCCGCCAACCAAAAACAATACAAACTCTAATGGCTTCCCTTAGAAAGATTATTATTTGGACCACCATCTTAAAACCAGTACGACATTCCTTTAGGCAGTGTCTATTGGGTAGTATTCCAGTAGGCTTTAATTGTGTCCTATTGGTTCCCATCCTCCAGATAACATTCCATAGCATCCGAGCGCATTACCAGTAGAGACCAATATAGTTTCCATTAAAACCAAAACATTTCCCATATTAACCATTAAAACTATTAGAGTTTCTGTCGCGATTTAGTTTTTGTAAACGTCATGTGAATGATTAGCTTTATTACTCGTCATAGAAGTATGTCGCTGACCCACAGGGGTCCATTAATGGCATTTTGTGCATTCATTCCGAGCGTATCACGCACAGAATGCGCGCATTCCTTTATTCAGATCGTTAACGCGCGTTTGGGAAACACATTAGGAGGTTTTTCCATCTACAAACATGACTTTTACTTGACCATTAAAAATATTCCTGTGTGTCGTCAATAAACCTAAAAATGTAAAGTTCAGTGTTTGGAGACGTTGTGGACTGACGCTTTACGCATTCTATTTTTGGCTGACTCTCTCTCTCTCTCTCTCTCTCTCTCTCTCTCTCAACAGCTTTAAGTGACTCCAGATGTGAAGCCTGACTCCAGACGTAACAATATTACCATATTTGGTCTGGGCAGTAGCCTACATTATTAACATTTCTGCCGGAGTTATCCAACCACAAAACATTCCTGACAGTTTAAAGGGTCCTTAAATGTGCTCTCCGCGGAGGAAATTCCTGCCGCTAATTTAATATTCATGCAGTCTGTCCATCACGCAGTGAAAGAAAAGCGCAACAGGCATCCAATTTTCCTTATAAGATGTTAAAAAAATAAAAGAGTGGACTGTTTTTGCGAGGTTCAAATAAGTGGCATTCCACTGAATTTCAGAGATTAGGATAGGGGTCCTTGGATAGACGCAAACCAAACTAACTGTGAGAGAAAGGGAATAACAGCCTGATAGCACTGAAAAGTTGTTTTTACTGTCTCGTATACAACAGAGTCATGTGGAGACCGAGATGTCCTGATGGTCGTTTGGCACCTGAGAGGACACTGGGAGGACTTCTGGTGACCTGTCACGCAGGTGCGTTATACTCGTGCGTCCTTATGGCCTGTGTTTACTTGTGTTTGTTTGTCTGTGTGCTATAAAAAAAGAAGATGACATCAGTATTAGCTGTCTGCTCCTGATGAGTAACGTTTGTGTGAGTAACAGGTGTATGCGAACAAGTTCTTTATTGTTTGTGTATACTGGTCTCATATGTTCCCTTTACCAGACTGTGACACTAGATGGTGATGTGCTGTACTGTGCCATTATAGTAAAGATGATCGTTTGCAATACTAATCATATATATTAAAGCAATAGATCAATTTACTATTTATCTGTCATTGTTTTTTTCCCCTCAGGTCAGACGTGTATAACGTTGTTTTGTGGTAACAATTGGGACACAATTCAATAGTTTTTAGTGGTAAATTCAGTAGTTTTGCTTCTTCTAGATTAGAGCGACCTACATTTATACCCCCACATTGAAACCTCACCTGATTTATTTGGGTTTATTTGATATATATCAGATGGTTGAGACATTGATGTGTGGTATTTGTAGTGTCAGGTAATAGAAGTGGTTGTTTTTCAGCACCAGTGTAACAGTGATCTAATGAGGTCAAATGTAGTGTGTTCCCTAGAGAGAGAGCGATCGTAGTGTCCATCCTGTGAGCTCATGGTTACGTTGACATCTGTTCCTGCACATGCCGTTTGGAGACGGTTCTTCAGACGAGAGGGGCGCGGGGTTTAGGAAACAGTGCTGTCATTGTATTCCACTGGATTCACCCCTCATTTTTCTATTCTGGAATTACACATCCAGGAACCATTACAAGAGCGTCTTTCATTTGCGTTCATTTGTAATGGCAAACATAATATTTTCCACCGGCCTCCCGATTTCTCCGGCCCCTTGGAAGTGCTTCACAATAGCAGTTGGCGGTGACTATTGATTGCGAACGTATGACTCAGTGTCTTAACCACCCCGATCAGACCCCCCTTAAAGGAGACTTGAGTTGAGGCCATTTTTCTTTGTTATGTAAAGCTTCACAGAGGATGAACAGCTCTGTCTGTGTTTATTTTACCGCAGGATGTGGCCTGACACCTTCTCTGCTGTCAGATGTCATCTAGGTATTTGGCCCTCTGTGTTTGCTCATTTGCTGTGTGATGTCATTTCCTGTCACTGATCTGTGAATAAACGACTGCTTATGAAATCCTTTCACTCTCGTCCTTTTAATAGCAAAGCCTGTAAATAGATGTAGGCCTGCCATTTCTGAATCACCGACCACAAAATTCTTATTCTTTCACTGATAATCTAACAGATAACAGGGACATATTTTCATTTTGTAACAGTACAGAGGTAATGTGTACAGCACTGCAGAACTAGATTTTTTATTTTCTAAAAGAAACAAACTTGATGTTTGTCATTGCAGAACTTAGCTGCATGTATGAGAATAATACTTTAGTATAAACAGTAGTTTGTATTGATTAAACAAGTGAAATTCTCCAGTCATGTGTGTTTTTACAGCAGCAGACAGCTTCCGAACAGAGAAATATTTCACTCATGTCATGTTCTTCCTCAGACCATAAGAGAAAGTGTTTGACCCTTTTGTGAAGTTTCAGAGCGGGTCTTGTGGGATTACAGTAGTTTACAGTCTAGATCTGGTTTATGCTGTAAAACCAGTGAATGTTGTTGAGAAGAGAGGCAGTTTGTGTGAGGTTTTAAAATCACACACTGAAGTTATGTAGTAAAAATCTCTCTGTTTTATTTCAGTGAATTCTGTTCTTATATTGGCAGCAGCGATGTGTTATTCGGGTCATAGAGGATTCAAATTAAAGTGCTTGCACATCCTTACAAACATTTCCCACCCAAATACTACAGTAACTACAGTTATTGTTACTACAACAAACAAGACGTCCTATTAAGAAAGTAAATTGGCAGAAAGATCGTTTTTCAGTGTTTAAAGGAAAATCCCAAATTCATTTAACTAGAGTAACAACAATAATTGCAGTAACTATGGTATTTTGGCTAAAACTATGGTTACCATAGTAAATATTTGTATTTCTGACTTTTATAATAAATAGAACACAGAAGTATAAATGGACAAAAAGGAACATGAAGATGTTTTATATAATTAATGCACAGAGAGTCTGTTTATGAAAACCAGTTCTTCAAATGTCTTTGAAGCTCTTGAGAGTTCATTCATCTTTTATGAAGCTCACGTCTGTGCGGCAGGTGTGCCGCGAGCCGTGGCTCTCCTTACCTAAACCCACATATTTCCTCTCCGAAGGGAAAGCCGGAGGAATGGAAAAATGGAGCTCAGGAGGGGGAGCGGAATGAGAGAGTGGAATGTGGAGCTCCGGGAATGTTTAGACCAGTCTGGATAATTGAGTGGATCTGGAACAAGAAAAGACAAACTTTGTTCCTGGGGTGTGGAGGAATGTACTCAAGGATGTCTGGAGAATGATTTCCAGCCAGGCTCAACGGAAAGATGGAAAGACGGAGGAATGTCCACAGAAAGGAGAATTCCAGCTTTAAACAAACACACGCACGGCATGACCTCGGCTATGGAATTCCTGCTAAAAATGGACAATTCTTTGCTTTGGGATTTCCTGTGTGGATTTACCGTTTTAAAGAACATTTTTTCATTCTTATTTTTATATGACAGTATATTTTGTGAAGGTTTGCTTTCATCTCAACAGGTGTCTCTTAGATAATGAGATGTTGTGATTGTGAGGGGGCAGATTCAGGGTCTCGTGGGGTATCTTCTCTTTGTTCCCGGTGGGTGGAGGAGGGGTCTGGAAGTAAGCCAGCAGATACAGTATGTGTCCTTGCTAAAATACTTGCTTAAATCTTCTATACATGTGTAGGTGATCCTTAAAAATGTATAGTTTTGTAAAATATTTGTTCAAACTTAATTTTCACATGCTAAAGAATGTCACAAAGGCTTATTATTTAAGGACCTGTGACCTCCAGTGTTAATATATAACCACTGTCATCTGCTTCATGTTAAAAGAGCTTTATGTAGTCTTCTGTAAAGCGCATGACTAAAAAAACTAAAAAACGAAAATTACATATTAAATTATAGATATATTTAGAGATATATTTCTTCATATAATGTTATATTCTTAGTTTTTCTGGGCATAGAAATACATGTTATAGAATATTTAGTTCCTCGCGATCATTCACGCACGTGCGCGTGGTTGTCGGGAGTGCCCGTGACGTCACCGCCGCCCCGCCGTCGAGAGCTCGAGCTGGAAACGCGCAACCGGGAAAAACAACAACAAACAAACACAAACCAGTTTCGGGACCTTTCACATCAGTGAGTCGTGAGTTAACGGAAGCATGTCCGGGTTGATTACCGGGTTCGGCAGGTTTACGCACGCGGTGGTTCGAGCGCTTCCTCGGTCTCTGGCGACAGAAGCTCTCCGGAGCGGGAGCGCGACGGTGGACCTGCTGAAAGCGCAGAAGGAACACGAGGAGTACCTGTCGGTTCTGAAGCACCGACTCGGGCTGGAGGTGATCGAGCTGCCCGCCGATGAGACGTTACCGGACTGTGTGTTTGTGGAGGATGCTGCGGTCGTGTGCGGGAACACCGCGCTCATCACCAGACCCGGAGCGGAGAGCAGACGCGGGGAGGTACAGTAAACCAAAGCCAAACACACACACACACACAAGTCCATCTCTAATAATAGATTCATACTCTCATTCATAACACACTGTAATATCACTCATAAGTGATGTAATGTGTACTTGAGGACAGGGCAGTTCCGTGCAAATGTCAATCTTACAATAAAAAATAGTTTTTTTTATCATACTGATAGTTCAGATGTCAATATTTGCTGGTTTAAAGTTTTTAAAGCATTTGTTTGTGTTTAAATCATGATTTTTCGTAGTAGGCTACTCAGAATTGTCACATATTCCTGATAAATAAGTCTCTTATCATTTACATTTAGGCATTTATCCAAAGCCACTTACAAATATTAGGAGACAATGAAGCGACTCTTAAAGTTTGACATGATTTTTATTTTGGGGAAAGTATATCTGTGTTTTTACCACTGCAGACTTTGGCTGGTCAATACATTAATTTTTAACTCAAGAACAAATAAAATACCAAAAAACCTACTGGACAAACCTTGAGTTGAGTTCAGCGTCACTCCAGATAATGTAAATGAGATCTACATTTACATTTAGGCATTTTGCTGTCGCTTTTATCCAAAGCGACTTACGGATATTAGGAGATTTGTGTGTGTAGTTATAGACCATTTCACAAGATGTAAACAGCACTGGTCCAGAAGCACTTCCTGTTTCAGTTTTTCTGTATTTCACATGTGTTATTGAACCTTAAAGATGTTCATTAAACATTTTGATTCCATTGTAAATGTTCTTTCTGTTGGAAAGTTGTATTTCGTTCTGACATTGTGTAGTGTTACAAAACTGAGACAGGAAGTCTATACTGTGAATTGAATCTTGTATCTTGTAGCCAAGGACACGTTTGCCATTATATGTGTTGATGTTTTAACTGGAAATTGTTTGGGATGGTTTTGTGTCTCACATGCTTGAGTTGAGTGTGTTAGTTATGTTTTATTTATGATTTCTATAAAACCAAACATGGTTTCTGATGTGTGGTTTCCACCTGGGATATAAACACCCTAGCAACACCCTGACGACCACCCACATTATCCTGTCATTATGATAATGCTGCTACAGATGAACTCTACTGAGACTGTTTAAATCTTGTTATTTATAATAGTGATGAAATGATTATTTACGGATGTGATTTCTTTGCTGTGTGTTATTTTACCTCAGGTGACCCTGTTTTGTTAATGTAATCCAGAACTTGTTGCCTCACTGAAGTATTGAGGTCAAATCTCAAACTGTTGTCTTTATTAAAACCAAATGACCAAAACTGAATAGCAGCACAAACTCTGCTGAAGAGTCAGAACTGTATTGATCTGATTTTTTCTCATAAATATAATGATTTGATCCGAGAGCTTCAGTTTGTTATGTTTCTATGAAGACCTATTGTGTGTATGTGAAAGATGGATTTATGTAGGTCATGGCACTGTCATCTGACTGCAGTTATAACACAAAATGAAGAGCACATTTTCAGAGTCATGATAGATGCCCAAATTCCTTTCCTTTAGTGGACCTAAAGACTTTATTTTATTAAAACTATTCATCCAACCGCTGATTGTGGTTTGTTTTGTCGGTTTAATATTTTTTGTGTAAGCGGCACTTAAATAGGGATTCATGTGAAGACACAATGTCCTGTAAAGGGTTTTGGTGTTTCTTTCAATCGGGACTGAAAGTCAATTTCAAAAATATGTAGTTTTTCATCTTTAATCTTAAATCAGTTGTGGTCTTTCCAACACTGTATCTATAAGTGAAAAACACAGTTTCTAGTTTGGTTTTGGATAAATCAGAAGGTTTATATTGTGTGTCTGCGGCTCAGAATGGTGTTTATCACGTATAAAACAGTTGCCGTGTGAGCAGTGATTGTGTGTTTCTCAGTATTTCTACACTAAACAAGCTCATAAAGAGCTTCTGAAGAGCTTTTATTACTCATCTGATCATTTTCTGTTACTGTGAGTTTCCCAGTATTTGTTTAATCATTTCTATGGTTTTCTGAGATTTCGCTGGAGTCTTTGCTGATGTTGTTGCTAGGGTGTTTTGTAGAGGTGGGAGAAAAAATTGATGCATCGATGCATCAGGATTCTTTCTCTAACGATTCTGAATCGATTCTCAAAGATTCAGAATCGATTCTATGTCAGAACTTGTTCATCCTGAATATAACTTTGTTAAAATAAAAGCAATAAAATTAAACTTCAAGATGGGAATACTGTCAAAGAGATTCTAACTATAAACAAAAAGCATAAAAACTCTTTATTTATTTAAAATGCAAATTTATCATATTTGCAAAAATTATATGAAGAATCGTTTTGGAATCGGATCGTGAGTCCCAGAATCGGAATCGGATCGCGTAGTACCTAAAGATTCCCACCCCTAGTGTTTTGAATGATTGTTGGGTGTTGTTGCTAGGGTGTTTTGAATGATTGTTGGGTGTTGTTGCTAGGGTGTTTTGAATGATTGTTGGGTGTTGTTGCTAGGGTGTTTTGAATGATTGTTGGGTGTTGTTGCTAGGGTGTTTTGAATGATTGTTGGGTGTTGGCTAGGGTGTTTTGAATGATTGTTGGTGTGTTGCTAGGGTGTTTTGAATGATTGTTGGGTGTTGTTGTTGCTAGGGTGTTTTGAATGATTGTTGGGTGTTGTTGCTTTGAATGGGTGTTTTTGCTAGGGTGTTTTGAATGATTGTTGGGTGTTGTTGCTAGGGTGTTTTGAATGATTGTTGGGTGTTGTTGTTTTGTGATTGCTAGGGTGTTTTGAATGATTGTTGAGGGTTGAATGGGGTGTTGTTGCTAGGGTGTTTTGAATGATTGTTGGGTGTTGTTGCTAGGGTGTTTTGAATGATTGTTGGGTGTTGTTGCTAGGGTGTTTTGAATGATTGTTGGGTGTTGTTGCTAGGGTGTTTTGAATGATTGTTGGGTGTTGTTGCTAGGGTGTTTTGAATGATTGTTGGGTGTTGTTGCTAGGGTGTTTTGAATGATTGTTGGGTGTTGTTGCTAGGCAGTTTGTGGTGGTTGTTTATTGTTTTTTTTTCTTTCAGAAGAGCCCATCCTGAAGTATGTATGTGTTTAAATGTGTATTGATTGGTCTGAACACACACACACACACACACACACACACACACGCATGACTGATCTGATTCTGATCTGACCTCCACCCCACTGACATCATCATCATCATCATCATCAAGCCCAGACACAGATAGAGGATCTTTACAGGCTGAATTTTAATTGTCATGTTACCATTTGTTAAGATTAAGATAGACCATAGTGTTAAAAGCCCAAATCATCAACACAATGTGTTTTAAGGTGGAGCTTTATTTAATACAGATGTTGGCTGTAGGAGGTCATCAGAGGTCATATATTTCTGGACTCATTGATCTTCAGCCGAAGGGTTTCCAGATCTTCTGTCAGGTGTATTTCACAGGAACCACATTGTCTTTAAAGTTCATCTATTGTTCTGTAGAACTTGAGAGAGACTCATTAAAGCATTATAGTGTTTGTTTATCCCTGCAACAAACACTGAAGTATGTTTAATTTTAACCTTCTTAAAGAGAAAGTGTATGGTTCATTTCTTATTTAAAGGTAAAGTTGTATGGGTAAATGCTTTTTGAAACTTTCAGCAGATACTAAAACATTAGTTTAACACTGTCTGTGTGTTGTTAGATGTATATTTACACCAGTCATTTTGGTGGGTTATTATCTCAAAACTAGTTTTATTGGTAGTATGTCTCAAAATGAATCAAGATAAACAGACTAATAAATGATTCAGTGGATTTAACGATACTTCCCGTATCTCTTGTTGTTGACTTCAGAGGTTGTTTATTGAAATAACTTCTGCATTACTGTGTGTGTTTGTCAGATGAAACGCACACCGACACGGACAGCTTGCGTGACATACCATCATCTTCTGTTTCTAATAGTCATGTCTTTCTCACAGATGTTAAGATTCCTAGAGATTTTTGTTGGTATTATTATTTCTGGATGATTGAATTATTTTCATTATGAGCCGGTGTGGAGCTTTATGAAGTGTCGGGAATGAAGTTTAATGAATAAAGTTTTGGTTTGTAGTGTTTGTAGTAGATTTGGTTTTTTTTTTGTTAAAATGTGTTCGGAAGCTCATTTAAAAAATGTTGCATAAGCTTTTGCACTCATCGGTTTGATATCGGTTATGTTTTTGTGTGATTCACATTATATAAATGTATATGAATATAAAATATATAAAATACATATGAATTCCTGTGAGGTCAGGTTGACATTTCATAATAGTGCGGTCAATTCTTTATATGTTTATAAGGTGAGCTGTTGATGGTGATGTAATCTTCTGAAGAACACTGGCAGTGTTTAGCAAACCAGATGATGCCACATGCATCAGATTTCTATGATCAGGTTAATAATACTGACAGGAATTCAGTTTTAAAGAAAGATTGTTTAAGATCAATTATAAGTGTTTTGTGTTTGGATGAGCAGATGATGTGAGATGTGTGTCGTTCAGCATGAACTCATGAGAGAAACTGTGTGTCTTTGAGGCGTTTAATATAAACCACACAGTCCTGTTCTTTGTTTTGACTAGACAGTGTTGAGACGCAGAACCGCTCTCTCCATCCCGCTCGGAAGTGACCTGCTTTCCGTCTGTGCGGCTTCACGACTGTGTGAAAAACTGAGTGTGTGATCTGGACGGCCGTTCCGGGTCAGTTTGACATTCCTGACGTTTGGATTATTCCTGTGACATTCCTGCTGCGTGTGTGTGTGTGCGTTTGTGTGGTCCTGGTAATCTCTATGGTATGAGGACCAAATGTCTCCACAAATATCAGTAATTTTTGACCTGTGGGGAATTGTGTGTGTGTGTGAGGTTTAATTTGTAAAGTTACGTCACACACATACAAAATATATGCTTGCCCTTTGACCTCTGACCTTTTCTCTTGTAATACAGAAGCAGAGACCCGCACACTCACACACACACGTGTGTTTATTAGAACTAAACAACATCTGAACTTTACATCCTCTCTTTCATATTTCTAACAAATAGTTCAGAATGTCAGTGTAAACGAACACACACAACATGCTTAGGGTTAGTTGTTTGTGATGTTTGTGTGGCACAGGTGAGGTTAAACTTTGTGTGTCTGTGTGTGTGTGTGTGTACAGCTGCACATGTCTGATGTGATGTACACTGGGGGTTTGTGGTCAGAGGTCATGGGTCAAAGGAAGTGTGTGCGTGCGTGTGTGTGTGTGTGCGTGCGTGTGCGTGTGTGTGTGTGTGTGCGTGTGTGTGTGTGTGTGTGTGTGCTCTCAGCAAGGCCAAGTTCTTCTCTTCACACCGTCATATGAAGAATGCATCAGTTCTGTGGGAAAGTCTGAAGTTTATTCAGCTACTGGACTCATTCACTCACACATGCTGTGAAACAGAATCTACACAATGCTGAAGTGTGTGTGTGTGTGTGTTGTTTGTGCAGCTTCAGCTCTGTAAAGGAATTTCTTCACAAATACAGTAAATCATGATTCACAGGCATCACTATTCATGGAGTGATCAGATGGGTTTTGTTGTGAATGATGAGGGTTTTGTGATGGCTGATAATCAATATTCTGCTGCTGTTTTTGTATTTTATTTTTCTGCTCCGTTGAGAAACTGATGGACACATTCGATGAGCTCCAAACGCACCGGCACGTGTTTCTCAGGTTCATCCTGCTGTACTGAGCGCTCCGCGTTGTGTGTGTGTGTGTGTGTGTGTGTGTGTGTGTGTGTGTGTGTAGCTACTCACACATATATTTTCCAGGTTTCTTTGTTTCCTATATTGCTAAGCCTGTGGTCTCTCAGTGTGTTTCTCACGTGCCTAATGGATTCCAACCACAATCGGACACTTGTGTTATACTTGTGTCAGTCTTTGTGTGCTTGTGTGTGTGTGTGTGTGTGTGTGTAACATTCTGTGAGTTATGACTGTAGCACATGGTGTGTGCATGACATCACCAGCTCATCAGCGTCCATAAACAGAACACACATGTTCCCTCTGGCATGTGTGTGTTCTCAGATCATGAGGTGATGTCAGCGTTTCTCCTGTGACCTCTGTGCACGGGTTTGATGACATCACTCACCGCATGCACGACACGCTCTTAAAGGTGAAAGGTTTTCTCATACAGCAGTGTGTGATGTTCAAAGACGACACAAAATCAAACTTTGATCATTCGAACAGTTTGTCTGATGGGGTTTGAGTTGTTTTTCTCTGGTTATATCTCAGTATTTCAGAGCATGTCTGATGTGAAAAATCTTTCGGTTCCCCTTCGCTCCCCCCGCTGAGGCCTGCTGCTGTTTTCTTCATCACCGCTGTCTGGAGTTCTCAGCGTTACCTCAAACACAAACTACTTCAGGAATGATAATGACAGAAACATTCACACTGGAAAAACACACATTTCAATGGCTTTCTTTCCCGTACACACGTCTGCGTCTCGTCTTCTGGATTTTCCGCTGTTGTTCTTTAATGGTTCTTCTGTGTTCACGACTTCAGTCGAGTAACCCGACGGTTCGCTGTCCCAGCATGCACCTGTGTCGCGCCAGAGTCTTGTGTAGGCGTGTCGCGCGCAGCACCTCTGCATGCCGTTCTCATGAGCAAACGTCTGCTTTGGAAAGGACATGTCCAGCCATCCAGCTAATGTCTTTCTGCTCGCTGTAGGATCTTGATATGAATGCAGAAATCTTTCGCAGATGGATGATTCCCAGATGACTGGCAGTGTGTTAAACTCTTACATAACACAACAACTGTAGTCCAGATGTGTGTAGAAGGGTTGTGATATACTGAATACTAAGATCAGAACAGTTTGCATAAGAGTTATTTTAAAGGCCTTTCACTTTTTAATACAGTGAGTGCAGAATACACAAATATTCAGTATTATTATATACAGTATTAACTTATGGAATTTAAATATTAAATTAAAATATAATTCAATATTTTCGCTGTAATTTAACTATTCCCCATTCATAATTTTTTAAAACTGAATACAGTATGTTTCTTAATTTACATTTCTTTTTGTGGATTAAACGTATTGGCACAGTTCATTCGTAGGGGTGGGAATCTTTAGATACTACGCGATCCGATTCTGGGACTCACGATCCGATTCCAAAACGATTCTTCATATAATTTTTGCAAATATGATAAATTTGCATTTTAAATTAAAGAGTTTTTATGCTTTTTGTTTATAGTTAGAATCTCTTTGACAGTATTCCCATCTTGAAGTTTAATTTTATTGCTTTTATTTTAACAAAGTCATATTCAGGATGAACAAGTTCTGACATAGAATCGATTCTGAATCTTTGAGAATCGATTCAGAATCGTTAGAGAAAGAATCTTTTTTTTCTCCCACCCCTAATTCATTCGCCTTAAGCTTTAAAATTGACATTGGTAATAAACATGGGTTACGTAAAAGATTTTTTATCACAACATTTACACTGCCTTGCAACTTTCAGGCTTTTATTGAGCGAATCTTACAAGGCAGTTTCATTTAGCTTCTGTTTAGAAAATGTTGAGCGTGCCAAACATTTATTTACTGTATGATACTGTTTTATTCTTTACTGTGTTGCCTGTTTTTAACAATACGTTTTCTGTTCAGATGCTTTGAAACAATGCAAACTGTAAAAAGTGCTTTAGAAATACCATGTCTAACTTTGTGGCCCTGTTTTTACATTTCTGACTAAAGTCTCAAAATCTTATAATGAGATTAAAAGCATCAAAGGCAATAGCCATTAAACTAATGAACATATGTGTTTTTTGCTGTAATTGGTACTCAAATTTTTATTTTTAATACTGAAATTAATAGTTGTATTAAATAATACCAGAAAAACACCACACGTTGGCTTCCTAAACTATTGAAATTAAAGTTTAGGAAGCCAACATGTGGGGTTTTTGGGTTATTTAATACAATTATTAATTTCAGTATTGAAAAAAAAAAATACTAAATATCTATTTTGTTACACAGTCAATGTTTTAAAGGTTATATTTTCACAGAAGGTTCTTTACATTATGTCGGATGATTTTATGTAGGACGTTTACAGACTGGCTCACAAACCAGAAAATAGCTGAAAAGTGAACTAGGATGGTCCTAAACCTCTCTGTGTTTGACATGACGGAAGGGTAAGCGGTCTGTGTCATGAATGCTGACTATGTGTCACACAGCAAACATCAGCTGTCATGATCCGTTAAACACGCTCATCATCATCCAATGACCATGTACGGCTCTCTGACTGAATGACACGTGACTGATGCCTTTGAAGAATCTTTATGATGTTTGCTGGAGAGCTGAAGCATCAGAAAGAGACATGTGTTTATTGGTAAGTCAGACATGTCGTGAATTTGTTTTATTGTGCTTCACTCCAGGTATGTCTCTGTAGAAGCGAGCGGTGTTGTAAAAGAGCGT
>CM032810.1:322500-327500 GCA_019155185.1 Beaufortia kweichowensis | reverse complement strand
TTTGTTAATGAGTAGAGAGACCAACCGCTTTCGATTCCAGTAAAACTTTGTAAGAAATCTCAATCCGATGTAAAACTTTCGTGTGTACCTGATGAGATCCCTTTAATATCTCCATTATTTCAGTGAGATTAAATAAATTTGTCTCATGTTTGTCTCAGATATTTCTCCTGAGAAAAAGAGTTTCAGAAATGACACAAACTGAACTCAGATTTATCAAGTCTGACATCAAAAGTCAATATTATCAAATATGATCAGAGAGTGAGTGAGTGAGTATTTATCTGAACAAAAGAAAACTCCTTTAACAGTTAAAGCTGTGGGTGTTCCAGGTTAAAGAAAAACGTCTGCAGAATTTAACAATACACTCATTCCAGTGAGAGAGAGAGAGAGAGAGAGAGAGAGGGAGAAGAGAGAGAGAGAGAGAGAGAGAGAGAGAGAGAGAGAGAGAGAGAGAGAGAGAGAGAGAGAGAGAGAGAGAGAGAGAGAGAGAGAGAGAGAGAGAGAGAGAGAGAGAGAGAGAGAGAGAGAGAGAGAGAGAGAGAGAGAGAGAGAGAGAGAGTGTGTGTGTGTTCAGCATTAGATCTGTAGCTGATGCTTTGGAAAAGTTCATTCCTGTGATTTGCTGAAGTTGAACAAAGCTCTTCTCCATCAGACACTAAATCCTGCACAGCGCTGACCCGCAGGTGCGGCCCGTCCACATGCTCTCAAAGCCTATAATGGACCAGCAGAACCTGAAACCATCCGTCTCTTTAGAGCTCTGGACCCGTGAGGGATGGAGAACAGTGACTGTGGGTGGGAACGAGAGAGATGGGTCCATCTTGATACAGTAACTCCAACAGTCAAACAGACAGTACTTTATTAAGATAAAGTTAAAGTTGTTTTAAATGTTTTAACAGATGAGGAAGAAACATATAGATAACTACACGAGTAAATCAGAGTTATGCTATACTGACAAATTGTTTGGTTAAATTAAACAGCATTGATTTGTAATGGAAATGTTTCTAGGGTGTAGCTAGGTGGCTGTTAGGGAGTGCTGGATGACTTTCAGCGTGTTGCTATGGTGTTGCTAGGGGGCTTTGGTTGAGTTTCAACACGTTCCTATGATATGTAGTTGCTAAGGTGTTCTGGGTGGTTTTCAGTCTGTTGCTATGGTGTTGCTAGGGGGTTCTGGTTCCACACTCTCTATAATGTTTACTGCTCTCTCTCTCTCTCTCTCTCTCTCTCTCTCTCTCTCTCTCTCTCTCTCTCTCTCTCTCTCTCTCTCTCTCTCTCTCTCTCTCTCTCTCTCTCTCTCTCTCTCTCTCTCTCTCTCTCTCTCTCTATATATATATATAATCATCCACCAGGTGAATATCAGATTGATTTTGAAGTAAAATCACACTTGATGTAGTCATTCTTTGCAGATTTTGACTTTCAGAAGAGCTTGGAAAGATTTTGTTGAAATATGTGTTTATGTTTATGATGGATGACGGACGCTCTATTGACCGTGTTCATCTGAGGAATTTCTTCAACACAACACGCCTCATTAATGTTTGCAGCTGGAGTAAATCATATTTTCTTCATCGCATACACCCTTAAAATAACACAAACACAGAAGCATTAGACGTTATGCTGTGATTGAGAGCGGTTTTAAACACACCTGAACAGATTCACAGACTCATCTGTTCATTTACTGTATGAGGAATATAGTGTGTCTGTGTGTTACAGATTTAAGGCTTCACTGATTTAAAGTTTTGATGTCCTGTTGTTTTGATCTGGAGGTTGAATCAGTTGACTCGAGTCATTGAAACTTCATGATGTTTGTTGGATCACAGTAAAACTCTGCAGTTTTTGTCTGATATCATGTTTAGCTCCTTCGGATCTCTTCAGCCTTTACACTTTACAGCATCTTTATACAGTGAGACCTTCAGATTGATATCCCGCATCAGATGCTAGCGGTGCTCATGTGCAGTGGAATGACAGGAATGTGTGTGTGGGGGGGACTCGGTGTGCGGCCGCTCCGGCTCATGACAGATAAAGCGGGTCACGGCTGATCCGTGCACACACGCAGCCGGGTGAGTGTGTCATGAGGGGGCGTGGCTGAGACCCACTGAAAAAAATCATATTAAGATGCTCACAAATACATGCCAGTTTTATTTTAACTGCTAAAAGTATAATATAAAATATGATATTGAAGAACTAGTGTTCTGATTAATGTATTTTGTTACATTTTCAGTTCTATCTTAGTAGATTCTCATAAAGAAATGTTGGTCAAGTTCTTTTCTAACTTGAGTTTTTGTTTTTACAGTTGTGTTCAGTTATCATTTACCATCAGAGAGATTAACATGTTATTTTACTGTGTGTGTGTGTGTCTGTGTGTGTGTGTGTGTGTGTGTGTGTGTGTGTGTGTGTGTGTGTGTGTGTGTGTGTGTGTGTGTGTGTGTGTGCACGTGTGTGTGTGTGTGTGTGTGTGTGTGCACGTGTGTGTGTGTGTGTGTGTGTGTGTGTCTGTGTGCACGTGTGTGTGTGTGTGTGTGTGTCTGTGTGCACGTGTGTGTGTGTGTGTGTGTGTGTGTGTGTGTGTGTACGTGTGTGTGTACGTGTGTGTGCATGTGTGTGTGCACGTGTGTGTGTGTGTGTGTGTGTGTGTGTGTGTGTGTGTGTGTGTGTGTGTGTGTGTGTGTGTGTGTGTGTGTGTGTGTGTGTGTGTGTGTGCACGTGTGTGTGTGTGTGTGTGTGTGTGTGTGTGTGTGTGTGTGTGTGCACGTGTGTGTGTGTGTGTGTGTGTACAGGTTTGTATACATTGTGGGGGTAAAAGTCTTAACCACCTACATTCAAACAGATTATAAATTTATACAGTATAAAAGACCTTATGACTATAGAAAGACCTCATAAAACATGAAAACCCAGCATGTGTGTTAGATGTAAATGTATGTTGAGTGTTGGGGGTTTTAATGATTTTAGGGTGGTGGGGGGGTTGAGGTTGCCAGGGTGACGTACCTGGATGACCTCATGTTTGGCGACAGCAGTGAGGGGAAGCAAAATCCACGGTGACCTCACTGCCAGATATCAGTGTGGAAACAGTGATTCATCCTATAAAAAACAGAGCTTTGAGCAGAGCCCCGAGATCTGCTAAAACAACCTGTACAACACACACACACACACACACACACACACACACACACACACACACACACACACTTACACTCTCTCACACACACACACACACACACACACACACTCACACACACACACACACACAGACACACAGACACACACACACACACACACACACACACACACACACACACACACACACACACACACACACACACACACACACACACACACTCTCACACACACACACACACACACACACACACACACACACACACACACACACACACACACACACACACACACACACACACACACACACACACGCGCACACACAGACACACACACACACGCGCACACACAGACACACACACACACACACACACACACACACACACACACACACACACACACACACACACACAGACACACACACAACACACACTCACTCTCTCACACACACACAACACACACACACACACACAACACACACACTGCTCATCCGTGTCATGAAAACATCCAGACACTTCTCCTGTTTTCTTCAGGTGGCTTCTACAGCATTTATTCCTCATAATCGTTCGCATGCCTCCCTTACCGTGACATCACCACATGGCCCCTAGTGATGATGTCATCCAGCATATCTGGACAGGATGGGGGTGTTTTGTCATGCATGGAAAAGCCATCTAGATCAAGCCATTCTGTGTAATGTGAGCGCAGTAGTTGCGTGTGTTCAGCGCTCACACGACTAAACGGCACATAACTGTTTACCACATAACTGTTTTACTGGCGGGTGTCAGATAGCCGGCGGCTCTCCTTCCTCCGTCTGCTCCACTTTAAACTGTCTGGACGTGTTTCAACAGTGATGTCACTTATTGTGTTTTCACACCAGTAAATGAAAACTGCTTCTGTTTTACTTATATGGTAAAAACTTTAAACTTCTTTAACTTTAAACTTTAACCTTCTGTTTTTATTTGACTGTTTATAAGTCCAGACATCAGAAAAATATCAGTCTATACACGAGTTATCTATTTTAAAAATGGTGATATACCTGTGATATGAATGTGATAAAAAAAATAACACACGTTTCTGAGACTCGACATACTTTGTAGGATTTCTGTGAATTAAAATACACAAAGCAGAAGCAATAATACCCAACAAATGAAGAAGAGATGACATCATAATAGTTATTTAATATTAATGTTCATGTGTTCATGAGGAATATTGACTGTTATGAATGTGACAATTCTGAAAACACAAAAATCATCTGACTATGAAAAATCATGATTTAATCATGAACAAATGCTTTAAACACTTTAAGAGAGACTAAACACGAGGATTTAAACCATCTGAACTATCAGTATGATGAAAACCTTTGAGAAAAACGTATTTTTTCATAGTAAGATTGACATTGTTTTTCACAAATGACATTTTGTCTGTTTCAGACGGAGGCCGTGAAGAAGGCGTTGACTGATCTTGATCTGAATATCGTGGAGATGACCGATGAAACGGCTACGCTGGACGGAGGAGATGTCTTGTTCACAGGTGCTAGTCCAACAATGACGCAGACACGCAAAAAAAGATTGTGACAGACATATAATATATTTGCAAGTTAGATCATTTCCAAAGTGAAAAGTGTTTTATGATAAAGTCTCATTTCTGTCTGATATACATTGTGTTGCTTGAATTCTTGCGGGTCACCCATTGAATGTGCTGGAAACTGCTGGAGAACATCTAATAGATCCTGGAGCCGTTCCCGGTCAGAAACATTTCCTGAAGCCGTAATAACAGCTAATATTAATATCTCCAGTCACATGTTCCGTGGCTACTAATTACACACCCCACAACAAACCTACATTATTATACCAAACTGACTTTAAGAGTCGTGAGTACTTCTCACTGGCCTCAGA
>CM032810.1:162500-317500 GCA_019155185.1 Beaufortia kweichowensis | reverse complement strand
TGGACAGTTTGATGATGTCATCACATCAGGATCACATCCACTTCTCTTTGTCTGTACATTATATGTCAGAGATGTAGAATATCTGCCATTTTTCACACACTGTATGATGTGGACAAACATGGTGCTTTTATGACATTGTGGACCTTGTCATACCCAGTTCCTATTTATTGTAATTCTATGGAAACAACATGATGGCAATGAATGACATAAAGAATGATGTGTGGGTGATTTCTTTATATTTGAAACATGACTTCTATGATTTCCATAATTTTGTGTAGCTCTAGACACACTGTCTCAAGATCTTGTGTCTCTGATTTGAGATGTTTGTGTTGAAGAATAAAGCACAACTGTGTAATGGGAGTGTGTTTTGTTGCGTTATGTAACAGGATGATATTAATATAACAGATGTTGAGATCAACACTACAGATATTGGAGCTGGTTTCATCTCATTTCATGTTTATTAAAAACAAATGAATATAATAATATAGTCTGAATATAATAATATAAATCTTTTTTTATTTGCTGTATCGGTTAATCGCAAACATCCGTGATTGGTTCATCTCCAGATATGCCGATTAAAGTAACACGTTACGCATGACGTCGACGTCTGAATAATTATAAACTACGTCATTAAAAGCTTTTGATTCGCATCATAAAAAGGCATAATTTTACATGTTCATTTTAAACGTTTAAATGTCCAATAATCTCGGTTTTATTAAGCATTTGCTAATCCTTTACATTCCGCCTGCGTTTATGACGTCATCGGCGCGCGCCAGCATCAACATGGCGGCTGGTGTTTAGTTGTTGTTGTTGATTTGCGACTCCGAATAAACCAAATAACACTGAATCCGACCGTCTTTTCAGTCTAATTGAACCATGAGCGATGAGGAGAAAGCCGGGGCTCGTAACTTTTTCATGGGATATGATGATCTGAGCGACAGCTCCAGTGATTCTGACACGAATGAGTCCAGGAAGAAAAGCCGAAGCGAACCGCACTCCTCTGGATCATCCGAACAGCAGAGTCGCAAACGAGCCGCAGAAGCGCTGCCGAAACCCGACGATCTGTTCCGATCCGTCAGCAGACCCGCGTTCCTCTATAATCCGCTTAATAAAGTCATTGACTGGGACAGTAGAACCGTGAAAGCGCCGGAAGAGGTCAGAGGTCAAACTATACGTTTCATAGCATTACATTTAATAAAAGTAATAAAAATCTTAATCAATGTGCTTTATTGTGCTTATGTCTTTTTATTTGTATAATTATTACAATTTATTACATTTATGTCATGAAATCTGTTGTAGGTACAGCTGTGCAACATTAAACTGACCCTATAATAGTTTATGGGACTTAAATGTTGCTGTCGATTTATTAATTTATCAGTTTATTGCAATCAATGCTTTGTTTACAATTTCATGTTTAACAATTCATTTGTGTGAAAAAAATAAGAAATATAAAACGCTATAATAATAACTTAAATATAATGTAAATGTAAAATAACCTAGAAAATGCCACACGGAACACTTCACAAAAGACATTTACATAAAAATATTCAAAACTCTGAAATGTTTCAGGCTCCAAAAGAGTTTAAGGTGTGGAAGACCAACGCTGTACCTCCACCACAAACATATGTGACGGAGGAGAAGAAGAAAGGACCTCCTGCTGGAATGGACATGGCCATCAAATGGTCAAACGTCTATGAAGATAATGGTGATGACGCCCCCCAGGCCCACGGTGGCCCCGCCCACTTTCTGCCAGAGGAGGAGGAGCCACAACAGCTGGACTCTGGTAATGTCTCAGAGTCTGTTTTAAAAAATACTGTAAACTTTTAGCCGTGATTGTTTTACACCGATTTTAAAGTTTGTTCTGATAAGGTTTCTTTTAAAAGTTTTGTCCTGGCTGGAGGTCTCTTGTCTGTTCAGCTGGTCTGTGTCTCACACATTCTCTTCACAGATGACGAGGAGAAGCACCTGAAGTCCGCAAAGAAACGTCGAGTGGAAACATTTCAGCAGAAGGAGAAGCGAAAGCGAGATATCGGACAGGCCACGTCTGATAAGAACTTTGTGGAAGAGGAGAAGAGGATTCTCAGACACTTTGTGGATTAAAAAGACTGCAGATGACACGCACATGCGTGTGTGTTGAGGTTTAACCTGGTTAGTTTGTTTTAATGCTAGTTTGTAAGTCCTCACCAGTAAGGAATTGTTGATCTGAACAGCACCACAGATTTGGCTCGTTTTAAACTGATTATCTCAGAAATCATATTTCAGACATTGCTTTAAAGAAGTGTTTCTATTTTCTGAAATTCCTTATTGTCTGTTCGGGGGAATTTTGTTGTGTGTTTATAATGATTTGTAGCTGCTTGAAATGATAAAAGTTAACCACTTAGAGTCTCTGTGTTTGTCAGTTCATGTTTTACGTCACATCTGATGATGTCAACAGGTTTGTGTGATGGTTTGGGTTTAGGGGTGAGGAATAGTGAAAATGAATGTGGATTATAAGGATATACACATACTAGACAGTTGTAATTACAAACGAAAAATGCATAAATGTTTGTGTAAAGATTAAATTTGAAGTTAAATGATGAAAATATACTTAGGTCAGTATATAATCTGTTAAATCAGTGGAAAGTCCTCATAAAGCAGATATATAATTGTTTGTGTTTGTATTGGTGCTGTACTGACACTAGATGGCGTCACTCCATTGTGTTTCCCACACAATCACAAATAAAAATCACAAAATTGACAGTAATTTAACTTTCTGTAAGTGGATCTTTATCTATAAAATAATATTTTTAAATTTCATAAATATTCATAAATATTGAAATATTTTCATTTCAATTGTTGCTACAAGTTATTTGTTTGGATCTTATATATTTTATTTCCCAGACACTTTTCTCTGAGTACAATCTCTGTGACATCATTTTGATAAAATTCTTATCTAGTAACTACAATTTACTAGAAAGTTTTAAGAAATCTCTAATGTGGAGCACTTGATCTCTGCCATCATACAGGTTTTATAGTATTACCATGTTTTTATAGGATGTACCCTTTGTAATACCACAGTGATTTAGACTTGTACTATAGTATTACCATGATTTCAGACATTGAGTTTTCTTGAAAGTACTTCGGAGTATCACGTGTCAATACCATCTAACGTGTGTGTGGTAATACTGTATTTCAGTAAATATCAAAGTTCTGTGGTATTATCATCTGATGCCATTACTGTACTGTGGGTTCATCACAATATATTCATGTAATAATAATCTTATAATAATCTATTAAAGTCTCATTAATATAACACTGTTTAATATTACTGTTAATTTCACACTTTCTCTCTGTCCGTTTCTCTATTCGTCTGTCTCTTTCGCTCTCATTTTTCTCTGTCGTATCTATGCTGTGATTGATTCTTGTGAAATCCGTCCAGCTGTCATTACACTGGTTTCATACAGCTAATGGTGCCACAGATTTTTCTGCAGGTTGGGGGATGAAAAAACCATCTGTAATTTTTCTCCCTGGAGCATGAAAGCATCAGAGGAATTCCAGGTCGTTCTGTCATCTCCTGTAGACATGAAACAGGTAAATAAGCGCATGATAAAATTCCAGCGTGCAGGCATGTTTCCAGCCTCAAAACACTGATCTGACAGAAAGAGCGTGTGTGTTTACATTACTGTCACGTCTGGATGAACATCAGCACATTCCTCTAGATGATCTGTATGATTGTTTTCATACTGCAGGATTTTCAGTAAAGAACATCTGTAATCTACAACCATCTGGAGCTGTAGAAAGTTTGTGAGTTAATTATGTTTTCTGGATTTCTTCAGATGCTCTTCTAAAGAGATCTTTATAAGCTTCTGCTTTGTAAAATCCTTTTTGATACCCAGCTAAAACAAAAAGGCAGCAAACATGTCTGTAGTTATTCATTAACGTGTGGCCAGATGTTCTTCACGTCCCTGAATATTCAGCAAACAGCATTACGGGTCAGTTTATGGAATGAAGTCGAGCAGATAAGAATCGTTTAAGCAGTTTACTCAGTCGGGTTGAAAATGCACACTGATATTTGAGCTTTTGGTTAATGATTGACCATGTAAATGTAATTCACAGTGGAGCTGCACTGAAACTGAGCGTTTGCATCTGTTTTACACCACAAACATCCATCTCTTAATGGTTTTCATAGACATTCCTCTGTGTGCTGTCTTTTGAGAAAGTTGTAGATGTTTGGATCATAAGTGATTCAGGCCAGAGACATACAGCATCATAAATATTCAGATTTTACTTTTCTGAGCATCGTGAACAGTGCGAGTATTCATTAAAGACAGAGTGGTTGTCATGGTGATGGAAATGTAAGCGTCATGACTGTCCTGTTGCCATAGTGATGAGAAACAGGAAATACTGACCCTCAGCTGGATCTATTTACTACTTTATATCACACGGACCAATTTGTTTGTTTGCTTCTGTTTTCATTTGGATAGGTGTGTGCACGAGGCCTGTCGCTGTTTTTGTACTTTAATATTTTAAAGAGAATCATAGTACGTGTTTCTTGAATTTTTATTGTAGACTACTATTTGCAAGGAAAATGAATTACTTTGCAAAAGTAATATACTAATACATTTAATTTAAAACACTGCAATACACTAATAATGCAAAAAAATACTAATAATGTCAATCATTTTTAAAAGATCTCTAATGTGTAACTGTCTAGTATTTTATTTTTTCCTCCGAACAGTAGTAGTTACAGTAGATGTAAAGAGGATATGATGTAAATCAGCAGGTGTTCAGCACACATGAAAATACCGTTTACAATTATTTCATGATGTTCCTCATAAAGTCTAAGAGAATTAAAGATGCTAATAGTTTGATGACTTCACTATTTTCTAAAATGTGGAATATGTTGAACGGGAAATAATCACGTCCGAGCATTTGACCTGTATTTGTAGTATATGCTATAATTTAATTTGCACACTTTGTCACAGGAGAAGTGTGATGAATGAGTAAATGACATGAGGACAGGAGCAGGAGGCAGATAGTCTGACCCCTGAGGGCTAAAGACACAGACAGCGGGGGAGAGATTTAATGAACCACAGCAGGACAAGATGACAACACATCTAAAACAATCAAACTGACCTGTCTGTGTGTTACGGGATGGTTTCAGAGAACTATAAAACCTCATTCTATTCAATATATTCAGTGTAATCTCAGTTCACCTTGACTTGGATTAAAAACGTTTTCTGATTATTTTGAGTGTGTTTTATAGTCCAGCAGGTGAAATCTCTTCTGAAGATAATAGAGAGACAATGACTTCACAGCAGAAAGAGTTTGAAGTGCTGATGGTAAATATATAACAGTCATCACTTTCCTTTTGGGCTTTTGTCATTTGTTTTTTTTTGTCTCATAGACAAAGTGAAGACGTGACCGGAAATGATGAAGGATCATTGAAGCAGTCTGACCTGAGGTTAGTGTATGAAATTAGGAATCTGAGCAAACCAATTTGCAAAACAAAAATACACTATAAACGCTACAAAACGTAAAAACAAACAAAACAAATGTCGACTGTGTGTGTGTGTGTTTCACCCCCTCACTAATGTCAGACAGCAGAGAGAGTTTCTCTAATTTACGTCCTGAGAACAGGGGTGCGCTCGCCCCCATAAATTGTGTTGCTGGGGTGCGAGACACCCGAAGACATCGCAGAGAGTCAGTCAAACAATGAGAAGGGTGTCACAGTGACCGAAGACAGCTGTACAACTACACACAAACCCACATCCACCCGCTGAATACAGGCCAGCAAAACAGATGTTCCTGCACACCATCACAAAGACACAGAGAGAGAGAATATGAGGCGGTGCATTGTGGGACACACACAGATTTAGAGAATTTCAGGATATCTTTGTTAAGTTATACTTTTTACACAATCTCACGGGAATTTGTGCGTATTTTATGAGGTGGCAAATGTAAGAACTCATTTGCCTTCTCCTCACTGAGGCGTACCTGGGCCTTTTTGTGTAATATACATTTTACGAATTTATACGAATTAGCCACCTCGTAAAATACGTACAAATTCCCACGAGATCAGGTTCATCAGGATCCAGTAAAACCTAAATAACCTAAAACGAGCTCCAGCTTGAGGATGCTGATGCTGTAGGTTGAATAAATATCTTATAATATACAATAACAAGAAAGGTTATATATGTGTAAATAGTAAATGTTTTTAGATGACAGAACTGCTGGTAAATATGAACACGTGATTTTATTTTGCAGGTCTGATGAAAACAGCACACTTGTGTAGCTGAGGTAAGAAAACACACGCACATGTCGCCCCTTTATCCTGCTGCTTGTTTTTCGCCCCTTCAGTCTCTGGTGCAGGCTGTGACCTGTGTGCAGATGCTTAGACAAGACAGGCATGTGCTGCCATCTGTGTGTGTGTGTCTGTGTGTGTGTGTGTGTGTGTGTGTGTGTGTGTGTGTGTGTGTGTGTGTGTGTGTGTGTGTGTGTGTGTGTCTGTGTGTCTGTGTGTGTGTGTGTGTGTGTCTGTGTGTCTGTGTGTGTGTCTGTGTGTGTGTGTGTGTGTGTGTGTGTGTGTGTCTGTGTGTGTGTGTGTGTGTGTGTGTCTGTGTGTGTGTGTGTGTGTGTGTCTGTGTGTCTGTGTGTGTGTGTGTGTCTGTGTGTCTGTGTGTGTGTGTGTGTGTGTGTGTGTGTGTGTGTGTGTCTGTGTGTGTGTGTGTGTGTGTCTGTGTGTGTGTGTGTGTGTGTGTGTGTGTGTGTCTGGGACATTCAGTTGTGTGTGTGTGTGTGTGTGTGTCTGTGTCTGTGTGTGTGTCTGTGTGTGTGTGTGTCTGTGTGTGTGTGTGTGTGTGTGTGTGTGTGTCTGTGTGTGTGTGTCTGGGACATTCAGTTGTGTGTGTGTCTGTGTGTGTGTGTGTGTGTGTGTGTGTGTGTGTCTGGGACATTCAGTTGTGTGTGTGTGTGTGTGTGTCTGGGACATTCAGTTGTGTGTGTGTCTGTGTGTGTGTGTGTGTGTGTGTGTGTGTGTGTGTGTGTGTGTGTGTGTGTGTGTGTGTGTGTGTGTGTGTCTGTGTGTGTGTGTCTGGGACATTCAGTTGTGTGTGGGGTTTCTGATGAATTCTTCTGATTTCATAACATGATCAATATTTCCTCATTGCAAAACATTTCTGAAGATGTGTTCCTTGTACATGATGGGAAATGGCAGAATGTCATTTAAGATGTGAGAAATAACAAAAACATAAACTTTTTTTCATAATATTCATTTTGTACATCTGTAGCCCAGGTAATAGATTTTGTAATGTTGTTTTAATATTAACAGAAATAAAATCAATTTAATGCTCTGTGGTGAGAAGCATCTATAAGGCAAAAGCTTAATTCTTCTCCAACACTTGACATGAAATCACATATATCAGTAAAAACACGAGTCAGTCATTTAATCAGAGGATCTTTATGAGATTTGCTGTATTTCAGTTATTCTCAGAAGTCAGAGACTGCCAGGACTTGCAGGCGTGTTGATGGGATCTGGTGCGGGCCTTCTGCCCGTCAGACGTGCGCTGACAAGTTTGTAAACAAGATGGACAGAATATGAATGAGACTGAGCTACACTTGCCTCTTCAGAGCAGATGGGCTGTAATTTCAATAAATGCCATCTGAGGTAATAATTATACCATTGTTGAAACATAATCAGTCTATTAGTCAGAATGAATGTTAAGTTGTAATCTGCTGTTTAGAAGCAGGTCTGAACATCACCTGTAATATAAACCCATCAACAGATAATCTAATATATCACACAGTGTTTCTGTCATCTCATGTAAATAATGAATGTAGCACCATTTTAGTTTTCACCGCATTTCTATCTGTCCAACAGTAGATTATAATGTAAAAATAAATCTTTAAAGTAGTTACATAAAACATATTTGTCATTATGTGTGTTAAATGATGTCAAACTGACATTTTTCACAAATTAGGACCCATTAGTTAAAATAAATAATTATTGTAATATTGCCATTGTAAATCATAATAAAATTAGAAGACAATTTTCAACACAGATTTTTTATGAACTTGCTCAATATACTAGTTTTTGTTCTTTTTTACCGTAAAAAGATTTAGTAGTTTTAAATGTAAGAATTGTGATATTTTCATATAATTTTATATATTATAATGTATGATATGAAGTGTGTGTGTGTGTGTGTGTGTGTGTGTGTGTGTGTGTGTGTGTGTGTGGATGTTTGCATGTGTAAATATACAGTACCAGTCAAAAGTTTAGACACAATTAACAAAAATGTTTTTCATCATCTTAAAAAATCTATTATTCTGAAGGTGTATATTTCAATGTTTAACACTTACTTTTGTAGAGAAAAATATAATTGTTTCAACATATTATTTTTTTTATTAGAAAACATTTTATTATAAAAACATTTTTTTATTATTTAAAAAAATGGATTATTTGGAGCAAATAATGAATAAAAATCATGAAGCCAGATGATAAAATGTCTAAACAAAGTGTAACTATTTTTAAAGATGATCAAATATAACATAGTGTTCATATATTTTAGAAGATGATAAATTTAGATGTCACAACATCATTCACATTGTCACAATTGTGTGGTTTTGATGAGTTTAGTACTCAAATCCATGAGTAAGTGTTTCCAACTTTTAACTGGTACTTTATATTCTCTTATAAAAATGAACCATGGTTTTATTATAGTAAACGTGTAGAACTGTATAGTGTGTTTTATTTGTAGTAAATCTATGGTTAAGGGCTTTAAATGTGGCCTTTATACATGTAAATGATGGACACACTTGTTGAAATAAGGAATATAAATATATGAAATGTTTTGTGTTGTAAGATGGAAGCGCATGTGGAGTTTGTTTGAGCTCCGCCTCTAAACCTTTAACCCCCACCAGAAACTATCTGAACTATTTCAACACGAGGAGGAGGAGGAGGAGGAGGTGAGAGAGAGAGAGAGAGAGAGAGAGAGAGAGAGAGAGAGAGACCAACTTATCAGAGAGAGAGAGAGAGAGAGAGAGAGAGAGAGAGAGAGAGAGAGAGACTGAGAGAGAGAGACTGAGAGAGACTGAGAGAGAGAGAGCGCTTCAGTTGATCGCAGTGGAATATGGAGCCGCGCTCGGATCGCGGCGCGTCGGACGCCTCGCACCCGGTTCTTTCCGCTCCGGAGCGCCGCTGAACGGAACTAAAGCTGGAGGATCGGTACCGATGGCGGATCCTCTGCGGAGGACATTACTAGCCAAACTCAGGGGCAAGAAAGTCAAAGGGAAAGACGCGCACCGGGCGAGAGAAGGTAAAGTTTCTCAGCAGCAGACAGGTCGAGATTATATGAGAGGTAGGGAGAACCGCGTTTACGGTGCGGCGGACGCGCACGGGAGCGGGTGCACGGCGCCCGGGGGTCCCGAGGGTGTTTCGGATCAAAGCAAAGTCACGGAGATGAAGCGCGTCCACACGCAGCGCGTCCGCGGAGACTCGATCGGCTTCGGGAGCTGCGAACGCGTTCACGTCAGAGCCAGAAGAGAAGCTTTGAAAGTAACAGATGGTGCCGATCTGAAGAGTAAAGAAACAAATGTTGCACAGGCCGGAATCAAGTGCGACTGTGAAGCGCAACCCGACAGAACTCCTCATGTGTTTGATTACATCGAGGAAAACTGCGATTTCATCCAGCTGATAGAAAGTTCTCTGGAGTATCGTGGGGATTTCAGCATGCCTGCCTTGCAAAGTCCCACAGTTTTCCCCACAGATCTGGAAATCAGCGTGACCCCCGGTGTGCCCAGACACCACTCAGTGGACAGCGAGGACGATGATTATTATGATAACCAAATTCTGCCTTTTTACACACAAAACCAGGAGATCATCGACCAGAGCGCTGTATCGTTAGATGAAACCGACCGACTGAAGACTCAGCTGAAAGAGGCGTATTATTTGTTGATCAACACTATGCATGACATCCGGTTTGAAGGTCAGGTTGAAGATAACGGGTTTGTGGATCAGGTCAGTAGCTCTAGTGATTCTCATGAAAGTGTTAGTTCACAGTCCACAGCCAATCACACGGGGAGTGATGCGTGTTTGTCAGAGGACCGGGGCGGTCTGAGGGGTTCTGATGTGGTTCTGTTTACGGGTTCTGAACACTGCAGGGTGTCAGTGCAGAGAAACAGCCTGATAAATATTTCCGCAGTGAGGGAAAAGGTGACGCTTCACAGGTCTCTGAGTGACAGCGGGGTGAAGTATTCATCTGTGTGGCCCTCATACCGTCAGAACGGCGAGAAGAAACGAGGAGACGGCCCGCTTCAATGTGACCGACCCATGGGCTCTGGTTCTCTTCAGGGTCCCTCTCATAATGCGAGTAAAGAGTTGGTCAGTGACCCTGCGGTGCCCTTAGATATCCTCTCGGTGCCAGCCGCCCATCAGTCGTGCGACGGAACCGTCGTGGCCAAACATCCGGGCGTCACGGTCAACAAGATGCAGGAGTGGATGCTGAAAGGACGCATGCTGTCGTCCGAGATGAAAGAGAGGATTGCCGGTTCCTCGCTGAGAGCCAACACGAGACATAAAACCTGCAGACATGTCGCCGGACCTCAAGTGACCTCGCAGCAGCAGTCAGGTACGAGGACGGCCTCAAATCCTCTCATTCATCTCACATTCTCATCATCCTCAGACTCCACAGAGACGTCACGCTGAGCTCCTGTCTCTCACTTCTGGTGTCTGTTAACCGGTGGAGGGGTTTTCTATCACTAATGTCATTTCATGTCACACGTTTGAAGGAAGCGTGTGCTGGTGGACACACACACACTAACACACTCACAGCTCATGCTTGTTGTCTCGGTGATGGTGGTGGATTGATTCATGATGATGTTTGTGTTGACTTGTGTTGTGTTTTTGTTCAGCATCAGGATGGAGTTCAGCTGCTTGACAGCCATCTTGCATCATGAAATCAGCGAGTGTTCATCACTAATTTAATTCTACAAATATTTTACATTTATGACAAACCTTTACAAGATTTGATAGCATGCAGTTTTGTGCACTTAACATTATCATACAACATTGTTATATTTTGCTGGCTCTTCCACACAGGACTCACAGATATATGTTTCTTTTAACAGATTTGTTTGTATTTTTCGCACAGGATACAGTTGACATTCTTATTATAAAATAATATATATTACGCTTCTGGTTGACTGTATACTAACACAAATCAAGCCTAAATGCTGAGAGGGAATAATTGTTTGATTCAGGTTGATAAACTGTTGACATGAGGTTGTATGAACTCTTATATTTGTGATCCCTGTGTAGTGTGCAGGACTTCAGAGCTTGTGTTTTTCGCTTTATCTTTAGTTACATTTTGTTTTGGTGGACACTTTAAAAGTCATTTTCTGTAGATTCAAGCTGTGCACTTTCTATATGTATTTGTGTCTTCTCTGGATATGTTGACGTTACAAACACATTAAAGTGTGGTGAGGAAATGAATGCAACTCACACATATGTTTTATTTCAGTCCCATAAACATAATGTGTGTGCTTGTGTTAATTTTACACGGAATAAAGCTGTCCGCTGAGCAGACGCTGATGTTTGTTCTGGCCTGTGGTGAATTCCCGTCTCATGGAAACGCAGAGCCTCGAGGAGGGAATATTTGGAATGCCGAGGTGGTGGTTGCACTTGTTTGTTCAGTGTTCCTGAGGGCTTGAATGCACTGCAGGGATTAGAAAAGAGACATTACACGTTCGTTAAAGTGGGATTAGTCTGTCCTGCGTTATTTTAATCCAAAGTGTCTGAGAAATGGACATTTAAGTCCAGTGTTTGTTTGCGGATTTGTGTTGTTACATTAGATTTTTTTAAGGAATGTGAATGTCACAAAATTATGTCTGGGTCATATTTTACCCCTAACAAAAAAAAACAGACAAAAGGACTATTTATATGTTTTACTCTGGGTTGAATTCCTGGTCAGTAATGTATATATTTTACTCAAATGTTACTCAAATTTGACTTGTGAGATATGTTTATTAAGTATATATTATATTTATTATATTATACATTTTATAGATTTATCTGTCATGGTGCCATTTGTTGTACTGCCTTTAATTTTTCTGACATAAGCTGATCTTATATTAAAGCATCTGGACAATCTTCATTGTGCTTATGAAAAGCCTAATTTGTGTTTTCTTTAATGATGGGGTGAAATATGATACAGATATTTCTTTATTATATTCACTTATGCATGTAATGTTAAAGCAGCAAGTTAACCGGGAGTTCAGTGTTGTTGTGATACAGGAAGCTGATTGGTTGCAAGAGGTGATGACATCATCATGATGAGGTATAATATGACTTGTGGAATGTGTTCAGTCTGGTAATAAAGAGTGTTCAGGTGTCACCCAGTAATACTTCAATGACACGAGAGAGAGAGAGAGAGAGAGAGAGAGAGAGAGAGAGAGAGAGAGAGAGAGAGAGAGAGAGAGAGAGGAGAGAGAAGAGAGAGACAGAGAGAGAGAGAGAGATGGTGAGAACCCCCAGGGGCCCAAAACAGAAAACCGAGAGCTGAAGTATTTTCAAGAGAGACTTTGATTTGTGTGAGTGTCATTACCTACAAACATTAATATGAGTGTAGAAACACAGTTCTGCTGTCTGTCTGTACACTCACTAACACCTGCTTTGGCATTTTTTGTAATTATCACAATGACATTCAGGCATTTTGAAATGTGACCTAAGGGTCCAAATAGTTTTCAGGGGTTAAGACACTTCTAAAGAGAAATAACTGATAAGTATTCAGGCATTGTAATGCTCTATCAGGTTTTTATTACAGTATAATGTATTTATGTCTTTGGCTGTCGCCCAGTTTCCTCATGACCCAGTGAGAGTTTTTATGTCTTGCAGACGAGCGCTCGTGAAAGTGTAATTGTTTCTGTCGAAATTATGACTCCCGTAAGCGACGGCTTTTGAAACCGAATACATTGCTCCATATTTAGATGTGTCTAAAGTTCACACTTGTTTATGTGTGAGTGTGTGTCTCTTGCCTGAATGTGCACGTGCGTGTGCGTGTGTGTAAATATTCAGAGGCAGATAGTGAGTTTGTGTGACTGTGGACTGGAATTCTTGGCGTGTGAGAACATGTTGGTCTTTATGAAAGACCCTTTAACACGCACGCCAGTCACCGGTGAGCTTTTAACTCCATAACCTCTTAAACCCCTTCAGCATCAGCCATCAAACAAACACAACATCCGTCATGTGTATAGATCTGACAAAACATTTCAAGGGCTCTTATTTTTTTATATTCTTTAAAGCTCTACAGCCTGTGACTTATTTTGGTTGAAAATCAAGTACATAAAAACAGTCTTCTTACATTACACTGACGGTTTGTGTGTGTAAAATAGCCGCATCTCTGGTGTTGTGTTTCCTCTGTCGGTCAACAGAAGCGTGTGAAGTTTAGATACATATATGATAATATAGTGGACAGTATTTTCAGCAGCTTGTTTTCTCCTCGTCTCCATGTGTTTATAGAAGAGAATCAGTGGAGCAGAGAGCCGTTAAAGAGCTTATCCAGACCTCTGAAATCCACCTTACATAAGACCAACATCACATGATTTTAGTTTTGCTGTAAGAACACACAGAGAGTTTGGGTTTGTAGTGAAAGTCTCATCAGATGAAGGTACTGCCGTATTACAGCATGTCACAGCAAGATTTCATCTGAAACCCGTCCCACACCACATAATGAACGACTCATGTTACACAGATATCACTGTTATTCATATTCCATTTACTGATAAAATCATTGTGCTGGAACTGTAAAATTTCACGTTTTTGTTTTGTTGCTTCTGTAGCTGTTTTTTGTTCTTGTCGTTTGTTCCCATTTTCCAGAATTCTTGCGGGGAGAAAACAGCCTCCGCAGGCTGGAATCCTCTGGCTCAGTGATGGCTGTAATGAAATGTTTGGAGAAATCTTATTTTCTGACCTTTTACAAGCAAAACACACACAGCAGCGTTTCTGACTGTGTGGCAGTGCATTGTGGGATTGTTTCATGAGCTGAGTGTGTTTTATTTCGTGTGTTCGTGATTCTCGGGTTTTGTTTTAGACCTGTGGGTTTAGCTCAAGTTGATTTTAACATATTTTTGGACGGTAGTCGGGTCGAGCCAGAGACAGATCTCTGTTACGCCTCCAGATGTCTGCAAAGATAGAAAATCTCATTCATGAAGTACTACAGTAAACATACTGTGTGTTTGTTTATAAATGATTTGATAGCTGCTTTTATGATCAGTACGATACTTTATATTACGTGTTAACAGCATATCCTACAAATCCTGTGCTTTCATGATCAAAGCAAATGTTTTTAGATGACTGTGATGTTTCTTATTTTATAGTTCTGATGGACTGTACGGCTGGGTCATGTCATCGTGACCCCTGCACACGCCAGACCCCCTTCAATCACATCACCGTCTCTAAGAAGCGTAACTGGCTTCAGCAGAGCTTTGCCCGGCCCGTCCCGCACCCTGAAGACTTTACATCAGCACCTGCGGTGGAGGAGGATCACACACACCCCCGATCATCATCACGACCGCGGCGGCTCAACATTAAACCGGTCTCTCCTCGGCTGCTCCGTCGCCCGGACCCGACCGAGGAGAACGATGCCGATGATGAAGGGGAGATTTGGTACAACCCTATTCCTGAAGAAGAAGAAGCCGATCTTCCTCACTGCATTCCCAACATCAGGACGGCCCAAAACGAGCCGCCCGGGAGACGGGTGATGGAGGAGAGCGTCAGCGGTGAGTCTGCGTGCAGGACGCAGGAGGAGAACGTCACCGTCAGGACGACAGGTACACAGTAATGATCCACTTATCTGCGTGTGTGTCTGCGGCCCGTCTGATGTTGATGTTGTCATACCTGTCGTGTTAATGAGCACCTGTCATCAGACGAGCGTCTGACAGCTGCTCGACTCTTTCACGCTGTAATCTGTTTGCTTTCTGTAACAGAGATAAATACTCAGCAAATAGTGAGATGAGCCGCACTGACAGCTGTGAGGGAGAGACATTTCTCAAAATGAGCCCTGGAGGAAAAACAAAACCTAAAGAATCCTTGATGAAAAGAAAGAAAAGAAAAATATTTGATAGAGAGAGAGAGAGAGAGAGAGAGAGAGAGAGAGAGATGGATGGATGGATGGATGGATGGATGGATAGATGGATAGATGGATGAATAGAGCAGCAGATGTAAGACAGATGGTTTATTCGTACACTGATATGAGTGTCATGTAATCTTGCAGCTCTATATTTAGATTCATGTGAACATCTGAGATTAATAACTAATACAGTCGTGACTATTACTGAAACACCACTGCAGCACTTCTTTCTGTGTGTGTGTGTGAGTGAGATGTGTGTGTGTGTGTGAGATGTGTGTGTGTGTGAGGTGTGTGTGTGTGTGTGTGTGTGTGAGATGTGTGTTTGTGTGAGATGTGTGTTTGTGTGAGGTGTGTGTGTGTGTGTGATGTGTGTTTGTGTGAGGTGTGTGTGTGTGTGTGTGTGAGATGTGTGTTTGTGTGAGATGTGTGTGTTTGTATGAGTTTGTGTGTGTTTGTGTGAGGTGTGTGTGTGTGTGTGTTTGTATGTGTTTGTGTGAGGTGAGTTTGTGTGAGGTGTGTGTGTGTGTGTGAGATGTGTGTATATGAGGTGTTTGTGTGTTTGTGTGAGGTGTGTGTGTGTGTGAGGTGTGTGCGTTTGTATGAGTTTGTGTGTGTTTGAGTGAGGTGAGTTTGTGTGTGTTTGTATGAGGTGAGTTTGTGTGAGGCGTGTGTGTGTTTGTGTGAGGTGAGTTTGTGTTTGTGTGAGATGTGTGTGAAGTGTTTGTGTGAGATGTGTGTGAAGTGTGTGTGTGTTTGTGTGAGGTGTGTGTGTGTTTGTATGAGTTTGTGTGAGGTGTGTGTGTGTGTGTGAGATGTGTGTGAGGTGTGTGTGTGTGTGTGAGATGTGTGTGAGGTGTGTGTGTGTGTGTGTGTGTGTGTGTGTGTGTGTGTTTAAAGGCTCAGCTCTGAATGGTGTTCTGTGTTTATTTCAGAATGCTCCTCACACACTGTTGACTTTAGTTTTCACACACATGGGCGTCTCCAGCAGTTACTCTGGGGTGACACAGACAGAAATGGTGTTTGGCTTCTTCTTTCTACTCTTTCTGAAGAAGGATGTAATATCTGCTGCCTTTCTCTTCAGTTTTCTCACAGTCTGACATGAATACACCAAAGCAAAACAATCAAACATTACCATGTTTAAAAAAATATTATATACAAAATCTCTGTGCTAATTTTGGAAACTTGGGAAACTCTCACGATGCCTGTCAAAGCCCAGTGAGTGTCCAAAGATTATGGTATAGACATGATAGAGGTTCTCCTAGATCAGTATCGGATTCGTCTTTTAAAAATGCTATTACGAGCGAGGTGGCCGTGATTATGTCCATGTCCCTAACTCCACCCCGAGAGTCTTACATTACTGATGACATAGAGACAGTAATATTACCCATAATCCCGTAGGTGGCAGGTAACCAGATCTGAGTGTAACATTGCAGGAGGGAGCAGTCCACCTCTGACCTCTGACCCTTGACCTTGTGTGTGTGTGTATGTGTGCTATTCAGTGTCTGAATTTGAATGAAAGCATAAAACATGATGCAGAAGAATCAGATTTTAAAGAAATTCATTTTACTGCTCTGAGTTTTAATATGTCTGATCAGTTAACAAACATCTCTTTATCAGGGAATATTCAAAATGTAAATGACTTATGTGTGAACTTGTTTTATTGGAATTGCAATTCAAAAGATTAATTTACTGTAGTTTAATTTTAATGTTCTGGTGAATTGTAACATTTCTAGTTCATCTCAAAAAGGTTGTCAGTTCAGGTTTTGCTCAGCCCGGTGTGTGTGTAATAGAGCCCCATCGACTGAAACAAACTCTTGAATTATTTAGAGGAAGAGTAGACGACTGAACAAATGCACACAATGTTACCTGTGACATCAGATTACACTGACAGATGAACTATTCCTGTGTGTGCGGTTTTATACATTGTGTGCTCCAAATGTCCCAGTAATGATAGTAAAAGTCTTAAACACTCACATTGTGCAAATTCAGAAAAACACAGTAAGGTTTGTGTGAGTGTACAGTATAAAATCAATGTTTTCATGTGCTGGTGTTGTGCTAGTTTCAAATGACTTCTGGTTCTATAATTAGTCTGTGAAGGGTGAGCAGACTGACTGACACCCGTGTGTGCACACGTGTGTCTGTAACATGTAATATAGAACTTGTTTTGTGGGTTAGATTATAAGAGTAATACTTAACTGTGAATAAAAACAATAGAAGTCTATCAAATGTCTTCTTTTAGATAACATGTGAAATATAAACAGTTCTTATTTTCTTAAGTGGCCCTGTGTGTGTGTGTGTTAGTCTTCATTGACTTATTAATTAGCCCCTTCTCCTCTCTCTCTCATCTCTCTCTCTCTCTCTCTCTCTCTCTCTCTCTCTCTCTCTCCTCTCCCTCTCCTCCCTCCCTCTCCCTCCTCTCTCTCTCTCTGTCTCCCTCTCTCTCTCTCTCTGTCTCTGTCTCTGTCTCTCTCTCTCTCTCTCTCTCTCTCTCTCTCTCTCTCTCTCTCTCTCTCTCTCTCTCTCTCTCTCTCTCTCTTTAACAGAATTGGCTCTTTGTTTTATTTGGGAGGGTAAGTACCAGATCAGACGGCGAGTGTTGAGGGGCCCAGAACTGCAGCAACAGAGCTGCTCTTGTGGAAAAGCACAGAAACCGGTCATGTGAGAGAGAGAGAGAGAGAGAGAGAGAGAGAGAGAGAGAGAGAGGGAGTCAGGCAGGTTGCATGTATGATTTCTGCGTGTGCTGATGTCTCATAAAGTGAATGTGTTAATGGAGAGAGGAAGAGCGAGTTGTGCTGATAGAGGGATTTAACCGCAGCGCTCTCGGCCAATGAAAGACCTCTGTAGTTCTGTAGTTCACTCTGGAATGTTCCACAGATGTTCTGTGTTTTTGATGTGCGAGACGGAGCTGGAAAAAGGGACTTTTTTGGATATATGTACTTATTATAGTTTGTGTATGTGTGTAAAGGGAAATTCTGCGGTCGAACAGAAGCACACAGGAAAGAAGGAATGACGGCAGAAATTATGGGTAAAGCGTTACTGTTGTTAGTTACTGGGTCATTTCAGTTAAATATTTTTCTGAGGTCATGAACATTTGGGTTCAGAAACATAACATCAAGCGTTTTTGAGGTTGAAAGATCTTGGAGTCCGTTTTTCTCCATGATTGGAGCAGTTGACTAATGACCTTCTTCCTCTTTCTCTTCACAGATACATCAGAGCAGTCCGCCGGTGGACCGTCTCCCTCCTCCAGTCCAAATCCAGCTAAAAGAAGCACTGCCATAAACTGGTCATTCCCTGATAAAATCAAGTCACCTCGAACTGTCCGAAAACTCTCCATGAAGATGAAGAAACTGCCGGATCTCAGCCGGAAGCTCAGCGTTAAAGGCAATGCCACCACCAGCAACGGCCAATCAGAGACCAGAGTTCACGTGTCCAGAGCGAACGGGGTGGAACTCGGTCCATCTCAGTCCAGACTGTCTCCGGCAGGTGTGGCGACGGCACTGGCGAGCGGCAACGTGATTTGGCGGTATCATCTGGACAGCAGTGTTTCTACACAGCACAACTTTGATAAGAGACGGAGCAACAGCGACGGCGTTCCCAAATCGGCCAGTAAGGGAGGATACCTCAGCGACGGAGACTCGCCAGAACTCGTGGCTAAGTCGGGCAAACACGGCACCTCGAATAGAAAGAATGCCAAGAACCGGGAAAGAGATCCTAACGGTGGAAACCCAAAACATCCCGGCACCGAGCTGGACATCGATGCCTTCCGTTCATACAGTTTCTCAGAGCAGCCAAAGTGTTTGTCATATATCTCGGGACTCATGAGTTTGCACTTCTACGGCGCAGAAGACCTGAAGCCTCCGCGGGTGGATTCCCGTGACGTCTACTGTGCCATTCAGGTGGACTCCGTTAACAAAGCTCGTACGGCTCTGCTCACCTGTCGTACGGCCTTTCTGGACATGGATCACACCTTTAACATCCAGCTGGAGAACGCTCAGCACCTCAAACTCGTCGTCTTTAGTTGGGAGTCCACGGCGCGCCGGAACCGGGTCTGCTGTCACGGAACGGTGGTTCTGCCCGCTCTGTTCCGCGTGGGTAAGACGCATCAGCTGGCGGTCCGTCTGGAGCCGCGGGGGATGATTTATGTGAAGCTGAGTCTGATGGAGCAGAAGATGAACTCTCTGGACAGGATGAACGGCGATCACCAGGCGCAGGTGTTTGGTGCGGAGGCTCGCCGTGTGGTGGAGAGAGAGGCGTCCGGTCTGATGGTTCCGCTGCTCATTGAGAAGTGCATCACTGAGATTGAGAGACGGGGCTGTCAGGTGAGAAAACATCTTTTGTCATTTTTGTTTGGACACATGATATTGTTAGTGGCACAGATATCCTGCCAGTCTTGTTCTGTCATTTGTTTCTGGTTTGGTTAAAGTCTGCTCACAAACCCTCCACAAACACAAAACAAGCTTACACTTAACTTTAAAACATTATTGTCTTTCTGGAATGAATCTCATGACGTTTTAGGTTTTAGGTTAAGTGTTTATTTTCCACAAAACAAAGTTGGATAATTGTTTTTCTTGCCAGACTCCATACAGCAGTTGATTTAATGTTTCACTAAAGTAAAAACAACATGCTGCTGAATGATGACAGTATGTTTCTTTAAATGAATAATGAACACATCAGCTCCAGACGTCTGGACGAGAACTTCCTCCTGATGAGTGTAATGATGATGATGCTGTCTGTGATCAAATATATAGCGCTAAATCTAGAATCAAAGAGGAAGAAACAGGGGAAGAGTTTAGAGGATTGTTTCTGACACGCTTGTGATGTTTAATCACTGTCTAATCTCACAAACTTCACTCTATACTTTTCTCTGTGTTCACTTTATTATAAAGTCGTATTACATCACTAAATACATGCTGAACTTATTTAGATATGCCAAGCTGATCAAGCTGGTTTGTCTCTGTGTTTGATTGACAGCTGGTTTGTCTCTGTGTTTGATTGACAGCTGGTTTGTCTCTGTGTTTGATTGACAGGTTGTGGGTCTGTATCGTCTCTGCGGTTCGGCTGCTGTGAAGAAGGAGCTTCGAGAAGCGTTCGAGAGAGACAGTCACGCTGTCGAACTGTCTGAAAACAACTACCCGGATATTAACGTCATTACAGGTGCTCATACATATTACACATGTGATACACACACACACGTGTTTAAATGTTTACATAAGAAAGTGAATTTCATGAACAAATGTCTGTGTTATATATCATCTCCCTACACATGTTTAGCATTGAATTTGAACGTTTTGAAAGATGAACTTGAACATTGATATTTGATGTATGAGGGCGGGAGAATGAGATTAATCAGAGGTCAGAGGTCAAGATAATGCTGGCTTGTCATGATATGATTAACACAACAAACAAACATCACACATTAATAAACACACACATGGACACTATAAAAGAGTGCAATTATGCAGATTTGTAGTGCTGCGATGTGTGTGTGTGTGTGTTATTGTGTTCTGTGTTCCGTGTTTGTGTGTGTTTGATGCCCGCTGTGTTATTTGTATGAGCAGGTGGTGTTTATTGGTCTTCTTGTAAGTGAAGCTCAATCACAGTCCCATCATGCACCTGGACATCAGCCAGCCAATCAGAACCCTCGCTGCTGCTGACATAAGTGATGTGTGATGTTAGTCATTGTGTGTTGATGTGTACAAAACTATCAAAGTCAACACATTATTATTGTGTTGTTTGTACATGCACACTGGATTTGTGTTTGTATGCGGATCAGAGTCATGATTGTGTGTCAGGTTTGTTTTAAACAGTTAGCAAATAACAATTTATTTTTTGGTGTGTTCAGCACACAATCCTGTCATAAAATGTCAGCTTGAGACATGAGCTACACAAAGAGACTTCATGAGAGCTCTGCACATGCTGTTCCCTTCCCCCCGTTTAGTGTGTGTGTCCTGAAAAGACACGTCAAGTCATTCACAACAAGTGTGTGTCTTTGTGTATGAAGTCACACAGATGGTGCTCGACTCACACCAGTGAGATTAACCCTTCAGACCCCCAAACAATGAGAGAGAGAGAGAGAGAGAGAGAGAGAGAGAGAGAGACAGAGAGAGAGAGAGAGAGAGAGAGAGAGAGAGAGAGACAATTGTAGTGTGTGGAGAGTGCTGTACAAACAGTGTAGAAAGCTGCTGAGTCAGAATAGAGTGACCACACACACACACACACACAGTTTTTGTGTGTAAGAGTGTGTGTGTGTGTGTGTCTGTGAATGTGTGTGTGAGTGTGTGTGAGTGTGTGTGTGTGTGTGTGTGTGTGTGTGTGTTTGTATGTGTGGCAATCCGGCTGAACTCAGATTGTTCATAAAAGCTCAACATTCAAGTCCAGATTCCAGCAGGTCCACAAACACAACATTATAACAATGACACTTCATCTGACTGCCAGCATGCACGCACACACACACACACACACACACACACATACACACAGCATGCACGCACACACACACACACACACACACACACACACACACACACACACACACACACACACACACACACACACACACACACACACACAGACACACACACACATATACACGCACACACACACACACACTCGCACTCACACACACACACACACACACACACACATACACGCACACACACACACACACACACACACACACACACACACACACACACACACACACACACACACACTCGCATTTTTGCTTGAGGTCCAGTAAATGAACTCTCCTCACCAGCCGAGGTCCGGACAATTATGTACTGCACGTAAAAACATAAATTGCCGGCTTTCGACAGACTAAAGAAATTAGTGTAAATATTTGTTTTTATTGAACAAAATATAATGTTATCATGTATGTTGAATAATGTCTCTTCATATGTATAAGCATAAATAATCCTTCACAAATCGATCTCATTTTAATGCTGTTCTGTTACTGTATGTCCTTTCAGTTGCTTTGGTACAAAATATCTAAATTTATCCAGTAACAATGTCTGACAAACAGTGCAAAATGCATCTCTAAATCTGCACAACATGCATTCATTTCAACATTAACAACTTAAACCTAAACTGAGATTAACAATCACAATCAATGAACACAAACCTCTCTGATTCAATTAAATCAGATCTCATATCACATTTTATCTTCATTCTCATGTATTGTCTGTTCTTTACTAAATGTAATGTTGAACACTCTCTTCAGTGTCAACTTCCCTAATTTTTGAGAATGTCATTGTTTTTCAGTCATTGAAAGTTGTATCGGTGTTCACGTCGCTCTCTTTACTGTCTGTGACTGTTCGCGCCGGCGCCGCACTCGAAACCTGTGTCGATGTAGGACCCAAATAGCGCTACTGAGCTGACTTTATGTGCCTGATATCAAATGGATTTTATAATAACGTTAAATAGCGTTTGCCATTTATTTATTTAATTGTGTCAAAATGCTTTGCGGTCCGGATTCGGACCGGGGTCCGCCAGTTGGTGACCCCTGCTGTAGATGAAGAGATGTTTAATTAAATCTCTCTCTCTCTCTCTGTCTGCAGGTGTGTTGAAGGATTATCTCCGTGAGCTTCCTCATCCTCTGATCAGTCAGCAGCTGTATGAGTCGGTTCTGGACTCGATGGCAAGGAGGCCGCTGCAGATCGGTAACGGCGGATGTGAGAACGACCCGCTCGACTCGGAACACACCGTCAGCCTGCTGGAGGTTCTGCCGGAGGTGGAGAAGGTACCAGAACGTTCTGAATGATATTTCATCTCAGGGAGGTCGTGTCTCACTGCTGTTTGTGTGTCAGGTGACTCTGAGGAAACTCATGGATCATCTGAAGCGTGTGGCCTCACATCACGAGGTTAATAAAATGACCTGTCAGAACCTGGCGGTGTGTTTCGGGCCGGTTCTGCTGAGTCAGAGACAGGACACGTCCAGCCACGGGAACCGGGTGTTTATTGACTCAGAGGAGCTCGCCAGCGCTCTGCACTTCAAAAAACACATCGAGGTTCTGCACTATCTGCTCCAGCTGTGGCCAGGTGAGATTCATGACACATCAGTAGTGTTGGTCTCTCTCTCTCTCTCTCTCTCTCTCTCTCTCTCTCTCTCTCTCTCTCTCTCTCTCTCTCTCTCTCTCTCTCTCTCTCTCTCTCTCTCTCTCTCTCTCTCTCTCTCTCTCTCTCTCTCTCTCTCTCTCTCTCTCTCTCTCTCTCTCTCTCTCTCTCTCTCTCTCTCTCTCTCTCTCTCTCTCTCTCTCTCTCTCTCTCTCTCTCTCTCTCTCTCTCTCTCTCTCTCTCTCCTGTCTCTCTCTCTCTCTCTCTCTCTCTCTCTCTCTCTCTCTCTCTCTCTCTCTCTCTCTCTCTCTCTCTGTCTCTCTCTGTCTCTCATTATTCAATTCTTGTGATGTAACAGGATATATATCAAGATAATATATAGCACAGGGTTTAATCTTAATCAGTTATTAATGGAATGGTGTGAAGTGTCTGTATATGACATTAGTAACATTATCCAAATATGAAAATATTTCCAGAGGTGGATCAAGTTATTACATTGTGATGAAAGAAACATCTATATGCAGAATAACACAAGAAACATCTATGAAATAAAGTAAATCAAAATAAACACTTTTAATGTCATTTATGATTTCAACAGAATATAAATGATATTATTGTAAATATACTGTGTCAATAATCAGTCAAGTAATAATCAGTTTTTCATTTCATTTCTTTAATGTTGTAGGCCTATAGCTAGTTTCTGTAGCTGACATGTATGTTGTTGTATTTGTTGCGTTATAGATCAGGACAGGTAAACCAGATTAAACTGCTGTGCTTTGTGTGTCCCTTTAATCTCAATTATATTGTTAGTGATCTTTAAATACAAGCTAAACACGTTGTCTTGAGCTGGTTTAGTCAGACGACTGTTATGTCTCCTGCATGATTTGAGTTCTCTATCAAACGCTGTGTATGTTTATTTGTCTCATTTTAGTATTAACATCCATCGTTTTGTCTCTCTCTTATAGTTGTGGACACTCAAGTTAACCCTTCATCTCCTGTACCTGTCCCCGTGAAGACGTTTCCAGCGGCTGCTGTGAGAAGACGAAAAGAGCGTCCGCAGGTACTGAATCTAACCGTGGCGGAGGTGACAAAAGTCCTGCGACCTCGAGCCGGCCGTCTGGACAGTCCCAGTAACCGTTACGCCGGAGACTGGAGCGGCTGTGGGGAACCGTACCTCCAGCTCAGCTCTCCAGACGACGCCGACTACGATGATGTTCCCAGCGAAGATCCGAGCGGTCCGGAGGACCCGCTGAAGGTTCCCGGAGACGTGGCGCTCGAAGAATTCTCGCATGACGGAACGGAGCGAGACGAGGAGACAGAGGAGAAAGACAGTGAAGGAGATGACACGGACAGATTACACCTGGAGGAACATCTTCCCATCAGCCCCTGCGATCAGATCTTCTCAGACCTCGAGGAACATCGACCCAAAGATCACACATATCAGGCTTTCATGAAGATCCAGGACATCGGCCCGGTGCTCACAAACAGAGTAAACCTGCGGGATCTGCAGGAGAGCATCGACACGCTCATCGGAAACCTCGAGAGAGAACTCAACAAAAACAAGTTCAACATGGGATACTGACTTTACCAGACGTGTTCTCTCTCTTTACGCGGTGTGGAGACATTCCTCGCTGTTTGTTTTTCTTCTTATGAGAAGAACAGATGAAAGCCTGCGGCATGTGTTTTATTCATGTGGTGCTGATGACAGTCTGATGTACAAACGTTACAATGTAAAGCAATGCACTTATGACACCTGCTGTCTGAAGCATGGACGGGTGATCACTTCAGGTACACACGGCCTTACTGTGGGAGAACCGCAAACTTACGGGTACATCCACGGACCGGTACCTCTTTACCTATCTGAACATTATACTCCTAAACACATCACACGCTATAGCTCAAACCCTACAAAAATCTAAAGCCCTTCCATCAGGGAGATGCTGCTGCTGCTCTGTACTGATGTACTTCTGTGAGATTATTTCAGTTTCTTTAAGACCTTCAAAGGCCCCTAAACAAGCTGTAGACATCCAAGTATAAACATGCTTCTAATAATTTAAATACATTATTTAATAATAGTTATAGGTTTGAGGAAATAAACCCTGAATATCTCAGCAGAACGAATCAGCGGTTATGTGTAAATCAGTCCAGGGATATAAACTCGTCAGTATTTGACACTCACATGTATGTATGAATAGAGTTTAAATATATGTTGTATTTCACGTCTGTGTTGTGCATATTTAAATGTATTTTTCAGCTACCTTGTAGTATTTGGCCTGTAGATCAGCCTGAAATAAATGAATATATATATTTTGTTTCCTGTATGTGATAATATAAGCCACAGTGACGGATATTTGAGCGGTACACGGTTAAAAGCTTTACGGTCAAACAGTCTCTTGGTGTGTCAGTACAGCGAGATGTATTTATGCGTGTAGATAGAGATTATTTTAATGATATGCGGCAGCTGCACACGTATGTGCTCGCTTGTGAATTTAGTCATGTTAAATACAGACATCTTTAGTCTTCAGAGATCAGGATGTCTATTGAATCTGGTCATCTTGGGTTTAAAATATCATGCTAGTTTTAAATGATGTGAAATTGTTTCAGACTTAATATACTGTATGCATATATTTATATAAATATAACAACACCTATATCAATATTTGTGTTTTGTGCAAAACACAAAACTAAGAATATAACGATGATTATCTACTTCAGTAACACAGTCAGTTATCTCATCAAGTATTTTATTGTTTGGATGGTAAAAGTATTTTTTCTGTCTTAATCTCATTTACAGACTGTAAACAGAATCTGTGCGGTGCTTACGGTTGTACGCAGCTAAAGATGATAATTCATCATGTAATCAGCACAGTTGAGGTGTCATTGAAGAAGTGCTGATCAGATACAGAGATCACGACAGAACTGATCCACAGTCAGTAAAGATAGAAACATTCCTTCATCTGAGCTGCCGTGTTTGTGATGCTGACGTTTGTATTGATATTGAGAATATATGATCACATTAAAGCTTGTGTTTCATTCATGACTGACTCGAATGTTCTTTTGATTCAAACGGTCATGATAGAAACGGTTAGAGATGCTCATTATTCCTCTACATTTCCTACATTGTTCATCTTTTGCAGTTTTGTAATAATAGCAAATGATGTGTCATATAAACTCACAGGATTATCATCTGTATCAGGTGAGTCTAACGCTCATGTTTATGCATTTGTCATTTCATAAAAGTGAATTCAAGCATTCCAGTTATTTTATCAGTTTGTGAGAAACTTTGCTTCATGATGCCATAAAAATGTTTTTGACTATAATGTTTCATAATGAACCTTCAACATCTACTAACCTGTTTCTCTCTGTAGTGATAAAATGTTCTTTGGACTATAAGAAGGTATAATAAAAAGAGAACGGTTCTTTGGGGTAAAGAACGTTTTTAAAGCACTTTTACTAATACTGGTGTATTATTTTAATACTTAAGACTAAACAGGGCCACTTTATAGATTATTAAAGTGTATTTTAGGGTTTAGTACGTTACTTTAAAACGATGTTTTTCTGAGAAGTATGTAAAATGAAGAAATACGTTCATAATTGTTTTGGTTTAAAACTATACTGATGGCACACTTGAATAAAGATGTGTGTTAATGTCATTAATCCAGCAGTACAGATGTGTGAACACCTGGCTGAAGTTCAGACGTCTGATTGGTCCGCTCATGTCTCCCTGACGCTTTGATGTACAGTGAGCTTTCTGATTGGCTGCCTGCCCGGAAGCGATGACATTTGATTGGCCGAGAATGTAAAGGTGATCACACTTATGTCACAATACACACATAACACAAGAAATTATAAGATATTAAAGTATCAGCGCTGCAGACTGAGATTAAAGAAGCTTTATCTGCATCTGAATCAAAACGCAAGAATACTTTTGAGATCTGATACAGAACAGGACTGGTATGGTTATTTTTCACTGACAAACCTAACAAAACATAAGATAAGACATAAAAGAGACATTTGAGAAAACATTTAGCTTTTGTTTTATCTAAAGAGTAAGGAAAACTCTTCATTGAATACTTGAATAGTATTGTTAGAGATGCTGAAATGACACACTTCATCTTCAAGGTAAAATGTATTCATGTTTGTCTTTAGCTTCTGTAACTATGACTTGTGTAAGTCAAACTCTTTCCTTTTCACAGAACTGTACAATATCAAGAGCACAAATGTTAAGAAAAACACTTACTGTAGGTCATTTTAATAACAGACGTTTCCTATGTGGATTTCATCAATAGAGTCAAGCTGAATCTGATCAATATTGTACATTACAGTGTGAACATATGAAACCAAATCAGCTGTCAGATCTGAAGACGCTTGAATATTTCATGACGACGCTCGAGGGAAATAAAACCTCACAAGAGTAATTCAAGAGCAAAGAGAAGAAAAACAGTTCATGATTCAAGGTCATCTGCTCAAACTGCAGCTGGTTTAATGTCTTACACATTAAATAATGTAATACTTTGGATTTCCAGTTTTTGAACATGTAGTTACTTTGTAAATAGAATAAAAACTAGTGTCATTGGAATAATATGATCAGATGATGAATGAATGTTGTGTTAATGTTGTTAATAATCGAACACATTGATGATTATTAGATGATGTTTGTGTGTTCTGCTGTCAGAAGTTTCATGTCCTTCAGAATGTTCTTCTCAAACTCCAGAAATTCTTCATATTCTCTCTGAGCCTCAGCGTTGAGTTCTTCTTCTTGTTTCTGATGTGTTACTGGCTCCTGACAACAACAACAACAACACAACAACAAGGTGTAGAAATGATTGTTATGAAATAAGGTGGTTTAATATTCATAAAGAGCCGAGATGATAATGTTTATAGTGTGTATCACTCACAGTATTTGCATTTTGTGGGTCTTTTTACAGACAGCTTGTTTATCATTATTAAATAGAGCTGTTGTTTTCTCTCTCTTACCATTCTCTTCCTCTGTTCTTCAGCATCCTTCTCTTTCTTTATTTGCTCGTGTTTCATTTGACGTTTCTCAAAGTAGATGAGTCGTTCCTCTTCCCTCTCGATGTATTTCCTCACGTTCTGCATCTGCAGAAGACACTGAATATCACACTTTTGTTCTGAACACTAGTGAGTGCCCTACATAGTGCACATTACCATCATCATGAGCATGTTAATATACAGTGATGCTGTCACCTCATTGGCAGAAGATCTGTGGAGTGTCCAGGGAACGTGAAGGACGTGCAGCGCCCCGAGACGGTCCGATACGGCCAGAAAATGCTGCTTCACTGCATGACAGAAACAAACACGTCATTACAGGAAATAGTCCAATACATTAGTTTTATTATCTGGATGATATTTGAGATTGTGTGGTACAGGAGATGCTCTTGGGTTTGATGCAGGTGATGGAGGCAGTGCTGATGTTCTGAGTTAATGACGGCTCGTGGCTTTTCTCCAGCAGGTCCCACACATCAACGCTTCCGTCCTCCTTCCCGACGAAGAAGACGGCTGGCCGGGACAGAGACCAGTGACCCACGGTGTACATGATCTCAGAGTTAGATGACCGCAGGATCGCTCCATTCTGAAACACATTACACGGGAGGTGAGACAGAACCATAAACAATGTGTTTCTTTCCAGTTTTGTGTCTGTTTGCTTTCAGATCATCTAAATGTTTGTTCTTTTCTTTAAGCAGATATATGCAGTACTTCATTTTAACCCAAAACATGAACTCATCTTGTGCTCAGGAGTGCATGCAAACATTTTGTCTGCCAAGTGACTAGCAATAGTGAACGTGCTTTTCTGGTCTGTGATGCAAACTAAAATAAATACTGAATATTTATAAAGATAACATAAGAACACTGTGTTTGTGGAAGTGGTTTATGAGGTCTTCAGATGGGTCATGTTGTTGGTGATATAGATGTATTCCTCACAGATGGAAGTTATTTAAACAGTGTTGATTATTTACAGCGGTGTGTCGTATTTGACATCAACCAAACGCCTGATTCTCAAAGACACGCAGAAAACTCATTGTTGTAGCTCTGGATTGGGAGGATACGCAGTTGTTGATTTAATTCAATCGTGTGATGTTCTCACCGTCAGTCCTTCTTTATAGATGGAAAAACTCCATCTGCCCACCGTCAGGATGATGTCAGGGAAAAACGGTGAGCGAGTGACGGTGTTAATCAGAGTGTCATATAAGATAAACTGATGAATGGGTTTAGCACCTGACAGAGAACACAATACATTCAATAATATCAACAAAATAAACTAAAACACATGCAGGAAAAGCACAAATACAATCGTTTGTTTATGTCTTACTGAACAGTCGTCCCGTATCACCGTCCTTCTCCATCTTCCAGTCAGTGTAAACAAGTTCTCCATCCTTAAATAAAGATCACAATGAAATGAACTAAACTGATAATGATATAGTGTTTGTGATTTAAAGATGTGTCTTACCTCTGTCCCCACATACAGTTTAGTGCTGATGTGTTCCAGTGTTTTCTGCTGTTTGGCTGAAGGAACACGCAGCTGTTCAAATCCACAACCTTCTTCATCATGACCTGTGATCTTTGCTGGTTTCTCTCCTAGAGATGAGCGATGAAGAGATGACAGAATGAATAGTTTAACAGTACGGTATAGATAAGTTAAGTATAGTATAGAGTACAGCTGAATATATAGTGTTCAGTATAGAATAGGGTGTGATGATGTCACCTGTGGGGTAGTCGACTGTATTATCCCTCAGACTGAATTTCAGAGGACTGTATTCACCACTAGTGCCAATCTTTGGGAGTGAAACCTGCAACAGGAAGAAAATCTCACTGTACCCTGTGTGTGTGTACCTGTGTGTGTGTGTGTACCTGTGTGTGTGTGTGTGTACCTGTGTGTGTGTGTACCTGTGTGCGCAGTGTGTACCTGTGTACCTGTGTGTGTGTGTGTGTACCTGTGTGTGTGTGTGTGTACCTGTGTGTGTGTGTGTACCTGTGTGTGTGTGTACCTGTGTGTGTACCTGTGTGTGTGTACCTGTGTGTGTGTGTGTACCTGTGTGTGTGTGTACCTGTGTGTGTGTGTGTGTGTGTGTACCTGTGTGTGTGCCGTGTGTGTGTACCTGTGTGTGTGTGTGTACCTGTGTGTGTGTGTGTGTGTGTGTGTGTGTGTGTGTGTGTGTGTGTGTGTGTGTGTGTGTGTGTGTGTGTGTGTGTGTGTGTGTGTGTGTGTGTGTGTGTGTGTGTGTGTGTGTGTGTGTGTGTGTGTGTGTGTGTGTGTGTGTGTGTGTGTGTGTGTGTGTGTGTGTGTGTGTGTGTGTGTGTGCATGTGTGCATGTGTGTGTGTGTGTGTGTGTGTGTGCATGTGTGTGTGTGTGTCTCTCACATACTCTGATGAATGGTTTCCAGGTCAGGTTTAGGTGTTTGAAGGTGTTAGGAACACCGTGAGGGTTTTCCAGAAGCTTCTCCTCTGATTTCTTGGCGTCAGTAAAAGACTGTGAGACGACACGAGGAGCTCGTAGATCCCAGAACAGCACACAACTAAAACACACACACACAGTGAGACTGTGCCAGACAGACGGACAGCGAGCAGTGTTTACAGTATGTGAGTATAATGTACCAGTCAGGAGCACAGGTCACGATCTGAACACACATCTGACTCCTGTTCTCCACTGGAACACCTAATCTGGACACCTGAGAGAACATCCACAATGATTTATACTGCAGGAAACTTCACTATTCTCTCTTTATAATGTACCTCGAAGGTTTCAGGCAGCCACTGGATATCTGTGATGGGTGCGTGATGTCCATTCTCTATTCCAGACACAGCACAGTACCGAACCACTGGAATATCATTCTTCTTGTTCTACACACACACATGTATAATACTGTATAAACTGTAGATTGTATGGTTTAACCCGTCTGCATTTACAACATCATAGTGTGATTCATCAGCTGTTTTTATTGTGAAGACATCATTGCTGGGGACATCTGCTCACTTGACTTACTAGTACATGAGAGATGTTTCTGCCATCACTGCGCATGTCCTGCAGTTTTTCCACATGTGCTGAGACATCCCATAATACTACCTGTAAGCACAAATGATACATTAATAATGAAAACACTGTAGAATAGATGTCATTGAACACAAAATGAAATAAATCTTTTCAATCATTTTATAAAAGCAAAAATACATTTGCTTAAATGAATTTCTTCTGTATATAAATCTATGATTTGAGCATCTAACTCATCTGTGAAGCTTTTATTTTATGTCGAGAAACGTCAGAGACACCTGTCCGTTAAAGCATCCACCGGCGATGATGTTCGGATCAGACGGACAGAACTGAAAGCTCAGAACATCATCTGGACACTCCAACTGTAACTGCACAGAAACAATAACCAAAGACGGATCAGACGGGTCTGAGAAACCGCATTACATCATGAGCAAATCATCTGCTGAATATTGACACATCCTCGTGTATGTGTGTACTGGGTTTCTGTTAAAAAGATGTTTCTTTCTTTTCAAACATGCCGATTAAACATGAAGATTACCTGTGGATTTACAGGGTCCGAGACGCTCCAGAAGAGAATGTAAGACGGGTTTAACAGCAGTTTAGTGGAGTTATCGATCCGTTCCTCCAGAGATAATTTCTCTGTCATGGCTACAGCCATCACACCTGTTACAAACACACACATTTATCAGAGAAAATAACCGCACAACAACGACGCACACACGCAAAGTTTCTTTTCCATGAAAGTGAAGTGGTTCTGACCGCTGATGCTGGGATGCCACTGGACGTGACTGATGCTCTTGTCTTTGCTCAGCTGCAGGTCTGTGAAGGACTGATATTCCTTCAGCTGGATCTCGGTTTTTCCTGACGGTACGCTGTCATCATCGCAGAGAGCCGTCCAGTCGTCAGTAAACACATCCATGATGTGATTCTGCTGCAGAGCCAGTTCAACCCTTCAGACAGACAACAACACATTCAGTTCTGATTAAAGCCAAAAATATACATTCTGTCATCATTCATGTGCTTTATAAACCTGTATGTGACTCTTTCTTCAAAACAAGATATGTTGAGAAATGTCTCAGTGGTTTTGTGTTCATATAGTGGATGTCAATGAGGGTCAATGTTGTTTAAATATCAACATTCTTCAAAATATCTTTGAAAAAATCTTTTGACTTTGACTTTGATATCTTCTTTTGTGTTCTGAAGAAAAAAGAAGAAAGTCAAACAGGTTTAAAATGACATGAGGGTGAATAAATGATGAGAGAATTTTCTTGTTAAATAGAGATTTAAGGATGTCAAGTTTTAAAGAATCTTCTTACAGCTTATTGCAGAAATGTGATGGATTCTTCAAAACACATTCTTCTTCATTTGTGTTGATTATTAAGGATGTAGGTACAGTATGATGTCATCACTACAGGACATGTGTGTTACCTGATGAGAGCAGATGTGATGAAGTTCTTCATGTCTTCAGACTGCAGGTGGTGTTTTCTCTCATCAGGGCTGAACTCTCTGGGCTCATACTGTGTCCATGTGTTCTTGGGATATTTCCTGTAATATACAGTATGAGCGTCTCAGTGTATTATGAGATCTGCAGATATGAATGAAGATGATGTGTGTCAGTACCACAGTGTTTGTGTGGAAGAGTCTTTGGTGATGTGCGTCGCCTGAACGGCTGTGTCTCTCTCCAGCTGTGTGATGAAGCTTTGTCCTCGTATGACACACACTCCACACAATCATCCTCAGCGCTGCGGTCAGAGAAACACACCGGAGCACTGAAGCATCGGAGCGGACGACAACTTATACCTGAGCTGGAAATACACAAACCCCTTATTTATACGACAACAATACATATAAATAAATCTCCCATAATGCATGTCTCTTACTCTGGGTCTGACGTCTGTGACGGACTCGATCTCCAGCTCACTCCCCAGAGAGATCCACGGATGAGACTCGGGAGTTTTTGGCATCGTGACGTCCTCTTCATCATCATTAATCTCCTCTTCCTCCTCATCCTCACCCTGGAGTACTGGAGGCTCCAAACACAATCAAACACCGTTAAACACCCCTGGAGTTTCATGAAAGTGTTTTTTTCTGACGTGTTCATACCTGTAGTATGTTTTCTTTGGCTTCTACTGTGAGCACCAGATAAAAGCTTTGACCATATGTAAAGTCTCTGTCAAAGACCAGTAACAGCTCATCTTCAGGGTATTCCTGGAAGAAACCGTGTTTACTTCACTGCAGAACATCATTCACATTTATCATCTAGATTCTCACCTGAATTCTGTGTTTAACAGGGCTGAAGTCAGACACGGCAGCTCGACTCTTCAGGTCTTGAATGATGTCCTCCTTTCTGATGAGCTTATGAGGATTTTCTCCAGTAACATCTTCATCCGCCCGGCAACCAAACAGCTCCTGAGTGACGGAGGTCAAGACCAATGGGAAGATATAGTCGGGATGGCCTGCTGGATCAGGTATACAGTTTATAATACTGAACTATATACAGTAAATTCCTACAAATGATTTATTTTTTGAGATACTACTGCAGCATTTTTTGCATGGCATGTTATTTTTCCCCTTTAGTTTGTGACTTACAGTACATTCAGTCTATACATTTGATCAGTATGTGTTTCCCGGGTATTGAACCCATGATCTTTACTCCACTAACACAATCCTCTACCAGTTACCGAACCGAAAACACAGCCAACGTGAACAAAACAGTGAAGAAATGAGATCTGTGTGTGTGTCTAGACATGCTGTTTGTTTTTCACTATCTATATTCCGATCACAGCTCCTGGATGAATAGAAGAGGCTGAATGGATTCATGATGAAAATGAAGAAGAGATGCTCTAAACCGATATGAGACTGTGAGAACAGCTTTAATCTGATCCCGGATCAGGTGGAAAAACAAACAGACGTGTAAGAAACGACCTGTTAATTGTGTTTATATCTGTAAGAGTTACATGAGATGAGATGGATGTATTTCTTTGGTCTTCAGTGTAGATGTCAAAGAACGAGTTTAATGTGACATGAGAATAAAACAGCTAATATTATTAACTACTAAAAGGCTGAAATGAGTAGAATTAAAGAGTTGATGTGTTGATATAGATCAGATGATTTATAAAACACTCACCATGTGATTCTGGTTCAGTGTCGTCTGGAGAGGAAAGATTAATCTTCTTCTTTTTATCTGCTAAAGAAATGTAAAGATTCATGAAGAAAATGATCTGAATCTGTAGCTAAAAAGTGTATTTGTATAGCGCTTTAACAATGAAACACTGCAAAAACCATATAGTGCAAACATATATAAATATAAAACCTAATTTAATATCTAATATCTGTGATAACAACGCTTTAATTAATAATAAACTGTGATAACGCTTGATAAAGGACAGGCAGTTTTTACCCTTTCCTTTGACTTTTCTGGTCTCGTGGCTCATATCTGCTGATAAGAACAGAAAGAAAATAAAATTATTCATCGAAAGGCAAACTATCATGTGTATATTGTGTAAAATATTGTTAAATCTCTTTTTATAAATAGCTGATGTTCAACATTTGACAATTGTACGACATCTGCTGGTGAAAACTAATATGACAAGCTGATTTATTCATCATTTAAAAGCATGGATTTGACAAAAACACAGATATTTAAGTTTATGCAAATGTAGATGTAAATGTTTTTAAAATATGTGCTTTAAATACCTACATTTATTTAAGTGTACTTTTATTCTACTTTTAATGTAAGAAACTAAAGAAAATAAACAGCGTTTATTACGACGTGCAAGAATCATTTTAGTTTCATTCTTTATAAATCTTACCTTTAATTACGAGTTATTGCGATAATTGATGAAATTATAAGGTTTTAATCGAAGTAAACGCGTGCAGATCTCCAAAACACAACAGTTGCTACAGGTTACAGGGGACGGCTCGTTTGATTGACAGGTCGCTCACGCAATCAGCTCTCTCTCTCACACTGTAGCCCCGCCCCTGTTGAGTGGCGTCATCACAGAGCTCGTGTGACGCGTTCATTAGTTTAATTCGGTTTGAGATCTGTTTTACTGCACGTGTTGATCTGTTTTACTGCACAGTGACCTGGAGAATGAAACAAGTTAACATCGTTACCTGCTGGTGAGTTATTTATTTATTCATTCATTAATGGTTAAAATGGGATTTGTGTTGGTTTCAAAGGAAACTATAATGGTCTCTGTGGGAAAAACCAACAGAACGCCATTCAGTCCTGCTGGAATAACCAGGATATAGATTTTGTTCTGGTTTTAATTGATAACAGATCATAATGGTTGGCTATTTCTAATGGAAACCATTGGAGTTTGTATTTCAGCAGTGTAAACTTGGGTTAATCCAGTGTCACATCACATGTGTGTAAATGTTACATTAGGTTTGAGTTGTAGCATTGTAGTGATGGAAACTCAGATGTGAATAACATTGAAATGCAGTTGAGTTCTTCATCATAGATCACAAGGTGTTGATTGTGGTTTCTTATGGCACAGGTGTGACTGTGTCACAGGTGTGACTGTGTCACATGCTTGTCATATGATAGACGTGAGAGGAATGAAGATCTGTTAGTCTCTGTAAAGCACACGACAGTGAAAAAGATACATTGCTGATCGTCTCCATTCATTATATCTCAACTCTATATAGAGAAATATATATAACAAAATCATTATGTTCATATAATTTGCAGAAACTTTATTCTCTCTGGTGTGTGTTGATCATAGATCACATATAGATTTGTATTGTGTTGATTCTGTGTTTCTCTGCATGATTTCTGATTTATGAAGAACTGGCAAAATACAATTTTTAAAAGTAATTCGTAAAATGGCTTTTTAATGTGCAAATTAAATACTGGAATAGAAATAAATCAAATAAATGATATAAGGGTTGACAAAAGTCTATGTCATCTGGTGTGACCTACAAAAAATGTAGAAAAAAACAATTACAGTAAAATAAATCCTATTTGTAACTCCAGCAAAGAAGATAAATCTCTCATGTTATTTGTATATTTTTGCTGTTACACCATATGACACAGTCACATATTTATTTGTCAACTACCCATAAAGCGGATTTGGCTTTTTCTACAACATTCAAAATTAAATGTGCAAAATTCAATTGGAAATATATGTGACCTGAACTAAATAAGTTGTTCATGTTTTACTCATCATGCAGACATTGTATTTTTTATTGTAGATGTTTTTCAGATATGGATGACTCCAGTCAAGCTTCTTTATATGTCAGTGACCCCAACGGGAACAGAACGGCCCGCTGGCCGGACACATACTCTCACCTGAAGCTTGAAGACAAGGAGAAGATCAGAAGAAAACTCAAATATTTCTTCATGAATCCATGTGACAAGTATAAAGCTCGAGGAAGAAAGCCCTGGAAACTGATGCTGCAGATCTTTAAAATCGCTGTCGTCACTGCGCAGGTGCAGCAAACAGACAAACATATAGTTTAACATGAATCATTAAGAAGTTAGTTAAAAGCTATTGACTGTGATTTCATGCTGGCTGGTTAGTTAGGATGTAATGGAAGTATATATTTGCATTAAGCAGGTGACTCTGTGTTTGTGTAGCTGGTGTGGTTTGGTCTCAGTAATCAGATGGTGGTTCAGTTTAAAGAAGAGAATCTGCTGACATTCAAACATCTGTTCCTGATGAACTTCACCGACTCCAGCAGAGACACTTACGCTGTTTACACACAACATGACGTCTACATGCACATCTCATACACCGTGCAGCAGGTAAAGTGGGTTTATTCTTCTGGTTTAGTCTTGGATAATCATTTAACAATAATGAGAGTGACCAGACATGAATCGATACATCATGAATGTGGGAAACGTGTTGTTTTTGCAGTTCCTGATGTTGCCGAATCTAACAGTGGGGAATCACGCGTATCAGAGAGAAGATGACGTTTACACGCCTCTGACCATCTGCCAGACGTTTTACAGGAACGGAAGCATTTCACCAGCCAATGAAACCTTTGACATCAATGTTCGAGTGGATGAAGGTACACAACGCTTGTGTTCACATCACAAACAGTCAAAGTGAGATTGTCTCCTAATATTTGTAAGTCGCTTTGGATAAAAGCATCAGCTAAATGTAAGATTGCCGCATTGCATTCTGGGATTGCTGTCTCTGTAGATGATGCATGTATTTCTGTATCACAGTTTGGCCGTAATGAGACATCATCACCTTATAATAGTCTCTCATGTTTTGGATTGTGGTTTAACAGACACTCTGCAGGTCTGATTGGGTTTGATGGTTTCTTTCAGAATGTTTAAAGATTTACCCGACGGTTTCGTCCTCGACCCCGAATCTAACGCTTCACTTTGACAGGTATCATCTTAATAATATTCAGTACAGTCAGTATGATATACCAAATATTGACATCTGAGCTATCAGAATGATGAAAAGCAAGGATTTGCCCATATATTGTTACATGTTGAGTCTTGTCTTTGTTTAGGTTGTTGTCAGTGAATATAAACTTCACACTGAAAGCTATTAACCTGCAGACGGTTCAACATCACGAGCTTCCAGACTGCTACAGCTTTAACATCATGGTGTGTCACATGACCCTTCCATCATCTTTTGCTCATCACTTATATTTGTCTCCGTTTCCTTTTTTTAAAACAGAGCACATGATCATCAGGACATTATGAGTTGAAATAAATCCTCTGATGAATCACGTCTGTTTTTTAAAATATCTGTTTATTGAACTTTTACAATAATAACAGGACGCAAATACAGAAGAATGGTGAACAAATATTTTCCCACCCCACCCCCAGAGAAAAAAAGATAAATAAAATAATAATAAATTAAAATATAATATATATATATATATATATTAGGGGTGGGAATCTTTAGGTACTATGTGATCCGATTCCAATTCTGGGACTCACGATCCGATTCCAAAACGATTCTTCATATAATTTTTGCAAATATGATAAATTTGCATTTTAAATAAATAAAGAGTTTTTATGCTTTTTGTTTATAGTTAGAATCTCTTTGACAGTATTCCCATCTTGAAGTTTAATTTTATTGCTTTTATTTTAACAAAGTTATATTCAGGATGAACAAGTTCTGACATAGAATCGATTCTGAATCTTTGAGAATCGATTCAGAATCGTTAGAGAAAGAATCCCGATGCATCGATTTTTTTTTCTCCCACCCCTAATATATATATATATATATATATATATATATATATATATATTAATAATAAAAAATATTACATAAATAAAATAGAAAAAGAACTAATAATAATAACAAAATACATTTAAAAATAAAAAATAATTAATAATAAGTAAAATATGTCAAGCATAATCTCTCAAGTATAGAATATATGCTAGAAATGATGTCTGTTTTTGAGCAGATGAGTTTTGACAACAGACCTCACAGCGGGAGAATCAAGATTGATCTGGACAATGACGTGGACATCAGTAAATGCAGAAACTGGACTCTGACTGGAGCATGTGAGCTGTAGTCTTTAATGAGATACTTCATTAAAAATATGAATTCTGTGTAACACAAATGAAGATATTTGGAGAAATGTCTCCAAATGAAAGTCAATGCGGGTCAATGTTGTCAATCTTCTTTTGTGTTTTTTGCACTTCCAAACTTATTTCAGTAGTGTATTTTTCTCCATAGCACCGAGGAACATGTATATGATGGTTGTGTTTGATGTGGTGATCATTCTAACACTGACGGTGTCTCTGGTTCTCTGCACGCGCTCGGTGACGGCTGGAATCCTGCTGCAGTTTGTGAGTCTCTCTGTGTTGTTACTAACATTAAGATCTCTCAAGCATTCAGTGAGATATTTAGTCATCGTTTGGGATTACATCAGCTCCTCCTTGAATCTTCAGTAATGTCTGTTTTGTAGGAATATACCGAGTTCTTCTTTAGTCATTACAGCAAGCGTGTGTCTCTATCTGACCGTCTGGAGTTTATTAGCGGTTGGTATATTCTCATCATCATCAGTGATGTTCTGACCATCACTGGATCTGTGCTGAAGATCATCATCCAGATGAAGGTGAGATCTTTAATCACATGATATCTTGATCGTTTGAGTTTGTGTGTGTGTGTGATGATGTTATTTCTTCTAGGCTTTGGCGAGTTATGATGTTTGCAGTATTCTGTTGGGCACTGGCACAATGTTTGTCTGGATCGGTGTTTTACGCTACATGGGATACATGAAAAAATACAACGTATGATTCATATCACTTCAGAATACAGCTAAAGAATAACAATTACTATCAATCTTTCTCTTTTTGAGTTAAACATTTTTGATCTTTCCTTTGATAGAAAAATTTAAAATCCCACTCCAACTTTACATTTAATGATCATTTCTACATGTATTGTGTTCATTTCATTCAGTGTCTGTTGAATTTCAACAAAATGACATCTCAGCGATGTAAAAGACAAAACATCAGCTCTATTGCATCAAACATTCATGGTCAAACTATTCTTAAAAACATGTAAAAATATTAGTATTGAGTTGTTTAAAAATAAATATGAACTAGATTTTTTGCTGTATACCAAATAAGCTCTTATCACATTGAGTTTTTTGCCCGTTTATTCAGTTTTCATTTTCTGCAAATGAATGTTTGCATGTTTGAATTTGCATTAGTTTACAAAGTGAAACAAAAATGATCATTAACATAAAAGTGCAGAAAAAACTATATAACTACGATAATAATAATAATAATAATAATATTAATAATAATAATAATAATAATAAACTACGATGATAATAATAATAATAATAATAATAAACTGCGATAATAATAATAATAATAATAATAATAATAATAATAATAAACTAATATATAATAATAATAATAATAATAAACTGCGATAATAATAATAATAATAATAATAATAATAATAATGAACTATGATAATAATAATAATAACAATAAACTGTGATAGTAATAATAATAATAATAAACTATAATAATAATAATAATAATAATAATAAACTATGATAATAATAATAATAATAAACTATAGTAATAATAATAATAATAATAATAATAATAATAAACTACGATAATAATAATAATAATAGAGGGTCTCTTATTTTGTTATTTTCATCTTGTGTGATTGTGTTTTTCTGTGCTTGTTTTTCAGATTCTCATCATCACACTGAGAGCAGCTTTACCAAACGTCATCCGTTTCACCTGTTGTGCTGCTATGATTTATCTGGGCTATTGTTTCTGTGGATGGATCGTTCTCGGGCCGTATCACACAAAAGCAAGTCATTTACATACTTTGACATGAATGTTTTGACGTATAAAGCATCATATTCTAACCCTCTTCCTCTCTGTGTTTTTATTTCAGTTTCGGACTCTGAACACGGTCTCTGAGTGTTTGTTTTCTCTTATAAATGGAGACGACATGTTTAATACCTTTAAGATCATGGAGCAGAAGAGTTGTGTCGTTTGGCTCTTCAGTCGTGTTTATCTTTACACGTTTGTGTCGCTCTTCATCTATATGGTGCTCAGTCTGTTCATCACTCTCATCACAGACACTTATGACAACATCAAGGTACGACTCCAAAACTTTATATAACTATAATCTTATAGTTTTCATTTCTTACAGAACTAATAGATTAAACTCTGTTTAAATGTCAGATGTGAGCAAATTATTATTATTATCTCTTTAGCTGTTTGTTTTTCATAAAATGATATTTTTACAATTGTTTCAAAACTGTGTAAAAAGACATTGTTGAAGATGAGAACGCGCTTAAATAACTGCCCACTTTCTCCATCATATCTGATAGTAAATATTGCAAACATGAACCACAAACTTGTGGTTAAAGCAAACAAAAAGTTTACTGTCACTGTTCCTCAGGAGGAATTTCCCCATTTACTTTAATATTTTATAGTTTAATTTTAATCTAATCATGACAAACTATTGATGGAAAGGTATAAGATTCCAGATGAAATATTTGACAAATTACCATGAGAATAAACATAGACAGAAATGTTAATGATATTTTTTTTAACCTAAAATTAGAGATTTATTAAAATTAGAGATTTTTTATACCTAAAATTAGAGATTTATTAAAATTAGAGATTTTTTATACCTAAAATTAGAGATTTTTTATACCTAAAATTAGAGATTTTTTATACCTAAAATTAGAGATTTTTAGAGATTTTTTATACCTAAAATTAGAGATTTTTATACCTAGAGATTTTTTTTTATACCTAAAATTAGAGATTTATTAAAATTAGAGATTTTTTATACCTAAAATTAGAGATTTTTTTAATAAAATTAGAGATTTTTTTTATACCTAAAATTAGAGATTAGAGATTTTTTTTAGAGATTTATACCTAAAATTAGAGATTTTTTTATACCTAAAATTAGAGATTTTTTTATTTTTTTATACCTAAAATTAGAAATTTTTTTACCTAAAATTAGAGATTTATTAAAATTAGAGATTTTTTTATACCTAAAATTAGAGATTTATTAAAATTAGAGATTTTTTATACCTAAAATTAGAGATTTTTTATACCTAAAATTAGAGATTTTTTTTATACCTAAAATTAGAGATTTATTAAAATTAGAGATTTTTTTATACCTAAAATTAGAGATTTATTAAAATTAGAGATTTTTTTTATACCTAAAATTAGAGATTTATTAAAATTAGAGATTTTTTTATACCTAAAATTAGAGATTTTTAAAATTAGAGATTTTTATACCTAAAATTAGAGATTTTTTATACCTAAAATTAGAGATTTATTAAAATACCTAAAATTAGAGATTTTTTAAAATTATACCTAAAATTAGAGATTTTTATACCTAAAATTAGAGATTTTTAAAATTAATTTTTTATACCTAAAATTAGAGATTTATTAAAATTAGAGATTTTTTTTATACCTAAAATTAGAGATTTTTTATACCTAAAATTAGAGATTTATTAAAATTAGAGATTTTTTATACCTAAAATTAGAGATTTATTATACCTAAAATTAGAGATTTTTTATACCTAAAATTAGAGATTTTTTATACCTAAAATTAGAGATTTATTAAAATTAGAGATTTTTTATACCTAAAATTAGAGATTTTTTATACCTAAAATTAGAGATTTTTTTTATACCTAAAATTAGAGATTTATTAAAATTAGAGATTTTTTATACCTAAAATTAGAGATTTATTAAAATTAGAGATTTTTTATACCTAAAATTAGAGATTTTTTTATACCTAAAATTAGAGATTTATTAAAATTAGAGATTTTTTATACCTAAAATTAGAGATTTTTTTATACCTAAAATTAGAGATTTTTTATACCTAAAATTAGAGATTTTTTATACCTAAAATAAGATTTTTTTTATGTAAAAAAATTTAAATATCTCAAGTTTAGTAAAACAGTACAGTGCATTTTCATGTGTATACTCAATATGTGCAGTGACAGTTATCAAGTTAAACAGTTCTGTTAAATGTGACTTTACAATTAAATGCATGAAAAATCTTGCATAAAACTTTCATAGATTTAAGATTTTACAAATATCTGTGATTGATTGATTGATAGTAATGCTTTGCCTTTGTTTTGAGTTTTTCAGAGCTGATTTTGTGTATTATTTTGTGTACTCATCTGCCAGTCAAGATCAAGAGCAGAACATTAAGAAACATGTGAAATGTTTAACAACAGATACAAATGATCATTGATAGATTGAGTGTTTATTTGTGTTGTTCTTGTGCTGGTTTAGCAGCAGCAGATGGAGCGTGAGACCGTGTCTGATCTTCAGATGTTCATCATGACGTGTAAAGATCCTGATGTGGAAAAGATCACAGACACACATCTGTTCTGCTGTTTCTACAGGTCAACAAACACATACTGAACACAGTTTCATTTCTTAAGCCTCACAGAAGTCTCACTAAAATAACTGTATGTACATGTTTTTATATTGCAGGACAAGCGGGTGCAACGAGAAAGTCGACTGTTAGAGACGTACATGAGAAGTCTGATGATTTCACCAGGATATGAATGTATATATGAAGTCAGATTATGTAAATATTATAAATATTAGGTGAAAAATTAAAAGTCTGTTTCTTAAAGAATGAGAAAGTTTTGTTGACAATAAAGTTGGATGAAAACACTGTAAATCTTTTAATCTTCTTTTAAATCTTTAATTCTCTTTTTTTTAAATAGTTAAACATTTTCAAGGTAATTTTTTTAAGATGAAAAACTTTTTTAAAGTTTGAAAAACATTTCATCGTCACAATTTGTTCCTAATTAAATTTGTTTTCTATCCTCAAAGTTTTTCTTAAAAATATTTTTTTCATCTTCAAAACAAAATCTTTTTTTTTTTAAAAAAATCTCTTTTTTCCTCTTCACATTTTTTTCTCTTCAGGAGGAAAACAACTTTTTTAAAGAGAAATCTTTTTTATATGGAAATTTTTTTTTAAGACTAAACCTTTTTTTTTTTAAAAGCAAAACTTTTTTTAAGAAGACATTTCTTAACATGAAAAACTTGATGAATAAAGTTTCCTTTTTAAAATGTTTTTCCTCATCACATTTTTTCCTCCTACATTTTTCAAATATTTTAATCTCTTTTAAAATATAAATATATTTTTTCCTCTTCACATTTTTTTCTCTTCAGTCTTATACAAGAAAACATGTTTTGCTTGCTAGCTCACAATTATCATGTAGTATCACCCTTGACCACCAGGTGTCACATCAGTACGAATGAAATGCCTGCAATGCTTTTCCTCTTTATGTGTCATTTAATAAATTATTATTTGTTCAAATGACTTATGTTTGATATGACATTTGTTGTCATGTTTAACAAAAACATTTTAAAGAAGAAAAACGTTTTTTTAAGAGGACATTTTTTAAGATGAAAAACTTTTTTTGGAAGATGGGAAAAAATGTAAGATGAAAATGTTGAAGAGGAAAAACATTTTTTTTAGATAATGTTTTTTTTTTGAGGAAAATATTTTATGAAAAAGAAAAAAATTTTTTAAATGAACAAAAACAATTTTTTGAATAGGGACATTTTTTCATGGAAATAGATGTTTAAGATGAAAACAAAATGTGAAGAGGAAAATATTTTATGAAAAGGAAACATCCAAACATCCAACATCCAAACTAAACCCAAAACATTTTTTTTTTTTTTTTTTATTTAAATGGAAAAACAATTTTAGATGAAAAAAATCTTTGAAGATGAAAAAGTTTTAAAGATTAAAAATAAAATTCCTTTAAAAAGTTTTTTCCTCTTAAAAATTTTTTGAAGAGAAAAAAACTGTGGGACTTCAGGAAAGTTTAAAGATGGGAAAAAAATTGAAGAGCAAAAAAATTTTTAAGATGAAAAACGTATTTAAGATGGGGCAAGTTATTAAAAATGAAGAGGAAAAACTTTCTTTAAAGAGGAAAAATAAATATGAAAAACGTGTTTTTTGAAGAGGACATTTTTTTAGGATAAAAAACATTTTTTGAAGATGAAAAGCTTTTAATAATGAATACAGAACTCAGAATAATGGATACAGAATGCAGCAGAAAGACTTGTTTTTCAGGAACTCAAAAGAGCACATGTCACACCTCTCTTCATCTCTCTCTCTCTATTGCCTGCAGCTCTTCCATGAACACTTGACATCCTAAAACCCACTAACCCTCTCTTCTCTACAGGTATTATCCAGCACAGGAAACAATTTTTTTTGATGAAAAAAAAACATTTTTTGAAGATGGAAAAAAATAAAAAGTCTCCTTTATATTTGTAAGTCACTCTGGATAAAAGCATCAGTTAAATGCTTAAATGTAAGATGGGAAATAAATTGAAAAGATGTAGAAAAAAAATGTTTTTTTTAAGAGAATTTTTTTTGATGAAAAAACATTTTTTGAAGATGGAAAAAAATAAAAAGAAGAATTAAAAGAGGAATTTCTTCAAAAAATGTTTTTTCAAAATAAATTCTTTTAATTCTTCTTTTTTTTTCCATCTTCAAAAAATGTTTTTTCATGGATGGAATTTTTTTTATTTTTTTTAAGACTAAACCTTTTTGAAGATGGAAAAAAAATTTGAAGTGAAAAAAATTTGAAGAGGAAATTTATAAAAAAAAAACTTTTTGGGAATTTTTTTTAGGATGAATAAAAAAATTTAATGAGGAGAATTTAATCTTTTATTTTTTAAAGAGAATTTTTTTTAATATCGATTTTTTTTTTACATGAAAAACTTGAAAAAATGTAAGATAAAAAACATTTTTGAAGATGAATAAACGTTTCCTTTTCAACAATGTTTTTCCTCCTACATTTTTTCCTATTTTCAAAGCAAAATCTCTTTTAAAAAAGAATTATATTTTCCTCTTCTCTTCAGGAGGACACACAAGAGAAATGTTAGCATGTAACAATTAGCATGTAGTGTGATACTACATGCTAATTGTTACATGCTAACATTTCTCTTGTGTTAGGGTTAGACTTGACCTGCAATGCTTTTCCTCTTTATATATTGTTTAATAAATCATTATTTGTTAAAATTACTAATGTTTGATATGACATTTGTTGTCATGTTTAACAAAAACATTAGTTTTTTTGAAGAGGAAAAAAAATTAAGATGAAAAAAAAATTTTTTGGAAGACAATAAAATAATAATTAAGATTTTTTTAAGATGGAAAAAAGTTTAAAGATGGAAAAAAATTGAAGAGCCAACTTGATGGGGAAAGTTATTAAAAATGAAGAGGAAAAATTTTTATGGAAATTTATGGAAAATTTTTTTGGAAAAAAATAAATTTAGGCTGAATAAAAAAATTCAAATTTTTTTTAGATGGAAACCTTTTTTGAAACGCAAAAACATTTTTTAAGATGAAAAACTTTTTTTGGAAGATGGGAAAAAAATTTAAGATGAAAAAGTTTGAAGAGGAAAAACTTTTTTTAGATGAAAAAAATTGAATGAACAACAAAATTTTATTTTTGAAGAGGGACATTTTTTTTATGGAAATGGAAAAATGTTTAAGATGAAAAAAAATGTGAAGAGGAAAATATTTTATGAAAAGCAATTTTTTAAATGAATGAACAAAAAACATTTTTTTGAAGAGGGACATTTTTTTAAATGGAAAAAAATTTTGAGGAAAAAAATCTTTGAAGATGAAACAATTTTAAAGATTAAAAATAAAATTTCCTTTAAAAAGTTTTTTCCTCTTAAAAATGTTTTGAAAGAAAAAAAACTGTGGGACTTTACCATGAATTTTTCTTTGTTGTGGTTCAGGGCTTCCATAACTAAGTAGTCAACTTCTAACTAAAGGAATTTAACAAATAAAAACTTACAAAAAATATAAATAATATATAGAAAAATTTGCAATAATTATAGAAATAAAATCCTATAGCTTCATTAAATAGACACAATATTTGTCTGTCTAGAGAGATTTAAAACAGACTTTAAGTGTCCATAAATCCATAAATCTATGTTTCTATGTTATATGTTTTCAGATTATTAGACATTAAGTTTTATATCAGATGTCCTGGAGATGTAAGATGTTTGACTGAATATTATGTCTCATTCAAAACAACAATAACATTTTTAATTAAATTTTATACTTCCAAACAGGTTACAAAAATATTATTCAAGTATTAAACTTTATCAGTATGAAAAGAAACTTCAGAAACATTCATTTAGTTTTACAGTTAAACAACAAACAAAACAAAACCTCTCAAACTGGAGTGACTCCCTATTGACATCTAAAGTGATTGTGAACAATCTTAACCTTACATGAAAACTGTGTTTAACCTGTTTGAAACTTGAACACAATCATGATGATTAATAGAGACGTGTGCTAATATTTCTCACATTTATCCTTCACTTTCAATGTTAATGACTGGCACTGGATTTCTTCAGGTCTCTTAGTGTAATAAAACATAAACTGAGAGATTGTTTGTAATAAAAATAAGCGTATGTGTGTGTGTTTATGTGAATTTCTTGATAAAGCGCAGTTTGAGATAAGTAATAGTCAGGAAGATGATGGTCATGATGGCCATAGCCAGATGATTCTGCCACAGACCCCACGCAGAATAATCAATGCCCTGATTCTGAAGAAACTCTTCTCCTGTAGAACATCTGCAATCAGCAGACACAAGCGGTGAATAAATGTGCAAATGATTGAAAGTCTGAGAGATTTATGTGTTTTATACATACACTTCTACAGAACCCGTGCTTGACGTGTTCCTCATGTCACAGAACACAAGTCCTGTGAACTCATTAACTTCAAGAGCCTGTAAGAATCATTAACAATAGAGATTTTTTTATATTTTCATGCATTTCATGGGAAATACTGTAACAGTTTATCTATGGAAACTAAAGTGCAGAAACATCCAAAATCTGCTCAATAACACCCAACAGTCCACATTTACATATCAACACAAAGTCAGAAAACTTTGTGTAAACTAAACAGGATTAACCATCTTATAAAATATTTATAGATGGTGAAAAATAGTCAAATAAATGAAATAATTGACTGAATAAAACTACATCACCCATGTGAAAAATATTTTAGTATACTGTAGTATTTCCTAAAGTGAGATGATAAACTGTAGTATAGTGTATAAGGTTAAAAACACTATAGTATCATTACTATAGTAAATAGTGAGTTTCATGTGGGCACTGTTGCTGTTAGAAATCATGATCAGTGTTATAAGAGAACGTTTAACAAACAAATGTGAGATTAGAGACTCACAGCCAGACCGTATCGAGGAATACTGAGATACTTCAACCAGTTTAACCAGTTCACCACGCTGGGCAGATTCACCAGCAGCCCGGAAAAGATCTGAACACAAACATCAAGAGAAAAACATGGAGGTGTAGAACTCAGTTTTATAATGCTGTTGAATTCAAGTGTATTTACCATCATGAACACAAAGCCGATGGTCATGAAGATGTTTGCGATGGCGACGACCGTCTGATCGGCAGAGATGGACAGTGTCATGGATGTGGCCGTATACGACACTAGAATGATGGAGAAGAGGAAGATGAAGAACGCCTCGGCCGTCGCTTTCAGTCCTGTACACGCAAACGGAAGTCAGGTAAGTGTGTGTTGCACAGATTTACTGATGTGTGTTTGTGTACTGGTGATGTGTGTGATGACCTATCATCCAGTACGCCACACAGCTGAAGATCATGGCCGGAATGGTTCGTAGAGTGATGATGTCAGACAGGATCTTAGACAGGAAGTACACAGACACTCTGTAGTATCCACTGATGTACTCGTGTCTACAGACATCACAAACAACATCATCTTATATCACTACACACACAGTAATATAGACGTGTGTTTGCGCGTGTGTGTCTGTGTGTGAGTGTGTGTGAGTGTGTGTGTGAGTGTGTGTGTGTTAGTGTGTGTGTTTGTGTGTGAGTGTGTGTGAGTGTGAGTGTGTGTGTGTTAGTGTGTGTGTGCATGTGTTTGTGTGTTTGTGTGTGAGTGTGGCTGTGTGTGTGTGTGTCTGTGTGTGTGCGTGCGTGTGTGTCTGTGTGTGTGCGTGTGTGTGTCTGTGTGTGTGCGTGTGTTAGTGTGTGTGTGTGTGTGCGTGTGTTAGTGTGTGTGTGTGTCTGTCTGTGAGTGTGTGTGTGTGTGTGCGTGTGTCTGTGTGTGTGTGCAGTGCTGTGAGTGTGTGTGTCTGTGTGTGTCTGTGTGTGTGCGTGTGTCTGTCTGTGAGTGTGTGTGTGTCTGTGTGTGTGTCTGTCTGTGAGTGTGCGTGTGTCTGTGTGTGTGTGTGTGTGTGTCTGTCTGTGAGTGTGAGTGTGTCTGTGTGTGTGTGTGTGTGTCTGTCTGTGAGTGTGTGTCTGTCTGTGAGTGTGTGTGTGTCTGTGTGTGTGTCTGTCTGTGAGTGTGCGTGTGTCTGTGTGTGTCTGTGTGTGTGTGCGTGTGTCTGTCTGTGAGTGTGTGTGTGTCTGTGTGTGTGTCTGTCTGTGAGTGTGCGTGTGTCTGTGTGTGTGTGTGTGTGTGTGTGTGTGTGTGTGTGTGTGTACTCACACAAATAGTTTTCTCTCTGTGATGAAAAGCTCGGCTGATGAAACTGAACTAAAACACTGATTTGTTGTGATGAAGAACAGAGCGCCCATCCTAAAACACACAAAGTTACACACACACACAGTTAAACACACACACTCACACGCACAGTTATAAAACAAATAAAACAAATGACACTTATTCATATATTCAAGTACATTTTTCAATCAAGAAAAAACATGTTGAAAGCCTGTCTGTCCTGCAGCTGAATGGATGTGCGTTTCACCTGTTCTGAATTCCACTTGAATTGGGTTTCACTCCGAAAAATATCGCCCCAACAATCAGAGCCAGAAAAGTAATCACTCCAATCTGATAAAAGAATAAAAGAAACATTCATCTGTATCTGAAAAATCCTCCATTCATGAGCTTAAAGCAATAAATGATGTTATTGTAATGTCATTTCCATTGAAATGGCTTTAAAGAAGGTGATTTTAAGAAGAAGACCATTGAATGACCTGAGCGAATGATGTCTGAGGATTGAGCATGAGGTTCCTGAAGGTTCTCTTGAGAACCCATTTAAACTGATGACAGAAGGATGTGTTGTACGTGATGGTTCTTGATTTGGGTCGTGTGCTGTATTCTTGACCCTGAATGATTCTCTGCAGTTCAGCTTGAGTAGTTTTATAGTTGGAGCTTTTCTTATATTCCTCCACCAAACGCTCCTCGATTCCCTTCAGAGATGAATTCAGCTCCTCCTGATCCACTTTTGACACACAGAACAAACACGTTTACACATTTATGTCCTTGCTGTTAGTCAGACGTCAGGCCGTGTGCGTTTGTGTCATACCCTCGCTGTCGTTCAGCTTGTTGAGCGTGACGGCTGTGGAGTCTCCGTTGATGATGTCCAGGAAGAAATCGGCAGGATTATTATGAGGTTCGCAGGTAAATCCTGACGCACACAAACACACAAGACGTGATGCACATCAATGAGCAGCGTGATAGTGATATGAAGAAAAGCGTGTGTGTTTTCTGACCGATGTCACTGAAATAATCCAGTGCGTTCTGAGCGGCTCCGTGATAAACCTGTTTCCCCCCGACCAGCAGCGTCAGACTGTCAAACAGACGGTAGATGGAGTACCGCGGCTGATGGATGGACAGTATGATGGTGCGTCCGCTGTTTGCCATCCTAAATAAAACATTCAAACACACACGAGTGAGAGTTTAACCTGAACAACACAATCAAATCTCAAATCTTTTCAGCACAACAATAAGATAGAAACTATATTTTGCATGAACCACACGGTGCCGATTCTCTTGTTGTTTTTAATGAATGAAGGACGTGTACACACACCGTTTGAGCAGCATGAGGACGGAGTTTGCCGTGCTGGCGTCCAGACCGGTGGTGGGTTCATCCAGGAACAGAACCGGAGGATCAATGATCAGCTCCATGCCGATATTAGTCCTCTTTCTCTCTCCACCCGAGACTCCACGAATCAACTGTGTGCCCACCTTCACAACAGCCAATCACATCTCTTTATTACATTTACAAGATGATTTAACAGGAGACGTATTAACACCTAAATTATACATTATAATATTTCTCAAATGAATGTCAATGGAACGGTTTGAAAAACATAACACGCAGATACCCGTGAGTCAGCCACTTTACTCAAGCCCAGCTCTTGAATGAGTCGCTCGACTTTCTCGTCTTTTTCTCGCTGACGGATTGATTTGGGAAGCCGTAAAGCCGCTGAGAAACGCAGATTCTCTCGAACCGTCAGTGTACCCATCACCACATCATCCTGAAAACACACCCACACTTCAGGAAGGCTTTATAACCGTGACACGGCACTTTATTAAACACACAGTTCATTTGAGGATGTTACACGTGTATAACACTTTCACAAACACACGTTCAGTGATCTAAAGGAAACAGCAGAAATCTGAAGGTCTCATGACTGAACTAATTTTAGATTCACTTAAGCAACTTCATCAGAAGTCACGTTCCTCTCGTTTAGCTGAACTGATTTTTGCACATGACTGACATAAAACAAAACATCAGCAATGTTTACTGTCAAAACATGATGATGGATTCAGTGATTAATAAGAGTTTGTCAGTATCATTATCACTCATGTCATACTGGAAATGAATGTCTGAGATCAAGAAGCTGTGAATCTCAATCATAGTTGGGTTAGCGGTTTAAAGACACTATCACCTGTATGAATGTGATGATACGAGTGTCCAGTATGTGTGTATGAGTTTATACCTGAACTACATATCCAGACAGACATTTAAAGTTTGGAGGTTGTGCCGCTCCGTCTATAAGAACCTCTCCAGACAGACCGGCAGGATCCTTACGAGCAGCCAAGACATCCAAGAACCTGAAGATCAAAACAAGAATATAAAACCACAACATCACATCAGACAGAGAGAGAGAGAGAAAGAAATACATCTTACGATGATTTTCCACTTCCTGTCGCTCCTAATATGGCATTCAGTCCCGGCTTCATCAAACCACTACAAGAGAAAATAAAGTTATTAATAATAATAATAATCACCAGTATTAGGTTGCCAACTAAAAACAATTCATAAAAAATGATTTAAATTCATAATGTTTGTTTTGGTTCTCATTCTCATTTATTATTTAAGTCAAGTTTTTAGATGAATTGAGCCTAAACTTTTAACTGCTGCTATATTTATGACCATGATCAATAATCACTAAACTGCTTAAATGACATCATGAAGATTCATAAACACAGCGAATAGTTTTCATTCAGTGTTTCTTTCTGATTTCAGATGACGAGCACAAAATCAAGATAAAATCATTTAATGAGCTGCTCAGATGAGGAAATAAACCTCTGACCTCACGATCAATTACACAACCACCCAAAAACACACAAAGATTAATCATTACACACAAACTTTAACATATGTAACTCAAGTGTCCGCAGTATTGTAAACCTCCAGGCCAACCTCACTGAAAAACTACATGAATTTCAGGTTTTTCACACGTGTCACATGTGGACAACATGGATTTCACATATGCAAAAACGTGTGAAAAACATGTCAAAATGTCAAAGTGATTGTGTGTGTTACGTGATTTGTAACGTGACATATTAAGCCATTTTTCTCGTGTCTCTTATCAAGCCGGAGGATAAAAGTCAAGGTCTGATCTTTCACATGCAAATAAAATACTCAAACAAGGTTTATTTCCCATGATGAAGAGTTCAGCAGTATTGTTCTGAAGAATCACTCGTGTAAAACAATGATGTGGACCTCCAAACACATAATCATCAGGTTATGAAAGCATGTGATTGAGTAACGGCTGGACACGCATAACACGTGTGTGTGTGTGTGTGTGTGTGTATACACACAGGGTGTGTATGATTGTAAAACAATGCATTCAGCTGTCATTTGTGCACAGTGAAGCACGTAGGAACGCAGCACGTCTGTGTGCTTTTGACCGCAAAAGTAGATTTTTTTGCCTTCAAACATCTCCACATTTCCTTCCTGCAATTCACATCGAGTCTCCCGGGTGGATTCCTCAATCAAACACACAATACCAGCATCATGTCCACATTTAACATCTGACACACACAACCTGTTAAATCACTTATCTTAGAGCGCACAATCACGCCTGTAAAATTCAGAATAAAAACACTTGTGTAGTTTTTCACAAATCAAACATGTCCGCTGCTGTGTTTTCTGTGGGCTACACGGGCAAAACAACAAGTCTGAACATGTGATGATGTGATATTGTCCTGCTGCTCACCTGAAAAAACGAAAGATATTTCGAGGAATCTTAAATGCAGACAAACATCTACACTAACAATAACAGGAAAATATTCATTACATTGATACACAAACCCATGGACGTAATAATGAAACACCACAGAACAAAACTTTGGTCCTCATGAAAATGAACCGTGGTTTTATTATAGTGAAAGTGCAGTAACCACGTTTTGGCAGGTTGATTGAACTACTTGTTTACTAGTAAAAATGTACAAATTTCTACAAAAAAAAACATGATTAGGGTTAAAGAGCAGATTAAAAAACATCCCGGTACACAAACAGTACCAAAGTAAACATGGTATTTTTCAGCTGATACTATGGTACGAACAGATAACCATCATGATATCTCAGACACATCAATGAAACCTCAAAGCAGTAATGTACCATAGAAGGAGAGAATCTGATCGGACTCACTTGAGGTCGATGAGGATGTTCTTCTGTATGATCTTCCTCTTGCAGATGATGCCGCTCTTCATCTTCACACTGTAGTTGATGTTGTGGAAACTCACAGTCGCTCCTCGACGACGTGATGAAGACATGGTGGAAACCAGTGATGTGTTGTTATTAATCCCACTGTTTCCCACTGCGTTCACACTGGTGAGCTGAACCTCAGTGTCTGCCATCATCAAACCTTCAGAAAACCAGTTCATAAACCATTACAACATAATGATCAATCAGCTTTCATATAAAAAAGTTTCAATCAAAACAGGCAAATAAACGACATCTGAACATCTAACAAGTACGAAACCGGTTGAGAATCTCAGAAGCGAAGTGGTTTGAGTTCATCTCATCATGGACGCGTTTTGCTCACGTCATTTCTGAATAAAATCACATATCATTCTAAAAAAACAAGCAAAACATAAATATTTACCGGCTCACGGGGTTCACTGCGAAATTAAAGCAAAAAAAAATTAAATTAAAGTTGTTTCAGTCAGAAAACAGAAGTGACGGGAGCGTCACACGCGCTGCGCGTCTCACCAGCAGCAGCGACACTGACACTGACACTGACTCTGACTCTCTCTCTCTCTCTCTCTCTCTCTCTCTGACTCTCACTGACTCTCTCTCTCTCTCTCTCTCTCTCTCTCTCTGTGTGTGTCTCTTTATGTGACTCTCTCTCTCACTGACTGTGTCTCTCGTAAAAGTAGGCTGACTCGTCACTCTCTGACATCTCTTTGTCTCTTCAAAGTCTCTCATTTCTCTAAATCTTAATCATCTTTTACCTCTCTCATCATCTTGTGCCTGAGTTTAACCTCTCTGTAGTCTAACTCTGATCTGTCTTTCTAACAGCTTTAGGTACATAAAGACAGTTGAATATAAGTGATTTCTGCATCAGTTGCCTATATGTATATCATCTTAAAACAAATCAAATCTAATATATGAATCATGTCTATAACTCTCTTTAACTCTGTCTTATTATTTCACTGAGCAAGAGTGGTTGTTAATGTAATTTATGTTTTGTGTGAACATTATGAAACACAAAACTTAAATTATGTTTCCCATTACGGCCCATCAAAAGTCATTTATTATCCCCTTGACACGTGTGACATCTGCACCCGGACTCTGCCCACTTTCCTTAAAGTTTAAATCATTTCTGCATTAAATAGCACAAATTAATCATGATTTTACCACAAATAACATCATGGTTGTGCCTGAGTTTAACCATGATGTAGTATAACTGTATGATTATAAAAAAAGTATTTAGGTAACAGCTTTAGGTACATAAAGACAGTTGAATATAAGTGATTTCTGCATCAGTTGCCTATATGTATATCATCTTAAAACAAATCAAATCTAATATATGAATCATGTCTATAACTTCAGTTTAACTTCTGTCTTATTATTTCACTGAGCAAGAGTGGTTGTTAATGATAAAACTTTATTTAAATGTTGAAAATGTGAACATTATGAAACACAAAATTTGGAAATTATGCAACGGTCCTTATTACGGCTCATCAAAATGTCTTTTATTATCCCCCTTGACAGGTTATACAACATTGTGTTCGACAAATGCAGCACCTGGACTCTGACACCCCATATGTACCCACAGCGCATCAGACACAAAGAACATGCTCTAAACTTGCACAGTTTCTTTGAGTCCCATTGATCTGCAGTAGCGTTTCTTCAAATGGAGAGAACAGAGATCCAGAGAGAGTTCTGAGCCTGAGAGGAGGACTGAGAGCTGAGTCAGAGAGAGAGCAGAGAGAGATTCAGATCTATCTTTGGACTCAGTGAGAGACAGACTAGAACAGATAGAGCTACAGACAGAGGAAGACAAAGCAGACGCTGAAGATGTGAAGTGTGAAAGCATCAGCTCAGAGAGACACTGAGACAGAGACAGGAGAGACACAGAGACCTGAGAGAGAGAGAGACGTGAGAGACAGAGAGAGAGAGAGGTTTACAGAGAGAGAGAGACCGAGAGATTTGTTTTCTCTGAGAGGAGAGACAAGGGTCAGAGATGAGGTGAGAGTCGAGATCAGAGAGAGAGAGAGAAGAGAGACACTATATTAAATGCATGCTTGATTAAAACCTCTCTCTCTAAATGTAGGTGAGGCATTGCTTTCATAAAACAGATACAACAGCAATGTGATGAACAACATCAATATCTTTGCATTATTATCAATTGCCTTAGATCAGACTTGTTGTGACAGAACAAAAGTTGTTTAACAAGTCCTCTCCAGAACAAAGATGATGAGACTGTTATGAAAGATAATAAAAATGTCTTAGTCAAGTTATACAAACAAAATGTACATTTAATTTACAAGAAATGCTCAGAGATGATCAGATTCTGTTTTAAACTGAAACTGTCACTGCAAAACTCTTTCATTGTGAATGAAAATATGAATAGTTCACCCAAAAATAAAAATCATGTCATAATTTTTTCAGACTTATGTCATTCAAATCCTGTATATGATTATTTCTTTTGTGGAACACAGAAGAAGATATTTTGCCAAACCCATTGACTTCCATTGTATCTTGTGTTCATACTATAACCAGCATTTTGCAAAATATCTTCTTCTGTGTTCTGCTAAAGCAAGAAAGTCATACAGGTTTGACATGACATGAGGGTGAGGAAATAATAAAAGAATATTTATTTTTGGGTGAACTATTCCTTTAAAGAGAATCTGTTTTAATAAACACCAGAGACAACTGGAAGACACACAGAAGAAGGTTACAGATCAAGAGAGAGAACTGAAGGACATGAAGAAGACTTCAGTCATCCTCCAGGTACATTCTGGCTTTGGGATTAAAGTTTAGATGTAAAGCGTAGAACTTTAGACATTATAATACTTATTATGTCCTATTGTAATGTCAGAGTCAGCTGTAACTATTCCATTAATAATCTCAAAGTTTGTGAAATGATTGTTTGAAACAGAACCTGAGTCAAGCGACAGAGGAGGAAAGTAAGCGAATCTTCACAGAACTGATCGGCTTTATGAGGACGAGTCACTCAGAAACCGTAACGCTGATCCAGAATCAGATGAGAGTTGAGATGGAGCGAATCCAGAGACACGTGGAAGGTCTGGAAGAGAAGATCTCTGAGCAAAAGAGAACACATTCAGAGCTGGACCAGCTGTCCCACACGGAAGATCACGTCTCTTATCTCCAGGTAACACCACAGCATCCTGCATTAGTTATTATACATGTTAACATCAGAATCTTTGATGAAAGATGGGATGATAATGTCAGGTGTGCAAGAAACAACCCAAGATGTCCCCGTAATATATCTACTAGTGATACTTCAGCCAATAATGAACATTCTGTCATCATTTATTCACCTTCATGTGATTTATAAATCTGTATGTGACTCTTTCTTCAGTGAAGATATTTTGAGAAATGGCTCAGTGGTTTTGTGTTCATACAATGAAAGTCAATAAGAGTCAATGTTGTTTGATTATTAACATTTTTTAAAATATCTTCCTTTGTGTTCTGAAGATTTGACATGACATGAGGGTAAATAAATGATGACTTTTTTCCCTTAAAAGTACTTACTAACATCCCAGTCGTCCTGGTCCTGTGCACTTCTCTGTTACAGAAGGTCCAGTCTTACTGGTCCACTGATGAGCATTTCCCCAGTCTGACCAGTAACTCACAGTTCTCGTTTGGAGAACTCATTAAATCTCTCTATTCATTAACAACACACATACAGGATATCTGGACACTGGAAATCAGCAGGATATTCTCAGCAGGTAAATGAATGAAATGTACAAATAATGTTGAGCAAATGTTAAATACTTTGCATTAAGATAATACATCTGGCCATATATATAACAGACTCTCTTTCATCCACATCTGTATCTGCAGTGAAGAGAGATCAGATCTTACTGCCTTCCGAACCAAAGACGAGAGATGAGTTTCTACAGTGTGAGTCTTTTTATTGACGTTTCTCAAAAACTCACTCATATCAGAGCTGTTTTGGTTTTCATTTTCCACCTGCACCAAAAATCTATGTAGGGTTTGTTTGGAAATTAAATCCCCAACAAATAATTCAAGTATACAGTTTTATTTTTATGCCTTTCTCAAACTTTAACTCTCAAACTCTAATTTGGGCCAATTCAGTCCCAAGTACTATTGAAATAATACACATACAAGTAAATTAGTATTAGTATGTTACATATACCTACAAATATACTTCAACTTTGCTTATTTAATGAAAAAAACATTTCAGATTTTTTAATACCACCTTTTAATTCCAAGATCATTTAATAATCATGAATTGTAAAATAATCTATCTGTCCATTTAACTAACAAAAGACTTCAGTAAGAAACAGGCTGTCTGTAACTATTTTTCCCAATAAATCACACACAGTTTTTCATCTTTCATCAGTTCTGGTTCCACTGAGTCTAGACCCAAACACAGCCCACAGGAACCTCTGTTTAACCCATCAGAACCGAGCCGTGGTCTGCGGTATAGTCTCTCAGTCTTACCCAGAACATCCGGAGCGTTTCCAGTGGTGGACGCAGGTGTTGACCGCTGAAGGTTTGACTGGACGCTGTTACTGGGAGGTCATCTGGACGGGTCACTATGGAGTGGACATCGCAGTGGCCTATAAAGACATCAAGAGAAGCGGGGACGGAGATGACAGTGGGTTTGGGTACAACAGACACTCGTGGAGTTTGGATTGTTCCTTGTTTAGATCTGCGCTGGTGCACAATAACACAGAGACGGAGATCACAGGTGTCGTGTCACACAGGATAGGTGTGTATCTGGAGCACAGAGCCGGACGTCTGTCATTCTACAGCATCACTGACACCATGAAACATTTACACACAGTACAAACCTGCTTCACACATCCTCTTTATCCAGGATTCGGCCTCCTACAGGGATCAACTGCTACATTTTGTGGGCCAAAATAAAAATACATGAATAAAGAATATATTAAGGGGAAGACGACATCGTGAGGAACAGAAAAATAACGAATCAGACTTGTTTGACACAAATTAAACAAGAAATATAAAACATTACTGTTGTGTAACAGGTTCTGATTTTCTTTATTAACATAATCGATTTTTTGTTTGTGTCTGTTCTGTATTAACAAAACTGCTCAAGGAAAACATTTGATTCATGTTTTTTTTTGAGGTGATGGTTTAATTAAAACATTTTTTATTAAAATGATCAATTATTTAACACAGAATGAAAGCACACAGCTGTTGAACACTGGCTTGCAAAATCTCATGTCCACATTTTCAAGTGTCACTGATGCTCTGATGTCTTAAAACAGGTGGAAGACCAGGTGAAATATGAAAATGTGTAAATTATGTTAATAATTTACGAATGTTAATATTAAAAATATTTTGCCCTAGTGAGATGTACAGTTAGATATACAGTAAGAAGCACAAAGAGATGTACAGTCAGAAGATGTGTAGTGAGATATTAAGATTTGCTAAATCGTTTTTAAAAGACTATAAATATACATCAGACTGACAGCTGTTTGCCTTCATTAAATGAAACTAGAACAGCGTTGACATACAAATACTCCAAAGTAACATTAAAATAAAGATATCAACACAGACTGATGTTTTCAAGATGTTTTAATGATCAGATTTGAACCAAGAGAATCAGATCATGCAGCACCTAAAAACCCATGAAAAGAATGAAGAATATAAGAGTATATTCAACTCCTGATGTATTACAGCCCAAACAAACCTGTTAACCAGACAAAGCTTAACCCTGCTGACCTGCTTTCACACGCTGACCGTCTTTATATCACTGATGACTTCAATCATGTTAGTAAAGAAATCTGTAGCTGATTATCTGGCAACCATTTCTCTAAAACACCTGCAAACATCTGGACATGCTTGAGAACACAAGAGTCTATGAACTATTAACCGAAACAACATTAAACTCAGAATAATGATTGATGAGTAAAGTCAGGATGAGACAGAGGAGTTATAGCCTGTAACTCGTGAAATAGTCAGCAGGGTAATAAAAGAAGAAGAAAAACAACAAATCCAAAGCACTCCAAATACAGATTAAAGAGCATTTCTCTTCTCACTGCCATGTCGAATTATTTACAAATATACACTGTATAGTTCCTTCAGAATACCTCATAGCAATACGTTTTACAAATTGAAATGGTTCTGATTTTAGAGCAACAACACCGAGTCAGCGCATCTGACCTGAGCTCCCGATTAAAGTGCAAATGAATGAGAAATGAAAATGAGAGAGAGAGAGGAAAGCGGATCACTCTCCAGACCGACAGCAGACTCTGAAACCACACTGCAGGTTCTGACATCCACTGGCTGTGTCTGCATGTGGACCTGCACACAGAAAGACAAGACCATTACTTTCACATCACAAAACTAAAACATAATGACCAACATTCTGCATTTCATTGTGATCTTAATAGATTTTAAAGTTTTCAAGCATCTTCAAGGAGATTTTGTTTACTTGAAGTGTTGATGTTGAATCCCACTGCCCTGACCCATTACTTACCAGAGAACTGTCACACTTTGACGTGGGTTTGATCGTCACATGAGCATTTGTGTGCGTTACAAATACGGAAAATTCATATGCAAACAACTAAACATACACACTGTAGCATGCAAATGTTAATTGTGTGTCTGTTCTTAAGACGATTTTTATAGCAAAAGTGTATTAACCATGTTGGCATTACTGTAGCTTCATGGTTAAACTATAGTTATTGTAGACCATGGCTATTATGGTTTTACTGCAAATCAAAAACAGGTCATAACAGTGTAAACAACAGAACACAAAAGTGTGTTTGTGAATCACAGATACACACAGTTGATCACAGATGTGTTTGTGTGTGATACCATTAATGTTGTCACAGTAGTAAAAGTGCTCGATGTTGAGGGCGGGACAAACAGACACCAGGTCATGTAGCCCCGCCCCTGTGATGAGCAGACAGCCAGACAGATTCAGATGCTCCAACAGGGGAAGACCACCTCGCTGTGATAGACACCTGCAACACACACACACACAGATCAGAGTCAGAACAATAACATTACAACAATCAATCACACTGAATCACTGCACGTCAAACATCAACGCTGATGAAAACAGAAGAAAAGAGAAAAGACACTACAGCAGAATGATTATGTACCTCAGGCCGAGGTCTGTGACCTGATAGCATCCAGACAGACTGAGAAACCTCAGCGCCCGAAAGGCTCCTGATTGATTAGTCCTGTTGTGATGCTCGGGGCAAGAGTCGCCCTCAAATGAGCATTTAGTCCGAAAATCAACCCCGCCCCCTGTGGCCTGCGTGTCACAGTGCTCTCTCACAGTCCAGAGCGCCATATCAGACGTACAGCAGGTGGAGTGACCGCAGCGGGCGTCTCCCATAAGGCCGTACTGCCAGTGGGAGGAGCTAATACCAGTCCTGAAGCTCCGCCTCCTGCTTCTCTTACAGCAGCAAGACCCGCCGCCTCCTTGCGGCTCTAACGTACTCCCGGGCTCACTTTTCTGGACGGCCACGCCTCCTCGCCTGCTCCAATCAGCAGCGTCCTCGATGTCGGCTAGTTCCGCCGGATCCAGAACCCAGACGTGGACGGGGCCGCAGCCTGAGCCACGCCCACCCGGCCTGCGCTTGAAGATGAGCTCCTGGCAGCTGCGTCCCATAGGTGGAAGGTAATGCTCGTCCTGTAGTTTGATTGGAGAGGGCGGAGCTTTCATCGGCTTGTCTCCGCTTGAGTTTGTGGGTGCTGTTAGGTCGCCCAACCCAAAAGAGAGAATCTTCATCGTGCGGTCTGTGATTTTGTCACAGCCTGATAGATCCAAGTGCTCCAAAGAACGACATACCGCGAACTCTGCCCAGCTAGAAAAGAAAGAAAAATTCATGACTTTACAAATCAAACCTAGAGTTTTTGGTATTTTACAAAGGCCTTGTGTTATGTTACTATAAAGCATTATTATGGCAATCAATGCTGATCTGAATCAAGTGAAGTGTGAACAAAATGTTCTGTTTCTTCAGTGTAGCTCACCTGTCAAATGCCGAGTCAGACACATCAGTTTGTGTAAGATCCAGATGAGTCAGATTGGGACAGAAATTGAGAATCTGTCGCACCTGAGAGAGAATATCTGATTATTTTACCATCATAGACTGAATGAAAGTCACAAAAAATTACATCATAGTGAATTACACTTCTATTATACTTGCGTATTTAAATACTTACATTAAAACAATTTATTAAAAAATGTCTGTAATACAGTATGTAATACAGAACAAATGACTAAATGGTTAAATGTTTCTAACAGTAGTACAGTATATTGTTGTCACATGACTTGCATCTAGTGACATCTAGTGATAATATCCAGTTATTACTTCAGAAATAAATAAGGTTTTATTTTAGGATGTAACAATATATCATGGCAAAATGAATGGCAAAGCAAAACGATTTGTGAAGTTGTGTTTTTTTAAAGGTATGACATCTGTGCAATTCTGTTGGTTGAGCTGTAAACATGTGATCTGCATTAACACATACAATGTTGAAATGTTTTGCTTTCTTATTTTGTGCTTTTTGCTGTTTAAATTTGTGTTCCCTTTGATGTTTTTAATGTAACCTTTAATGTAAATGTAAAAAAGTTTTATGTACAACAAAAATGTCATTGAAAATTGTTAATGCCATCAATTTCAAATCAATTTCTTACTTGAATATCAGTATCATTTCTTAATATTAAATCAAGTAAAAAAGGACTCTTTAAAGGTTTAAATAGCTTTACTAGGTTTGAAGATGTTATGACATACGCACCATCTTACTGGAGATGGTCGAGCTGTAGGCCAGACTGAGAGAACGCACAGATGGACCGACGGTGGGCAGAAGGTTCTGGATCATTCCATTCAGCAGTTTCTTCTCTCTCTGAACAGCACTTATGGCTGGACAATCCTCAGACGCCTCTTCTAAACACACAGAACAAGCACACTGACCTCAGTGACCAGTGAGGATCATGGGAAGTGTGTTTTACACATGTGATGTGAACAGGGCCTCACCTGATTCATCTACATCTGCATCCTCATCCCACTCCTGATAAGCTCGTCCCTCATCCTGGAGACTCTTCACCCAATCCTCATCCGGCTCCTGATCCAGATCCCTCGGGGGACCACAGTAATAGTCACCTAAACAACGAAGCACACAGAACACTGTTCAGCCGTCTGCTGGCCCGTGATCCAGTTCTACAGGTGTTTTCTGTTTAACTCGCCTCGAGCCCAGCGGACAGGATACAGGTGTCTCCAGAGCGAGCCAGTTTTTGCCACTTGTGCCCACGTGCTGCACACCTGCCCACACCGACAGAGATCCTCTGGACCCAGATAGCGAAAAACCCTCACCAGCACCTCCTGAGGGAGCGCGGAGATGGACGCGAGCCCACCGTCCCGTTCTGCTGAAAACAAACAAACATGTTATATACGTGATAGACATCCACAGCTCAGCGCTGCTTCTGGATGTTTCCTAAAATACTCGGCTTACAGTCAGTCAGAGGGAAAGTTTAGTTTTGTGTCACTTCTTTATACGGAAGGATGTTGAGAAATGTCACATCATGACACTGGCAATAAGGTCAGAAATGAAAAAGTAGATCATTTTAAATAAATATAAATAAATTAGACCACGCTCTTGTCTTGAACCTCAGGGTTGGGTCATTTTAAAAGACTTTTTATATTACTATATTTTTATAACAAAAAGTTGCTGTGTTTTCAATGTGCTTATGTTCAGATGTACACTGAAGCCCTGGTGAGAGATGTACGATCAGACCCAAGTCAATGTGAAATAAAAAACTGACCCTATGATCTTTGTAAATAAATGTCGATTGATCTCACTGAATCTTCTGCTGTAAATGTAAACATGTAAGAAAGCACAGATCAGACTGTGTTGGCCTCACCGTCTTCAGTCTTCTCATGGTCAGAGTATTTGAAGGCTTTGTGCAGTTCCTCGGCTTGCGTCCACAGGTTTAATCCTTTCAGCACGTCAGCCGCTGAGCTCCAGGATTGAGTACTGCTGTGCTGTAACATCACCTGCCTCTTAATGGCCTTCAGCTCTTCATATGAGAAATACTCCATCAGCATGGGCTGATACACCTGAAACATCACACAGCAAACATCACACAAATGCAGATCACGAGGGGTTTGTGTCACTATAGATGACGACATCTGTCTCACCTCCTCTTCCTCCTTCATGTGAGGGAGGAAATCCTGCGTAAACGCCTCCAGCCGCTCCTTTAACTGCCGCGCGTAATTCAGCTGCTCGTACTCGCTCTGACATCACACACAAAAAAACAAATTATTATATGATGATGTCATCAAGAGCAAAACAGCACTGAACAATGTCACAGCTTAAAAATCACAATCCAGGATAGTCCTTGAAAAGCAAAAAGAAATGATTCACACACAGCTGTAATCCTTCAGGTGCCAGTTACATGTAAAACACAATATCGGGGTGTGATGTCACGTAACCACGACCCAACAGGTTTACACTAAACCTACAGTACATCCATGAAGCCATTATGACCAGGATTTCCTGATGAATAATACAGTGAAATATATTTACAGACAAATGAGCTCAGAGACCATAAAAACTCATGAACTGATCCATGTTTAATGGATGTTTACTCCAAAAAGTAAATGTTTAACCACTGATGCACGGCTTCAACCTAAACATTATCCTCTAAACCATCACACAAACATGTGCACGAAATTAGAAAAATATGATTTATGAGCGTGAGGGCCAGTTGGTTGTCATGATATTTCAAGGACGTTGGCACACATATAGCCGAACACGTACACACAGACACACACCTTGACACTGCGCAGTCCCTTCTCGAAGAGCGTCAGCATCTCAGACAGCTTGTTGTCCGCATGCACGTGATAAACCGTCTGACTGCGCTGCTGCAGCAGATCCATGATGCATTCGTTCTCGATCTGCTCGTGCATCTTAAACTCTTTAAACGTGGCGAGCAGCGACTGCAGGAACGAGCGGAAATCTCTGATGTTGGAGAAGTTGGTCTTTGACAGCTGTTGGTGGAAACACACGACAAAATGAAATAACCCACATTAAACAACAATGATGCAAGGGTCAGCGCTGTGCTGTCACAGCTCTACTTCTGGACTTTATGCTTTACAAACTGTTCTTTAAAACGTCTTCCTGCAAAAAATTACATTATAATTGTTGTGGTGGGTCAACCTGAAAGTTTAGAGACGCCCAACATGCGAAAACAACGCAATTACAAAATCTCTTATCTGAACAAGACAAATAAATCAGTCCAATATATATCATAGCAGGACAAAGGTGAAACAACCGGTTTACTGTAATGTTATATCATACTGCATGTATGTCACTGTCAAATGCTATAGACACACAATAGACACACAGCAAAACCTACTGACCTAACACACACACACACACACACACACACACACGCGTGTTACATAATCAGGGTGTGTGATGATCCAGTTTATTAAAATCTCTTCAGATGCAGAAATCAGACTCCAGCAAACCCAAAACACATTAAAATAATAACAATAATGTTCATGTAAAACCAGTTTACAGTTATTATCAGACTGAATCAGAAAGTGAATCATCTTAAAACACTGTTCATTTCAGTTCAATGTCATTAAAATTCATTATTCACATTAAGAGTAAATTAAAGAGTCCACTATAAATCTAAACACAATCTGTTAATCAGATACACTTACAATATTTTCACACCACACAAAGAAGTTAAAATCGTTTAAATAAAAACAATAAACCTTTCAGAACCTATATGATGTTTAGATTGTATTTAACAGATTAAATACATTGTAAAGACTTGTAATTCAGACTCATTTCAGTTGAAGCGTGTAATTCGTATACAGTAAATTGTTTTTACAGTTATAAGATTAGATTATAAACACATTATAATGAGAAACACTCAGATTATTAGCTCAAACGGATCAATGTGGGATTGTAGTTTAGATTATATTACAGTAAATATAAACAAATACACTGTATGTCACAGACAATAATTAAATATTCACATTAAGCCCTGAGAATCTCTGTTTGTAACATGCAGAATGCATTTAAACTGTAATATTATATTAAATAAACGCACAGTAAATTAGCATGTGTGTTAGCATTCCGGCTAACATTAGCACTGATTAAACACCCCCTCAAACCCCTCACAACCCCTATAGAGAATAAGTATGTTTATATTATGATTAAACTCGAACCTTTTCACTGTAAAGGCCCACCAGCTGCTTCATGCGCCAGTGTGGTCCCGTAAAAACATCCACCTCATCGGGAAACGGAGCCATCGCGCCTCCATCCGATCCCGCAGCAGCGCGGACTGATCTCACCGCGGCTGCCAGATCCTCCGCACACAAATCCCTCCTCAACCGACAACAACACACGCACTTATAAATGAAAATAAAATAAAATCCTTCCTCAACATATCACAGCATACGAGATAATGAAATAAAATACATTTTTAATTTTACACACGCACACAATAAAATAACTTTATCAAAAATGACAATTTGATGTTTAATGACGTAAAGCATATCAACGTAGTGACATCAACTCCATATATAAAGATTTCGGTGCGTCTGCCACCGAAATACTGAAAAAATGTGTGATTTATTTATTATTTAATGTGACGTCTAGTGTTTCGTAAACGGACGTTTTTGTCTAAAACACGACATCTGGCAACACGAATGACGTCATCACGTCTACGTGCGAAGCGACATGTTCTAGAAGAAAATTTTACACTTTTATTCACTTTATAAATATATACACAGACAGAACAGTAAATACTGCATAAATAACCCGCAGAAATAGCATTAAATAACTTAAATATACATCTGCACACAGACAAACCATTACATAAATCTAATGCTTCCGTAATGACATGCATTACTATTTTAACTAGTTGTCTTAAAGCTAGTAAAGGATGTATTGTGACTGGAACAGAGAACAGAAACAAAAAGGTTTTAAAGACAAATTTTATTAATGGCAACAAAATAATGATTATTTGACTTTAAAGTAATAAGACAAAAAACTCTAAACAAAGTTATATTAAACCTCTCACCAGAAAATCTTCTGACTAAACATATATGGAATTTCATTTTATATTGGAGTAAACCTGAAATAAGCTTCACTAAACCCTCATCTGACATTTATAAAGAAGAGAGAAAAAGAGATATAGCAATGAAAGTAAAGACATTTGCTTTTATCAAACATTTGAGGCCTTTAGGGAAAGAGAAACAAGTTTATCTAGACAATGTTCTGCTTTTTGAGTTTAGTTTTGGTTTGCTTATACACCTGAAATGTCATTAACAGCAGAGAAAGAAAGAAAAGATAAATAAGCAAACCACTGATTACTGAGTGTCAACCACACAAACCTGACCGTACATGTTGGCAGACGCCTGAAGTCCTCTACCGCTAAATACCAAGTTTTATTCTTGTTCATTTTAAACTGCAAACATTCTTATTGGATATCTTGGTAGGTCATACAGGTTTAAGAAATATTTGATTAGGCCCTCCTGAATGAATCTGCAGGATATTTCTCTGGTCCTTCATTTACACTCGTGGCAGCTGATCCTCCACAGCAGCTGTTATAATTTAGCCGTCTGCCTGAAGCATTTCTTCAATCTCACGGTCCCAGTTATCATCGCGATTTTCTGCGTCGACGACCACCTCATATTCCTGCAGTTCCTGCTGTAGCTCCTTCTCCCAATCTGTTGTTTCATCTAACGGAGAAAGACAGGATTTTGAGCGGGACATTAAAAAACAAACACTCATAAGTCAACTTTGTCATGTACATGACCTTAATCTACTTTACGGGTCAGACTCACCGTCCTGTGGAGAGTGTTTGTCCTTATCCAACACCAGCTGCTCCATCTCTTTCCTCAGATCCTCCTGGTTGATGTCACAGGTGTCAAACGCATCACTCACAAACTCAGAAACTCCAGGACTGGTGGAGATCTCCTCTTCTTCATGCTAACATCACGATCAGAGGAGAAAACGTCATATCAAATCATACCTTTGATAATATGATAATAATGCAATGAATGTGATACCTCATTAGACTTTGCTTTAGTGTTGATGGTGACTGGAGGTGTTTTTGGTCTGATGGTTGTCTCTGTAAAAACAAGAAACTGAATGTTTGACATTTTTCAAGAGTTTAAATAAACTTATTTATCATTACTCAATTGATCGAATCATTCTGTGACTGGTATTTGCCAAATTTTGGCTTATCTCATGAACCAATCGCAATTTGATAAAGTAAAACATGTGAGAATGTATGTGATGATGTTAAGCTTTAGGTGAAAAGGGTGATTATAATATAAGCAAGGCAACATCTGTAGAGCTTTGGAAAAAGGTTAACAGTGAAACATCGGGAACAGCATAAAACAATTATGATGACCAGAAATCGGTAGTCGTTATCAGCTGCAAAAACTCTGATCGCAGCATTACCACTAATGACAGATCAATATATCAGACAGACAGATAAACTGCTTTTAGATAACAAGCTTAAGATCATGAGAAAGAAGAATTAGTCAGGTGCGTGATGATTTCTGACAGGTAATGGAATGGCATTTAATTGGGATGAACCTGAGCTGGTGTCTTTGAGCGGTGTGGATCCCGTCTCCTCTCGTTTCTCTGCCGCCTGCTGCTGGGCCGCTAATGCTGTGAGCTGAGCCGACTGCTTTATAAGAGACACACGATAGAAATAATTCCTCCAGAACATGTCCTCCTTCACCCTGATCAACACACAGACACACACTTACACAACTGCAAGAAACCGCTGCAATCAATCAGAGATGATAATACCCTTGATAAATAATCAAAAGACATCTTCAGCAGTTGAATGTTTGCACTGGTTATATCTGCTGCACACACTGTTTTGGGACCAGGTCGAAGCGCATCCGGTTCAGCAGTTCATCTTCCTGTAACATCACCATGGCAACAGGGAACATCTGGTCAAAGTCAAAATGGAACTGAACGCCAGCCGGAGGGTCACGCAGAAAGTTCCTCTTGTCCTGATTTAAAAAGAAGAAAGGGATGTTGTTTCACTCTATAAACACAGATGAGTAAAGACACAGTGAATGCCAGCGGGTGAAACTCACAGCTGATAACGCCAGAATCTGCTGCTGGATGGTTTCCTCCTCATTATATCCGACCCAGGGAGGCACTGCTGCTTCTAAACACAGAAGATTGAATCTTGTGTTTGTGGACATTATAGAAACATACTGCACAAAAACAGTCATACTTTCCATACCTGTTTTCTTTGCATTTTTCTCTTGGACAAATTTGTCCTGTTCTTTCTGAAAATCTCCCAAAATTGTCTAAGGGACAAACATGATGATAAGTCAAAACATTTCATTTTTACATAGAACCACATTTTCACATCTGTCCTCCTGTAACTGATTAAGCTTGACCTTGTCAATGATGCCATCGATGTTGCTCTCCTCCACCGTTTTCTTAATAGTGTGAGCTGTCTCGGCCACAGAGTCTGAGATCTTCTTGGTCGCGTTACTCGCAAGGTTCAGGATGAAGCCTGACAAGAGAAGTTAAGACAGTGATCAGAGACATTAAATATTATAATATAAAATTCACTCACCATTCCACGACACTAAATCTGTGAAACATTGGTACTGCATGATTACTATATGGGCATTTCCATGCAAATGTCAACGTTCTCATGATAAAATTGTTTTTATAAAGTTTCTAAGGTTTTCATCATACGGATAGCTTAGATGTCAATATTTGCTCGCTTAAATGTGACGTCTCTGTCAAAGTTTATAAAGCATTTGTTTATGTTTAAATCATGATTTTTCATAGTCAGGTAAAGTGCTGTTTTCAGAATTGTCAGTCAATATTCCTCATTCCACATGAAAATTAAAATAAAATGACTATTTTATGTTCTTTTTTTCTTCATTTGTTGGATATTAGTGCTTCTAGTTTGTGTATTTTAATTCACAAAACCTACAAAGTATGTTAAATCTCAAAAACGTGTGTTGTTTTTAGTCACATTCATAACACATGTATATTTCCATTTTTTTACATGTATAACTTGTGTAAAGATATTTTTCTGATGTCTGGACTTTAATGGCTTGGTATCATGACTAAAAAGAGCCTGTCACTGATTATATATTATATTCCATCATACAGAAACATATAATGATGTGTTGTGTGTTGTGTTGTGTATCTCACCGCTGAGACCTTTGGCCTGCTGTAGGATCTGAGTTTCATCGTCTGTGTTGATGTTTTCCTCTTCTGCAGCTTCCGGTTTGTCCGTTTTGTCTTCGTTCACGGGCTCCGCGCCCAGCCACGAGCTCCAGCTCTTAAACATACTGTCTATCTGTATTTCCCTGCTGATTTTAATGATCCTGTATTTACTCCATGTTTAACATCGATCCTGAGCCACATCAACAACAACAGCTGAGCTCTTCCTCACGCGTCATACACGAGTTGCTGCAGCGCAACAGCGACACCTGCCTGACGGAGGAACTGCAGACGAAGTTACATTGACTAAATCATTCGCCCAAAACGATCATTACTTCACCCATATGACATTACCAACCCGTGTGTGACTTTCTTTCTTCTGCAGAACACAAAAGAAGATAGTTTCTTCTTCTTCTTCTTCTCTTGGTTACTGGCGGATTGCAAACAACTTTAAGGTGCATACCGACACCTACCGTACAGGAGTGTGTACCATCATTTTAATTGTTCTCAAATTCTGTGCATCAAACCTGTGTCTTTAATAAATTTAAATAAAGAAGATATTTTGAGAAATGTCAAGAGGTTGTGTGTTCATACAATGGAAGTCAATGTTGTCTGGTTACCGACATTCTTCAAATAATTGTCAAAAAACATTCTTCAAATAATTGAGGAAACATGCCACAAAACCCCCCAAATTTCTGACTAACAATTAAACATGACAAACTGTAGCATAAACTGTGTTTTATAACCTCAAATTGTTTAGTTTGTTTAGTTTAGTTAGTTTCGTTTACAAATAATTCACACACACACAAATATTTTGCTCATGTGCCACGAAGTTCCTGAACACAAATATATAATCTAACAGCCTACAGATAGGGACTTTTAATCATTATTGCTTAAATGATTAACAAAATTAACATTATTGTATGCTGCTCTTTTTCTGATTGCTAGTTATCTGAATTCTGTAATACACAAAACTAGATTTTAGGTGGTCTGAATAATGGCTCAATTTTTGATCTGTTCTTCACAATCTACTTTATGTCTTTAGAAGAAATACATGTGCATAAGTCAAATGAACATTAACAGTAAATTATCCATTGGCAGAACACAGAAACACAGATATTCCACCCAAAATTTCCTACATAAAATCATATAGTTGAAACCTTTTTTTTGCAAAATGCATTTATTATTAATTATGACTCCATGTTTAATTAGTTCAGTTTTATTAAGTAGAACAAACAGCAACAAATAAGTCAATGAGTAAAAATGAAACAATCTTGACAGGACATTTATCAAATAAGTTAAAGCTAATAGATGGATCGTCTTTAAATACTGTCTGGATGGCACAGATGAGTTTCTTACATGACCACACAGCTGGCATCCTGATTATGACTCTTAACCTGAAAGAAAGAGACTCATGTCATGTTATGACAAATGACAACAGTATGTGTAACTGTGTCCTCGGGTTAGTCCATTAAAATATAATGCAGGTTAATCCTAACATGCAGAAGCCGTGACAGTATAAACGCTCATGTCTTAGCAAAGCAGATGAAGCTACAATCAGATTCACAGAGAAAATGTTCCTGAGATGTTAAAAATAAAACCAGTCCAAGTAATTACAGAAGATCTAAGCAGTTTCTACAGAAGCCCGACACAAACTCAGCAGATGACATGAGCGCAGCCGACTGCATCTCTCTCACCTGCAGACGTGTCTGCTCTGAGACGCATCATGACAGAGAGCAACATTTCTTTTTCCTTCTTTTAGACTTTCACAAAAGAGAAGCGATGAAGGGATAATACAAATACACACATCAGCTCTTTATATTTGAACTGTTTTTAGTACACATTCTGCACTCATTTCATCCTTTAGCTGTTTCTTCATGTTACCTGCCGTCGCAGGTGAACATCAGGTGTCACGATGTTTTCATCACAGTCTGGATCATCATCAGCTCGTCCATGAACACACACCAGACAGAACTCTGCCACTTCCTGTACAAAACACACAGACACACACAACTGAATATACTGAACATGATCTCATCACACTCACTGTAAAAATGAAAAGATCCTTAAGGAACCATTAAAAGTTCTTCACTTGACACACCGGCGGAACCGTCAGGAGGACCTTAAGGCTCCTTTTTACAACAAACGGTTCTCTGAGGAACTTTTGAACTGAATTTAAAATGCCTAAAGGAACACTTTATTTTTGCAAGAACTACAAAGTCTATTGTAAGAAGAAGAGTTCTGAGGCACTTATAATACATTTGAAGATTCCTCAAGTACCTTAAAAAAAAACATTGACATCTCTCACCTCATTCTGTGTGTTTATCAGAGACATTCTGACTTCACTGAACGGACCCCACGTGTCATGCGTCTTCAGTATCAGATCACAGTGAGAGTTCTGCTCGACACCTGCACCTGCAGCCCAGATCTGAGGACAAACATCACAATCAACCAGTCAAAGACCTACACGACCAAACCTGAACCTCCTCAATCGACTCGGTTTACCGTCAGCATCTGACCAGCACTCAGGACACACGGTGAAGGGACCTGGAAGATGATATCAGGTGTGTCCGGCTGATGCTTTCTCAACACCCAGCCGCCCAGAGGCACATCCTGAAATACAGTTAAAGACAATAAGCTCAACTTATATAGTCACAGATGAAAGGATAAAATAATGCATCTCTGAATCACTGTACCTTCTCAGAATTATTCTTAAGTTTGATGAACTTTCCTTCCAGATCGATCTCATCGATGGACACGTGTCCTCGAGTGGAGCTATGCTGGGAAAACTTGTAGTTGGGCGAGAGACCTGTACTCGATCCTTCGTGCTTGCGCTTCCTTCCCCAGTTTTTGCGAGCGGGTTGTGAGTTGGTGCGAGAGATGGTTGACTGCTGGGCTGGACTCGGTGAAAGATTCAGTCTGTCAGAAAACAACAAAAACATCCACAGAAGAGATTCTAGTTACTGACTAAATATAACTAAATACTAAAGCAACAGTTCCATCAAGATTTTATCACACACAGACTCATTGAAGGTATACAACTTTTCAAAATTCTTAAAGTATTTACTTTTTTGTGTTTTGAAAGAATAAAACTCCAGGTAAATTTGAGAGATAATCTCAATACACATTTTAGATTTACATTAGAGATTTAATCTTCATCAGTGTGTTTAATCCTTTAGATATCATCCTGAATGATAAAGGCATCTCACCTCTTCTCCTCGCCCTCCAGCATCTTACGGTAGGCGTTGATTTCCATATCGAGCATGAGCTTGACATCCAGAAGGTTCTGGTACTCCTCCAGCTGATCTTGCATCTGTTGTCTCATGTCGGCCATCTCCTGATCCTTCTGAGAGAGTCTGTGTTGACTGATCTGTCTCTCACGATCCAACATCTGCTCCAGCTCATGAAGCCGCGACTCCAGCGCAGAGTTCTGATCCAGAAACATTTTAACAGTCAAAGTCTTTCTACTGATGCTAAACACTTTAATAAGAGCAAAGATGAGGATGGAAACATCTCAACACCTCTGAGAATGATCTGAGAAATGTCTCAAACATAAATCTATAATTTGTGTCTTACTATAAAAGTAAAATTAAAAATCTTTCGACATCAACACACATTCATTTCATTACTGTAAAATCAACCGTGTTCATTTCTTGACCTGTTTCTGCAGATTGCTGATCTGTGCACACTGAGCCTCCAGACGGAGTTTGGTACCCGCCAGCTCTTCTCTCGTTGAAGAAGCGAAATCGCTGTTCTTCACAGCCGCCTGCTTTGCGTTCTCCAGCTAAAAGAGATGCACTTCACCGTTACTGTACACGCACACACGGGACATCAGTGAGAATATCTGGAGGCTCTGAGACCATTATAAAAGTACCATAACAGAACGATGTGTCCTATCTGTGCAGGTTACTCGTGTCTCGTGCCGTCTCTCCAGCGCACCTTCTTGCACACAACCCTGAACTACACCTGTCCTGCACCTCACCTTACTCTGACATGACATCAATCATTAATCAATCAGGTCTAAAGCTGCTGGTAGCTTGTTTGTTAGAAAAATAAACATGAGATTACAGCTTTTCTATTCAGCTGCCGTTCAGGTTTAGTGTTAAGAATTGTGTACCTAAATAAGAAAACTTTATTTGTTGTGTATGCGTGTTGTGATTGTTGTACCTTAGCAGCAAAGGTTTTCTCCAGTTCATCTTTATACTGCTGGATTTGAGCTTCATGTTCTTCTCGGAGCTGTTTCATGGCTTCAGCAAGTTTCCCTTCAAACTCCTTCTGTCTGCCCGTGTCCAGCTCCACCAGCCGGCTCTCGTGACGACTGCGCATCTCCCGCACCTCCTGAACGTGAGCACGTTACCACCGTTATTATTTGGGTATTTGTGACTCCAAAATCTTCAAAGTGGAATTATTTGTGATATTTCTAACCTGGTCACCGAGATGTTTCTGAAAGTCAAGCTGCTCCTGAAGCGTTTGGATCTGATTTTCGGCATCTACGCGGCGCAGCAGCTCATTGTTCAGCTGACTCTTGGCGTTCTGTAGAGTCGACTCCAGCTGGAAGATAAAAGATTGGGGCAATTCTGGCATTATGGACGTTTCAGTCAAAACATTAACTATAATGTATTTATTATCAATATACTGAATCATGTGTTTATATTTGACTAAAGTCCTGTTGATAGAGTCCAGACATCAGAATAATATCAGTCTATACACGAGTTATTTATTTTAAATAATGGAAATATACACGCGTTATGAACGTGAGAAAAAAGAACACACATTTCTCAGATACAACATACTTTTCAGGATGTTTGTGAATTACACAAACCAGAAGCATCTTACATGAGTATTTAAACCAGCAAATACTGACATCTGAACTATAAGTATGATGAGAAAACCTTTGAGAAAACTTTATTTTTCACGGTAAATTAGATTTAGATTAGTCTTACATTAGACACTTGTGTCTTGAGGTCAGAAATGTCATTTTCCAGTCTGCGGTTGGTGGACAGTAAATTTGTATAATCTGCTTCTTTGGAGTTCAGAGCTGCTTCAAGATTTCGCCAATGACTGACAGCTGTGTTCAGGTCAGACTCTTTTTTATTATTCCTAAAACAACAACAAAACAAAGCAGAACAGTTTCATAATTATTCAATTAATGACATGCACAATTCCACTTCTTTTCGACTTCATTCATGCAACTCTTTTTTTTATTATTATTATTGTTTTAACGAATTACAATTACAGTCAGGAGGTACATTAAATAAACTACATTAACACACATAAAACAAACAAATAAAAATAAAAATTTAGAAAAAAAGAAAATAAATAAACTTTAAATAATATGAAAATGTTTACACATTTTATAGCTTTCTTATTTTTTAAACAAAACACAATATTTAAGTATTGTTTTAATTCTGATTTCAAAATTAAAAACAAAGGCTTATTTCCACCAAATTTAGATTTATGAATCATTCATGCAACTCTGATCGGTCTGCGCAGCGCTGCATGACGTCATACACACCTGTTGATTAAAGTGCATTAAAACAACATAAATATAAGCTGCATGACGTCATTCCCATTAAAGTACATTATATAAACAAATAACATAAATATAACCTGCTAGTGAGTTTCTTATGCTCCTCCTGCAGCTGTGTTAACTCGATCTGCAGTCTGGCCCGTTCGTTCGCAGTTGAGTCCAGAGTTTTGCGCGCGTCCGCGAGCTCGGTCTCGTACAACCGGCGCACGTTGCCCACCTCGCGCACCGCGGTCTCCTCCTTCTCCTCCAGCAGGAGGTGCATGGAGGACTTCTCATTCTCCAGCAGCCGGACCCGCTCGATGTAGTTAGCCAGGCGGTCATTGAGGTGACGCAGGTCCTCTTTCTCCTGCAGGCGCGTGAGACGCGTCGGGCTGACGCTGGCCGGAGACGCGCCGCTGCGCCTGGAGGAGCGCGAGGCGGGCGCGCGGCTGTCCAGTGGTGTGGAGGTGATCATGACTCTTAGGAAACAACTGTAGTAAAGATGCTGAGGAATAAATGACACAGTGAGATAAAACACGCGTCGGAGTGTCAATATCACGCGCGTGCCGGTGAGATGAAGAAACTCAATCGCGCTTCATCACGGTCAGCTGCGGCGTGACGTCACAGCTCAAGACCTCCGCCGGATTTAAAGAGACTGCGCTGATAGGACTTCAAGTGATTTTAAACACTTAATTGTGACAATAAAAATGATTAAAATTGTAAAACTGTATGATGACCTAATAAATAATATGTAATTGTAATTTAATAGCTCTGCAATAGCCTATTTTAACTATTTATAATGTCATGTTTGTTATAAAAATGAAAGAGACTGTGCTACATGAATTAATGTAAAGAATACATCAATGTTATACATTTTACCAGAATAAAAAATAATTCAACAGAAATTGGTGTTTTTGTACGTAATCTCTGTAATAATCTCGCGTCATTGCGTCACACAATGGTGTGAGTATAAAAGGCCACAGACGGTACAAAGTCACCATGGTAACCACAGACACGTACTGGGATTGTTACTACTGTAAAACTGTTATCCGACAAAAAACAGAAATGAAATAAAAATAATATAAGATTATGAATGTATTTTCTGTTTGAATGAGACTTCATACTTATTTATTGTGATATTGTTTTTAATGATCTGGACTTAAGGTGTGCGAGACTGTCACTCACTCAATATAAAATAGATCTAATAGTGCTGATTGGGCAATAGAAGATCCACTGAGATGTGGGCGGAGCTCTGATTTCACTGCAGAAAGATTGTGAAAGTGAAACTAACCAGAACTCGAAGCTCAACAGAATCTCATCTAACATCAAAACATTTATTCAGACACTTTGAGACCACTAAACACAGTTGATATTCACTCACAGGTAAGTAAAGAAATATCACATAGTTTATTCGTTTTCTGACCTAAAATATTGTCTGAGAATTGTAAAGAATGCTTAAGGCCTGAGAATCAGGCAGTATATGAAGTACAGACAAAATGAAAAACTGCATTAAAACAAGAACATTACACTACAAATCTGGTGTTTATTGTGGTGAGATGTTTTTGTAGTTTATTGGCTATTCTAAAGGAAAAGACTGAATAGACTTTTGAATAGACTGAATAGATATTTTCAAATATAAATATTACAGTAATATAAAGATATTTTGTCTACATTTGCATAACTGAGAAATAATGCAATATAATCAATTTAATATGAATTTTGATTATATGACCATTAGTTGGGTTTGGGTCAGGAATGTATTTTTCTTCTGCAGATTTAAACACTAATTTGAACACAAAAATATGATGTTTCACCAGAATGGAGATAATGAGCATTGCAAAAACATTTAGCATTTAATTTAAATGTTTATTTAGTCTCTGCTGTTACTGGAAATCACTGCTGCTTTTTTGACCGATATTACGTCATTATTAAATAATTTGTCTTTTTTTAGTCATGGCGTCCTCTAGTGGTCCACTAAATGAAGAGCTTCAGTGTTCAGTCTGTCTGGATGTGTTCAGTAATCCGGTCACAACTCCATGTGGACACAACTTCTGCAAGAACTGTCTGGAAAAATGTTGGAGAAACATGGAGAACTGCATCTGTCCACTATGTAAAGAAAACTTCACGAAGAGACCTGATCTGAAGATCAATATCACACTCAGAGAGGTTGTGCAGCACTTCAAGGAAAGGTTTCATCTGGAAAATCCTGATGAGGTTTTCTGTGACATCTGTACTGAGAAAAGAAAAGCTGTCAGGACGTGTCTGATGTGTCAGAGCTCTTACTGTGAAACTCATCTGGAGCCTCACATGAGAGTCCAGCGTCTGAAGAAACACACGCTGATCAACCCTGTGAAAAATCTGGACGATTATATATGTCAGAAACACGAGAGACCTCTGGAGCTCTTCTGTAGAGATGATCAGACGTGTGTATGTGTGTTCTGTACTGAAGGAGAACACAAGACACACAAAACTGTTCCTGTAAAGGAGGAGAGCAGACAAAAGAAGGCAGGAAATACTTTTCAAAAGTTTGTATGAAACTCTGTTTGCTGTATGACAGAATCACTGTGATTAAATGTGATTTTCTCTGTCTGTAGATTCAGCTGGTAAAGACACAGACAGATCTGCAGCAGATGATCCAGGACAGAATCAAGAAGATTCAAGACATCAAACACTCAGTAGAGATAATAAAGGTGAGTGAGGAAATGATTAAGATTATAAATGTATCCGTGTCTGAGACATGATCTGATGTATCAGAGAAACACAGAGAAGGATAAAGCAGACAGTATGGAGATCTTCACTGATCTTGTCCGCTCCATTGAGAGATGTCAGTCTGATCTGCTGAAGATGATGGTAAAGAAGCAGAAAACAGCAGAGAAACATGCTGAAGATCTCATTAAAGATCTGGAGAAGGAGATCAGTGAGCTGAAGAGGAGAAACATTGAGCTGGAGCAGATCTCACAGACTGAAGATCATCTTCATCTCATACAGGTCACTCTTCATCTTCATCATTCATGATGTCCATCATCACTTGATGTGCTGATGGATTCCTCGTCTCTTCTCCTGTAGATTTATTCATCCCTGTGCAGACCTGTGAACCTGAAGAACTGCTCTCAGATCAGTGTTGATACAGACAGTGTGCACACGGTGACAGCTTTGACTAAACTGAAAGAGACTCTAGATCACAAACTCACACGCATTGGTATGTCTTCTCTAATCTATACAATTTTTATGTAGTTTTATAGACGGTTTCAATGGCAACAACAAATGATGTTACCTGACCCAAACTTAACTTTCGGTAGACTTCCGCATTACATTAAAGAAAGACTTTAGCCTAATCTTTATTTATCATTTTAATAAAAGCATTTAAGAAATGCTGATAGTGCCTTAACAGATTTTAGGTCCGTGTACATTTTTGTCCATAAAGTTGAATATTCATTTAATTTAGATAATTTCTAGAAATAATTTCATTGTAATTTGTGTTAACAGTGTTGATGAGAGAGCAGCTGTTTGCAGGTACACACAACATTCATATTTCCAGTTTCATTTCAAACTCTATTAAATATTATTGACATTAACATTTGTAAGTTATGATTTATATTTTCTGATCTCTCTCAGTGGATGTGACTCTGGACCCTGATACAGCTAGTCCATATCTCATACTGTCTGATGATAGAAAACAAGTGAGAGATGGAGATATTAAGCGTGAGCTCCCAAACAATCCAGAGAGATTTGATTACTGTCCAGGCATTCTGGGAAAGGAGGGATTCTCATCAGGGAGATTTTATTACGAGGTTCAGGTCAGTGGGAAGACTAAGTGGGATTTAGGAGTGGTCAGAGAATCTATTAAGAGAAAGGGAGAGATCACACTGAGTCCTGAGCACGGATTCTGGACCGTGTATCTGAGAAATGAGAATAATTATTCAGCTTGTGCCGGTCCTGATGTCTCTCTGTCTCTGAAAGTCAAACCTCAGAAGGTGGGTGTGTTTGTGGATTATGAAGAGGGTTTGGTCTCATTTTATGATGTGGACACCAGATCTCATATCTACTCTTTTACTGGTCAATCATTCACTGAGAAACTCTATCCATATTTTAGCCCATGTAATAATAATAACGGTAAAAACTCAAACCCTCTGGTCATCTTACCTGTGTGTAAAAAAATGAATAAATGATTTAATTATTTAATATACAACCTAAATCTGAAATGGAAGATATCACTCACGCTCATTTCAAACCCATGAAAATCTTTTATAGTCATCCAGAAGCCTCATATCCATCCATACTGATAGAACACGTCATGTGTCCTCAGATTCTGACCCAAAGATTATATGAATAAAATAATATCTTTTTATATTTATACGTCATGTCTTTGATTATTGTGCGTTTGTCTGAATCACTGTTTCTCATATCTGATCAGTTCGTTATGTGTTTTAATCTGTGTGATTATTCTTTGACAGCAGGTATGACAGACCTGATATACAAAAACATAAACAATCATCTTTAGATTTCTACAAACACTCTTTTATTTTCTCACTCTTTACATTGAAAATGTCAATAATCATAAATGAATTAATCACATTGATATTGAAATTGTATTTTAAATGTAAATACATTGTTGGCAAGTGACATTAAAGAATGATTCATGAGTTCATAAACTGATACTTATGTAAACGAACAAAGATCTTTATTATAAATGTAATAATTCTGAACACAAATAAATGTGTGAATGATTTTTCAGTGTGTTTACTGTCCTTCAGAGCAGAATGCAGAAAAACACACAGAATGAAAGTGTTTTTCACTGTTGTTTCACTATAATATCAGCGACGCCGTGCACCTGTGTGAGCTGACGGCAGTCCATCGATGCCAGAAGCTTCTGAGGGCCGGAGACCTTTGGGACAAACTTCTGCGTCAGTGTCACTGTCGCGAGCTTCTCCACATCACTGACATACACACAGACAGAAGGCGTTTATATGATCACATTCTCTATAAAGACGTCACATATCAAATGAAAGTGTTATTAGGTCTCACCCATGGTTGATCTTTCTGACACTCTGCATTCCCAATCCCTCGATCCGAAACAGAACCTTCTTTAACACCTGCTTCAGTGGATTCTGGAAGGATATCTTGACCGTCAGCTCTTTACCCATCACGGCTTCTCCTTCAGGCTGAATCACAACAAACACAATCAATCACTTCATTTAATCACAACACTGTTCTCAGATCAGTGTTTTCTCAAATCATTCAAACTATTTAGATTTGCTTTCTGATGAACTGAATTCTGAGTTTTTGATATAAACTGAAATTTACTTTAGACATTTGTATTATTTGCACAGTTTATAGAGAGAAAACATTTCTTTACAGATTGTATTTGTGTTTAATCTGATCACTGCACATATTGAGCAGACACATCAGAAAGCACTACCCAAACTACATCTTTTTTAATTTTTATTTTTTTATTTTAGGTATTTAACAAAACATTAATATATTTTTTGTTGTGTTTTTGTTTCTTGTGTCTTATGCCTTTTTATCAGTATATAGTTTGTCATAAATTAGAATTAAACTATAAAATATTAAATTGAATAGTGAAATAAAAGTGTTCTTCCTGTGGAATGTTAAAAAAATAAAAATATCTTAAAAAAGGTAAAAAATAATATCATTTAAAAAAATGCCCGTGACATGTTAAAATGTTAGAGTTTTTCTCCATCATTTACATTTAGGCATTTAGCTAATGCTTTTAAAATACTGGGAGACAAATCTCCATCAGATGAGGAAATAAAGTATAATTGACTCACAGTGATGATGAGATCTGGTGTTCGCAGTCTGAAGTTAAACTGTGTGGCCAGAATCTGTTTGGTTTGTTTGACTCGTCCGGTGACGGTGAGCATCAGAGCTCCCTGATCCACCAGATGATTCATATACTCTTGATACTGCAGGACCCAGGGAATGGATTTCACTGAAGAAAAACAACACCACTGCAATCACGCTTTATTTTTAATCAGAACCATGTAAGAATTGCATCGTCGAGCGTCTCCTCACCCTCCTGGGGTTTAAGGATGACAGGAACATGTTCCTTCCTCAGCGACACTTTCTGAACTCCCGTGTAATACATCACCAACACCTCACAGAGAAGCGTGGTGTTGCGCTGAACCGAGCTTTTGTTCGTCAGCGTGAGGGTCAGTTTGGCATCGCTGCCCATACGAGGCCCCGCCCCCTCCATGCTGATCTCAGCAGACACGTCATTGGCCGTAGAGAGAGGATACACCTGCGGTTTAGAGCCGAAACGACTGGCCGTCTCTACCGCCATGCGCTCCTCCTCTGAACCTGAAAGATGAATGAACAGTGTGTTTTAATCTGGAATTGAATATTGAGGTGACATCATCATCAGAAAGACACATAATCTATCTAGCAGTTTTGGATGCAGAATGGACATGAATTTGAGCATGAATAAACCAGTTTTATCTTTAAGTCTAGTAGCAGTCTTTTCTCCACATTTTAGAATAGTAGTAAACTCAATAAAATCATGAATTATGGCTAAAAGCATGTAAAATAAATGAACACTATGTTATATTTGATCATCTTTAGAAGTATTCACACTTGGTCTAGAATTTGTAAAATCATATTCTTGACATTTTATCATCCAGATTCTTAAGATCTCAACCTGAAAATTGATTTTTTTTAAACAAAACAATTTATGCTGGACTCTTATTGACTGATCTTTATTCATTATTTACAAGTAATCCGTTTAAATAATGTTTTTATCTTATCTATTGAAAGAAATTAATATGTTGGCACAATTATATTTTGTCCACAAAAATAATTGAAATTTTTAAGATCATTTTAAAAACATTTTCTGATCTTTTGACTGATGCTGTTCATACCCTCGGGATGTTTGTAAAGGTGTGTGATATCGGCACGTGCGTCTGAGCCCACGGCTTTAGTGCTGATGTGCCGACCGATGGAGGTTTGATCCACGTGAATCTGAGAGAAACTCCCATCAGCTTTCTTCTGCCAGAAGATTTTATCACTGTTCACCTGAAACACACACAGTCAAACACTTATGAGTATGATTTATAAGATAAGATGAAAGTACAGAAAATTATTTAGAGATTCTTGAAGAAAGTGCAGAAAAACTGCTCTGTGCACAGTATATGCAGCTATGATCGTTATAAGATAAACATGATTTCATTAAGATGTTGACAGACTATTATTAAAGACAAACGCAGCGTTAGTAGATTCTTGAAGATGACTAAAGAATAAACTGCTCTGTGCCACCACCCACCACCGATGGCACCACACATGATCGTCTTTAGCAGAACACAAGGTAGGGTTCATTATTTGATGTTGAAGTGACTCACTTCAGCAAAGACAAACGGCGTGTCGTACTTCAGATTGACCTCTCCGTTGCGGACAGCGGTGATAGAGGCCGGCCCACAGCGGTACGAACCCTGACTGAGCTCTTGAGGTGTGGCGTCCACCACCTGCCACCCACCGTATATACCATATATATTTGGTAGATCCGGACAGAGACATCCAGACCTAGAGAGAGAGATATACATGAGAGAGAGAGAGAGAGAGATATAGAGAGCAGAGAGAGAGAGAGAGAGAGAGAGAGAGAGAGAGAGAGAGAGAGAGAGAGAGAGAGAGAGAGAGAGAGAGAGAGAGAGAGAGAGAGAGAGAGATATTGGACTCTTTTAACAATGAAACATGATTTTGTAATCATTTTTAAAGTTACAGTTTTGTTTATCGTACCAAACAGAATCATCTGTACGTTCTTTGATAACCTCCAGTTTCTCATCAATGTAAATGTCTGTAGTCAAGGAAACGTCTGTGTCATGGGCGGAGCTAAAGTTTGTCACACATCGTGCAGGAATTCCAAGACATCTTAACACTGATGGAGAAAAACACAAAAAGAAATAAACATCAGCGAATACATTGACTGATAATCGTCCCATTATTGTAAATTTATAATCTTTTGCTAAAGTGTTCAAAGATTCTCACCTGAGTTAGTGACTCCAGCGTAGACCCAGCACTGAGCGAATTTCACAGGCGCTCCTGAATTCTTGTAGTATTGTCTTAAGATGTCTCCACTGCCGCTCCAGGCCGTCGGGCTGGTCCCGCCCACATAACTGTCTGACCAATTACCTTCCAGTATACCACTGTCATCATTAGAGTTAATCTATCACAGAAAAGTTAAGAAAATTTTTTGTCAAGAAACATTTTGGTCATGTATATGTCTGATCACGATCATTTATGTGTAACTCACCAGAGCAGATATAACTCTACAGACGATCACCGGATCTCCCCACATGGACACAGACACGTCACCTCTCTCCAACACAAACAGAGAAGCTTCCAAAACATTCTCTTCAAACTGAGAGAAAAACAAAAAGATTTCATTGAAGAATTGGTTCAGTTCAGGTCTTTTCTGAGAAAGAGATCAAATCAGCAGTAAAGTGGATGGTCACATTCAACACACACTTTCAGTGTTTCTTCTTAAAAGTACTTAAAATATAACAAAACAAGGATTAAAAGTTTTGGGACTCTAAGTCTTCTAGTCAAAGGTTGTTAAAAAAACATCCTCTTTTTTAGCTTTATAGTTTAAAGAACCTTTTTTGTACTACAAAGTGGATGTTGAAGGTTAAAATGAAATGAAATTGATAGAGATAATGAGGGGGGCTGAAAGTGATGAAGGTTGAAATTGGGTCTCTCTCTTCTCACCTGAGCAAAGTTCCACGTTCTGGTTCCAATTTGCTGGTCATTACCGTAGTAAATTCGGCCCATGTTATTCAGAACATACTCTGTCCTTTCAGCCTCATTATCCAAATACACCGGGTCATCTGACAATCACATTTAAAGATGTCATTTCAGCTCAGTATAGAACTAGAAATAAAGAGTTTTATTCTCTCTCTACCTTCACACCAGGGGTTAAACAGCATGTAGAATTCATTCTTCTCTGCGTATGGGAATAACAGCCCGCCCCTCGGTGAGTATGTCATCACAGAGATCTTATAATGGCCAATAGAAGCCACGGGCGGAGTGTTGACTGATAATTTAATCTTCCTTTCATTCTGCTCCACAATCATCATCTCCCATTGACCGTCTTCCAGTTCATCCACTAACGGAACAGTGATACGAATCCCTCTGGTACTAATAAACATGCAATCTGTGTCAAACACAAAACAAACAGTATTAGAAATAAAAGACATATTGAGATATTCATTTATTAAAGCTGAATCATTGCAATAGCTTTCTTAATGGTTTTGATCAAATCATACGTCAGTGACTTTAATTCTACTATTAGTGTAAAGAAGATAAAAGGATTTAGGAGCGGCCGATTATCCTGGATTATACTGTATGTCATAATAATGAGTCTGGATGGAATTCAAACGTTACATGACTCATGAGACACAGAAATGAATGAATGGATTCTTCTGTCTGAATCAACAATCTTTAGCAGATAATTGATCTAACCGTTGAAATGCTTGATCATTTACATTCATCTTCCTGTTTTCATGACTTTTCTCCCCTTGTCACAAAATGAATTTACCATTCAAACAATGTTTAACTCTGAAGGTGTATGACAAAAACACAAAACACTCATTCTCACATCTCTCAGCTGTTGCCTTGTCAAAGTGTTATGGCGGGAGACAAATATACAGAAAAACAACTCGACACAGAAACCGACAGGTGAACAGTTTGTGTACTGCTGAAAATCTCAATCAAATTCTCTGATTCTGAATCTGATTTCAATAGATTTCTTTCCAGCGGTACTGAAGAGAAATAAATAAAGCAAAACGAGTCTGACTGCTGAGATGTTTCATTTGTTTACGGTTAAATTATTTAAAGGTGAAGTGTAATTTTGTTCTTGTGTCTGGCTGAATGTTTGCTTACATTTGACTCCACATACTAAACTGAATAAAGTATCTGAATGTTTTAATTTGAATGTCCGTCACTCACCTAACTTCAGCACCAGCTGCAGACGGTCAGATTTAGGGTTGAAAGGTCGTGAGAGGTGAATCCACATGTGAAAGGTCTGTCCTCTGCGGATGATCAGTTTATTATGAATGTAACTATCTGTGTGATGTTCTCTGCGGTTCAGCCCGTCTCTGGATTTCACAAGATCGATGGACTGGACTGTTAAAAGTGAGTCTGAGAAAACATAGAACACAGAATCATGAAAAATATAATTCGTTTAGAGACACAGAGAATAAAAACAAGAATATACTGACAGATGCAAAATCACATGTGATTTCACATGTAATCCTGTGGGTTTAACATAAGCAATTGAAATGGGATTCACACAGAAGCACACATATAAAAAAACTTGAAATTCATGTGCTTTAAGTGTTTAAGATGAAAGGATATTCATTAATAACCAAGATGATCCAAGATCATGTTACTGCTTTTGCTGTTGCATCTTCTTTTCTGTTCCACATGAAATCAAGTCATACTGGTTTTAAAACATGAGCTGAATTCTCAGTTTGGAAGAACTCTCTCTTTTGGAAATCGAAACTGAAGTGTACTATTATAATGCTACACAGTGCACAACATATTCCCTGCAAACAACTGCTTTTAACTTTGTGACAAATCAACCTGCAAAAACAAATATTCAAATAGTGAATTGTCATCAACTTCTACCCTACAGTAAATCACATTTCGTTTTCCTACCATGCAGACTCATCCTCATCTTTCTCACCTGCAGATGTGGGAGGTTTGTCAGTTGATCCTGGTGTTGCAGCTGCTGCAGCTGCGGGCGGTTTGTCAGCAGATCCTGGTGTTGCAGCTGCTGCAGATGCGGGTGGTTTGTCAGCAGATCCTGGTGTCGCAGCTGCTGCAGATGCGGGCGGTTTGTCAGCAGATCCTGGTGTCGCAGCTGCTGCAGATGCGGGCGGTTTGTCAGCAGATCCTGGTGTTGCAGCTGCTGCAGATGCGGGCGGTTTGTCAGCAGATCCTGGTGTCGCAGCTGCTGCAGATGCGGGTGGTTTGTCAGCAGATCCTGGTGTCGCAGCTGCTGCAGATGCGGGCGGTTTGTCAGTTGATCCTGGTGTCGCAGCTGCTGCAGATGCGGGCGGTTTGTCAGCAGATCCTGGTGTTGCAGCTGCTGCAGATGCGGGCGGTTTGTCAGCAGATCCTGGTGTCGCGCTGCTGCTGCAGATGCGGGGAGTTTGTCAGTTGATCCTGGTGTCGCAGCTGCTGCAGATGCGGGCGGTTTGTCAGCAGATCCTGATGTCGCAGCTGCTGCAGATGCGGGCGGTTTGTCAGTTGATCCTGATGTCGCAGCTGCAGGTGGTTTGTCTGTTGATCCTGATGTCGCAGCTGCTGCAGCTGCGGGTGGTTTGTCAGCAGATCCTGATGTCGCAGCTGCTGCAGATGCGGGTGGTTTGTCAGTTGATCCTGATGTCGCAGCTGCTGCAGATGCAGGTGGTTTGTCAGTTGATCCTGATGTCGCAGCTGCTGCAGCTGCGGGTGGTTTGTCAGTTGATCCTGATGTCGCAGCTGCTGCAGATGCGGGTGGTTTGTCAGTTGATCCTGATGTCGCAGCTGCTGCAGATGCGGGTGGTTTGTCAGCAGATCCTGATGTCGCGCTGCTGCAGCTGCTGCAGCCTGATGTCGGGTGGTTTGTCAGCAGATCCTGATGTCGCAGCTGCTGCAGATGCGGGTGGTTTGTCTGTTGATCCTGATGTCGCAGCTGCTGCAGATGCAGGTGGTTTGTCAGTTGATCCTGATGTCGCAGCTGCTGCAGATGTGGGTGGTTTGTCTGTTGATCCTGATGTTGGAGCTGCTGCAGAGGCAGATGCAGGTGGTTTGTCAGTTGATCCTGATGTTGCTGGTGCTGCAGAGGCAGATGCGGGTGGTTTGTCTGCAGATCCTGATGTTGCAGCTGCTGCAGATGCAGGTGGTTTGTCAGTTGATCCTGATGTTGCTGGTGCTGCAGTTGATCCTGATGCAGAGCTGCTGCAGATGTGGTGGTTTGTCTGCAGATCCTGATGTCGCAGCTGCTGCAGATGCGGGTGGTTTGTCTGGTGATCCTGATGTTGCAGCTGCAGAGGCAGATGCGGGCGGTTTGTCAGTTGATCCTGATGTTGCTGGTGCTGCATAGGGAGATGCGGGCGGTTTGTCTTCAGATCCTGATGTCGCAGCTGCTGCAGATGCGGGTGGTTTGTCTGTTGATCCTGATGTTGGAGCTGCTGCAGATGCGGGTGGTTTGTCAGTTGATCCTGATGTTGCTGGTGCTGCATAGGGAGATGCGGGTGGTTTGTCTTCAGATCCTGATGTTGCAGCTGCTGCAGATGCGGGTGGTTTGTCTGGTGATCCTGATGTTGCAGCTGCAGAGGGAGATGCGGGCGGTTTGTCAGTTGATCCTGATGTTGCTGGTGCTACAGATGCGATGCGGGTGGTTTGTCTTCAGATCCTTGATGTCGCAGCTGCTGCAGATGCGGGTGGTTTGTCTGGTGATCCTGATGTCGCAGCTACAGATGCGGGCGGTTTGTCTTCAGATCCTGATGTCGCAGCTACAGATGTGGGCGGTTTGTCTGCAGATCCTGGTGTCGCAGCTACAGATGTGGGCGGTTTGTCTGCAGATCCTGGTGTCGCAGCTACAGATGCGGGCGGTTTGTCTGCAGATCCTGCTGCAGCAGCAGATGCGGGCGGTTTGTCTCCAGATCCTGATGTCGCAGCTGCTGCAGAGGCGGGCGTGCTGATGCCGGGACCTTCAGTAGGGTTCGACATCTTTATAAGTACACTGACATAAAGAAGATAAAGCCAAACACTGATATTATTCATCCATTCATCTTTCCATCATCCATATATATAAATATAGACCATATATGTACACAACATGCCACATGTATGTTTTTTTTTACTGAATTGAAATATTCAGTTTTGTTTTTTGTTTATCCAAGGCCAAAATTGAATTTCATAAATAAACACCTTGTGAAATGTTATTGAATAAACAGTATGTAGCAGTCAAACGTTTAGACTTTATAACTGTAGATTTGTGTGTGTGTCAATGTCTAAGCATCTTAAGTATCTTAATTATCAAGTCATTATCGAGAATTTCCCAAGAAACTCCCACATGTAATGTTCAGTAATTATCATAGTTCATTTTAAGAGAAAACATGACAAAGGTGTCAGACATTACTAATGCCCTGCGGGACAGGTGCTTCTCTCTGACACTCACTCTTCATTGCATAATTAAATTCAGCAGTTAGATCACTGCCCAAAACACGGAAGTCAAGTCAATAAATCAAACATATATATATATATATACACACACATTTACATTTATGTATATTTATATAACTATAAATACAATGGAAATATGTAAATGATGTAAGTAACCTGTTTAAATAATCAACAGCAAAACTGTACACTTAAGCTTTCTCTAAAGTCATAATATTTCATATTACATTTAAACATTGTCATTAGATTTAAATACTACAACTGTAGTATCTCATATTCTCATAGTGCTGATGTTGGATATTCTTGTGTATAATTTTATAAAATCAATCAATCAATGATTTTGACAGATAAATGTTTGTTGATCCTGGAACAAAATTTTGCATAGAAATCCCATCCCTACTTCAAACCTTAACTTACAACCATCCCTAAAGTCCCTAACTCATCCCTTACATAACCCTAAAAGAAGAGAGAAAGATGAATAACAATAGAAATATGTTAACCTGATTGTAAGTTTAGCCTTTACATGAACTGTAAACTGTTTAAATCTAATTGGATAATTGTAATTAATGATGTTGACGTTTAGAAAAGCCATATATTTTATAATATATAATATTATGACTTTTTATAATATGTATAATGAATTATCAATGGAAAAATATTAAGTGATTAAATGAAGTGTTACCTGTGTCACTAAGGTTTTTGGTTTTTCTGTTCGTCAGTCGTAAGGACGGAAATCTCTCTCAAGCTGAAGACGTTTGTCAAGCATCAGCTGGTCACAGCAGGTTTATTTATCGCTCCACCTCCACGGAAGAGGTGACGGGACAGATACTGAGAGGTGTCACTGTACAGATACTGTACAGGAAATGATGATGAATGAGGAATCACAGAGTCACGGTTAAACTGCTGCTAAATTAAAGCAATTAAAGGTTTGTTCAGCCAGACGAAAACAGGAACATTGACCTGCTGACACGACACGACATGAAATTTGGGTCAGAAAGTAATTATAATTATAGTTAATATTTGTAGTAATAGAGACACTGCAATCAGAAAATAACAAAATACTATTAAAATAAACATGTATTAGTAAATAGACACATAAAAACATTGAATAAAAAAAGCTTGCGGGTTGAAAAAATCTAAATAGGAAATAATAAATGTCAACTGAAAACTCCACACCAACACAATTAATGTTCATTAAACTCATGTTTCCACAAAGGTTTGTGTTATCTTATATAAAGAGACAGAAAAGAAGATAAACCTGTTACTCAAAGGTTACTTAATACACATACTTAAGAAAGAGTGAGAGAGAGAGAGAGAGAGAGAGAGAGAGAGAGAGAGAGAGACAGAGAGAGAGAGAGAGAGAGAGAGAGAGAGAGAGAGAGAGAGAGAGAGAGAGAGAGAGAGAGAGAGAGAGAGAGAGAGAGAGAGAGAGAGAGAGAGAGAGAGAGAGAGAGAGAGATTATTATTAATAATTATTATTATCATTTGTTAATTATAATCATTTTTAATCAAACTAAATGTTTTTGGTGTTGTTATGACTTTCACAGACAGGTCTGGTGATGATAAGAATAATAAGAATGTGTTATTTGTTTTTTTTGTACAGATGTAAAGTCATGTGATGGAACATTGCAGGACGGTGAGTCACTAACATAAACAGCTTATAAAACAAACAAAAGATCTTTTCAATCTCTCAGAGATGTTAGAGATCACCTGTCAGCATTTGTTTGTTTGTTTTTCTGTATTGCCTCGGGATCAAAACGACAAAATGTTTCTAATATTTTTCAAACCTTAGTAATGTTAATAATTTATTATACAACAAACATCTAAATTGAAATCTCACACTTCAGATTTAAATTATTATTATTACACAATAAACATCAGCTAGACATTGATTTAGTTGAGTAATGACACGGCTGTATATGAGTCACATCCATCGAGGAACTGTGGGAATATAAAATTATTACAACACATTTCTTTAAAAATGCAATTATGATTATTATGGCCACATACACACACAAGAGCACACAGATCTCAACATCCTGATGAATCAGAAACACAACAATAAAGCAGAAGATCACACACAATATCAGACACACCTTACAATTAAACATCACACTATTCAAGTCTACTTTTGATTTAGTAAATCATGGCTGTAAAATTATGTTTTTATCCAATTCTTTCTCACTTTCTCACCAAAAATAAATATAAAACATTTATATTTTAGATTTTTTAAAATGTATTTCAGTATAATTTAAATTGATTTTGCTAACCTCAGCACTTTTATTTTGTCTTGAGAAGATTATTAAAGAGACAGTAAACCTCTGTGGGATTCATATGATTTATGTGTTATGTGTCCAGCAGAGGGCGATCTGTAACAGACAACTACAAAATATCATCATCATCACCTATAATACTGATACTAACTGTATTAACAGGTGAAAAGATTCAAAGGTAAATCACATTTACTGTATGATAGTTAATAGCATTGAAACTATTAGGTATTAATGGACAGACTTACAGAATAAAAGTTGTAGACAGATTTAAAATTCTAAAGACAATTATTTCTATGAATAGTATCACTAATGTACATCAACTTATATTCCAGACTTTTCCTGCTTCTCTTTTTATGTCTTCTTTACAGTAAAATAAGATATTATAGATTATGTTATTATTACGTATGTATTCCAGTGACATATATATATATATATATATATATGTATATATAATATTTATTTCTGCAGGAAACATCAATGAGAACAGAACAATAGAGAGATGCAGCACTTATAAACCACCGTAAACAAATTTATTTTATTTTTAACATCAAATACTGTGACAACACTCCAGAGCGAGACGGACACACGTCCACATGAAGTAACACAAGTGAATATCAGTACACTGTTTGTCAAACATCAACTTAAACACATCTGTACAACCTGTCTAATGTCAACCAGTATGATCAATAACAGCAGATTAAAATACAACTCAAATGTTTTCTTTGATTTTTACTGACTTCTGTGCAATAACACACTGATGTTTACAGTGTTTGTGTGTCGCTGGCTGTTCCTCGACCAAAAATTAACCATGAGTTTACTACCAATAAAACTAAAAATTAACCATAAGTAACCACAGTGTTACCATGGTATTTTCAGTCATTTACATATAGATTTATTTATTTAGCAGACGGTTTTATCCAAAGCGACCAAATAATAGAAGTAATGAAAACAACAAAAATGTGTAAGTGCTGTGAAACCGCTCTCAGTTAACCAAACATGATATAAATCGGTAAATTTGTGTTTTTAAAGTACAGAAAAAAAGAAACAGAGGTAAGTGTTGGTATTATTGGCTTAGGTGTTGATAAATAAAAGGGTTTTCAGACGATACTTGAAGATGACTCAAGATTCAGCTGTTTTAGTAGAGATTACTGGAAAACTGTGGTTACAAAACTGGTAAAAAACCCCACGACTTCTACACTTGTCCTGTAATAAAGCCATGGTTAAGGTTTTGTCAGTGAGGTTGTTCAGGTTTGTGTCGAGTCTAAAATAATCTCTACACATCAAACGTCAAGATGCGTGTTCAACCAACTAGCTATTAACATCCATCATATATCACTTATCCATTTATTAATGGTCACACATCAATAACTCGACATAATAACAGTAGTGATGGTGTAACACATAGTCGTGTTATGACAGTAAACTACTCTATCTGTATGTGTGGAGTCTGTTTCATTAACAATCGAACACTCTTTGGTTTGGTGAGTGAATCGCTCATCTTCTGGGCTGTTTGGACAGAGAACATGTGAGAACTGTGTGTGTTTTATTCTGAAAGTCTCTTTGACATGACTCTGATCAGACGTCTCACATGTGTCATCATACACTAATGTGACCTGGACATGAAAAACATGAAACAGTAATCGAGGTAGTGCTATCAACATCTTAAGTCCTCATTTAATTTTCACATCAGCTTCACCGATTTACCAATGCATCATGGAAAGAGCCATGAATTACTTCCCTTACGGGTCAAAGGTCAACAGGGTCAACGGTCAAAGAGTTTAAACGTTAAGTGCTACAGAGTCATGTAAAAGGATCTTAAGAATATCAAAGTTTAGTGTAAATACAGCGAGAGAAACATGTGATGACGAGTCTGATCACAGCTATATTTCACTGCGTGTCAAACTAAACTACAGTAAAAAAATATGACATATGATCAACACAAACGCATGGTGTGTGTGTGTGTGTGTTTTGCTACATCTGTCAGTGGATTTGGTCTCTGGTGGGTTTATGTGAGTCCGATCTCCTCGAGGACGCTGCGGGGAGTTTCTGCTTCCTGTGAAGGAGATGAAGATCATCTCGGATCAATCTGACAGAAACATCACTTTAATATGTTTGACTTTAACATTCACCAGCAAACACTGAATGCATTGATGGGCTTATAAATAAATGCTTTTTTCTCAAAATGATCAGAATTAAATATATATTAATAAATATAAAAAATAGACCTTGTTAGTTAACTAATGTGAATTAAATGTTTTTATAGATTCGTTAGTTAACTTCTGTATTCCCTGTCTGTATTACAATTTATGTTTTTATCTCTTAAAACATCTTTTAAAGGACAAAACAGTCAAGCATGCATGTAAAATACTTCACCCAAACATGAATATTCTATCAATATTAGGGGTGGGAGAAAAAATCGATGCATCGGGATTCTTTCTCTAACGATTCTGAATCGATTCTCAAAGATTCAGAATCGATTCTATGTCAGAACTTGTTCATCCTGAATATAACTTTGTTAAAATAAAAGCAATAAAATTAAACTTCAAGATGGGAATACTGTCAAAGAGATTCTAACTATAAACAAAAAGCATAAAAACTCTTTATTTATTTAAAATGCAAATTTATCATATTTGCAAAAATGATATGAAGAATCGTTTTGGAATCGGATCGTGAGTCCCAGAATCGGATCGCATAGTACCTAAAGATTCCCACCCCTAATCAATATCATCATAAATTTAATTTCAATCCATGAGTTATACAGGTGTGATTTTTGGGTGAAGTATTGCTCGTGTTCTGACTGATATGTTATATTTATATTCTAACATTGTGAAGATTTTGTGCGGTTGTGTTGTCGTTTGTTTGATATGTGTGAAGCACATGAAGATGAGCAGAGCTAAATTTATCCTGTAAGATCTGAAAATAATCGGCATGTGGGTGATCGTGTAATGACTCGCTGATGACACAAACGCACAATGACGACACACACATTCAAACACACTGAACTTACTTTGGCATCCTGAACAGAGCCGAGCCAAAGACAGGGAACAAAAAGAAACACAAGTGTGTAAGTCATCACAATTTAGGAAAGCTCTCATTTATACCCTTTTAAATACAACAAGGAAAAAACAAAGCAGTTTTGTTATTCTCTCTTTAGAAAAGCATCCATGTCATGGTTCATTAAAGCATCCACACCTGAAGGACCTGTGAAAAACCATTTTAATCTCTACCACCACAAAGCATCTTCCAGTATGAAAGTCTACAGATAAAAATGATGTTTCACACCTAAATAATAATGCCATAGAAGAACCATTTTCACTGAATGGTTTTATAAAGAACCTTTAACATCCACAGAAACGTTCTGCTCTTTAGGCTATTAAACAGTAAAAAGGAAATGATTCTTTAAAGAAACGCTTCCTCTATGGCATCAGTGTCAGGAACCTTCAGCTGTCTTTATTATTAAGTGTGTTAATGTGTGTCTGCATTGAACATTATGAAGAACTTTTAAACTGATAAAGTGTTAAAGTTAAATGTTGGCGTTCCACAGCAGAATAAAGTCAAACGTGATGTAAGATGTCTTACTATACATATGACTGTAAATTATGAAGACAAACGTTTTTCTTTGAAATAATACAACACAAACATATCTGATCAGTATTATATATATAATATGGTCTAAAGAGAATATAGTCAGATTGGATTGGTTGGTAAAATACTTCCTCTCTTCCTGAAACTAAAAAAGCAAATGTGACGCAGTCTGAAAAGTTGATGTTAATCTTTGTCATGACATAAAGTCACACATTTACTATTTCATCCATACAACAAAAATGCATTAAAAGTACACAAATTTCTATTTCATTTATTTATTTACTTATTTTTACAATAATTGATTATCTTTTCAATTATTTTCAATTATTATCCATTTCTACTCACCGAATAACACATATATTTTATGAGACAAATTTATCAAACAAATTGCGCAATAGGAATCTTCTGTTTAAAAATCAAACTCTATAAAAAAATAAAATGTTTTTATAAAATAATTCTACTTCAAATTAACACGTGTTTTACAGATCAAACTGTCCCTGTAACACATATTTCAAAGCAAACAGATGATGTTGGAGTCTCATAATACTGCTGGTATTACACACTAAACACATTTCTATATGTTTTTCTGTGATTTAATCAAGAGAAATAAAATAAAAAGTTGTGATTGATATATATCAGTATAATATTATATAACTGTGAGTAAATCTGCACAGTACACGCATCATCTACTAAAATGCCAATGCTAGAAACATTGTGGACGAAAAATACACATATATATATATATTATAAATGGATGTGACTTACAGCATAAATACTCAAATGAGAAGCTCAAATGCTTCTTTAAGACTGAAATAATGTCCTGCAGCTACATGAAATTTACACACAGTGGAGGTGAAAGTGAAATGATAAAGAGATGCAGCACTGATGACAGAGAGGGACACACCAGCAGGTCCATCACACAGATTAATGACACCAACAGGAATCAGGCACTCAGTGGAGGTGAAATGAAGAGAGCAGAGAACAGCCTGATCAGGTACAGAGGAGAGGAGAGAGAGCAGAGAGAGCCTGCAGTGGAGAGGAGAGACAGCAGAGAGAGAGAGACAGAGAGAGAGAGATAGAGAGATAGAGAGAGAGAGAGAGAGAGAGAGAGAGAGAGAGAGAGAGAGAGAGAGAGAGAGAGAGAGAGAGAGAGAGAGAGAGAGAGAGACAGAGAGAGAGAGAGAGAGAGAGAGAGAGAGAGAGAGAGAGAGAGAGAGAGAGAGAGAGAGAGAGAGAGAGAGAGAGAGAGAGAGAGAGAGAGAGAGAGAGAGAGAGAGAGAGAGAGAGAGAGAGAGAGAGAGAGAGAGAGAGAGAGAGAGAGAGAGAGAGAGAGAGAGAGAGAGAGAGAGGAGAGAGAGAGAGAGAGAGAGAGAGAGAGAGAGAGAGAGAGAGAGAGAGAGAGAGAGAGAGAGAGAGAGAGAGAGAGAGAGAGAGAGGTGATAATGGTGCAGATGACACATGCAGCATGAAAAACATCAACCAGGACAGAAAACACAACCAGTGACAGAAAACAGTGATATTCTGTGAGAAGACATAAACACACACTTAATAAATTCCTTCAATCTGTTTACATATTTACACCTTATTATTTATATCACTAAATTCAGTTTAGTTTAAACACAAGCACTTTGCCACGTACACTACCATTCATATATATATATATATATATTCAATATATGAACAGTAGTGTATATAACAATAAGGAAAAGAGATCGATAAGCTTGTAATCTTTACTGTGATGCTTCACTTTATATTAATAGACAGCACAGAGAACTGGATTATAAACAGATTTGTGTTGTGGATAAAATACAAACTGGGAGGAAATAAGACAATGGAAGCATTTCCTGAAGGAACCATGAACTTTAAAAACAAACAAACAAACCCACCTCTACAAAACACAAAGACACACAATGTGACCAACTGATCTACATCGAAATATCTACAATCTCTTCCTGTGTGTCTAAACACACAAACACACACACACACACATACATGTGAGACGTGTTCACCTGATCCAGATTCAACTCTGAAAGAGTCCAGAGGACTCAGAGGACGTGTTTGGACTCAGAACACCTGCAGACAGACGTTATACAGAGAAAACAACATCATCAGGAGACCAAAACCACCTGAAAACTGACCTGAGAACAGACACATCAAACACTAAACTCAGGATTTATCTAGAACGGGTCTGTCTGTAATGACGCTGCAGGATCCGTGTGGAACGTCTCTGTTCTTTCAGGAATGTTCTGGATTATTTTCTCTGGTTGAGAGTCTCATTAGCCGACGGGGAAGCCGAGGGATTCATACAACACTGTGTTCAAGCTTAAAGCTCTTAATCCGTTTAGGTGATTAAAAAGAGTTAAGATACACAAAAATTATAATCGGATAATAAAGTAGGACAGATGAAATAATAATCCGATTATTAATATTAAAACTAACCTACATCAACACACTAACTGGGTGGAAAAATGAACTTAAAATAGAAAATTAAAAATAAGAGAAAATAAAATAAGAAATTATATTTTGCTGTAAGAAGATTTTGTTGTTGTTGTTTTTATGGCACAGGCACAAAATGTGTTGAGATTAAACTCAATAAAGTCATTTTTACAGCATTCAACAGAAAGACAACTTATTTCAAACAAGACAATAAATAAATATGGGAGACATGTGCTTGCGTGTCATAAAACCTTCATTTTCTGCAAAACATTATTTGTTACTGTGATTGTGGGTTCATGAAATGTTTTGAAGTGATTGTGAGAGTCAGATGTGCCATCACATTGTAAAATGCAGCTCAGACACACAAATAATCCCATTCTCATCCGTTCAGATGTCCTCAAGCTCTCCATAATACAGACATCACCAGAATGTGTTTCTGTTCTTCAGCTCAGTTAGTTTTCATCACGTCTGATCGAGGAGAGCGAGTGACGCAGGAACACAACGGCTCTTTAAACCTCAATCTTATTCACTGAATGTCATTGTAATGTTCAGCTAAATCTACTAACAAGTTCTCCCAAAAATGACAATATTATTTACTCTCATATTCTTTCAGTCTGATACTGTAAGAAAAACTTTTAGAAAACTGTTATTTGGTTCTGTTAGGACCTTGATGGTCACTTTGTTGTGAAATTCCTTTTCCACATATTGTAAGAAAATATCAGCACAAAGGAATGAAACAACATGATGGTGAGTAAATAAAAATGGTCATTTTTGGGGTGAACTGTTGCTTTATATCCCAATTTTCATACCAGCCGTGTTTCTCATCTCATAGTATAGCATTCATTGATCACAGAACACACAAAACCTCATGCTGAAAGTGTCATCTGTACATGCTTTCTGATCTTATATTACAGCAGATCACTTTTCTTGTATGTAAACTGGGATGCAGCACAAACTTTACAATTAAATATCAGGTCAAAGGACAAGAGGTTCAAAGTGTCCCACTGACATCACCACATCTCCTCCAATCAGAGCAAGCGTTATCATGCCCAATCACAAATCACACCATTTACCAATAGGCTGACAGAGGGGGCGGGGCTTATAAGATCTCCTCATTGGCCAAACCTCCCCAGTCTTCAGTCTGGCTCTATGAACAAAAACACCAGCCAATCAAAAAGCCCTGTTCTACAAAACAACACTAATCTGTGACAATAATCTTCTGAAGAGTACCTATAAAGTTAATAATCACCATAAAGAAGGTAATATTAGTGTAAATATGTGAGAAATCAGTCTGAACTGAAAAACCATCCCTATAAGAAAACAGGTATGTGTCATAGTGAATTATTAAATGTTTTTATGATCAATATCGTCATTGTCGATATAAAAAGGATTTTCACAAAAATAACGTTTAACTTATAAATGTCTATACTGACACAAAGCAAACATTATGCAAAATCACTGTATATATGAGTGACACCCTTAATAACTTTATCAAACACAGAGACAAACCACAAAACGACCATCAGTAAACCTCCGGACAACTCGTCTAGATTGAATAAAAACAGATCAGCACATAAAGGTCATCGGCTCCAGATGAGACACTGACACACATCTGTTCATTACATACAATAAAAACACAGAATAAAGAGCAGAAGCGAGTTTCAGTTAACTGCATATTTAGGTCACGTCTGTCCGCTGAAGCGAGGACATCATCACGTCCCTGTTCGGCTCTTTTGTCTGTCTTTAGAGATGGAGATGATCACTGCAGAAACACTGTCAGAGATGATCAGAGAGACTTCACAAACCCGGGTTTAAAGCGCTGAATGTGCCTCCTCACCTAATCTCTAAATCTACTTTAATCCAGGGTTAATTCCACCCTTCCTTTGATAGACACATCAGTCTGATGTGAGATAACACAAGAAATATAAGAACAACCAACCAGCTCAGATTCATGAGCATTCTGAAAAATAAATGCCATAGAAGAATCATTCCATAAAGAACCTTTAACATCAATAAAACCTTTCTGTTTCACAAAAGATAAAAAGGTTTAATAGATTATAAAAGGAAAGAAAATGGTTCTTCTATGTGAAGCACATTTACTTTTAGGAATGAGGATGAATCTCAAGAACACTTTCGAGTCAAACAGGAGCCCAAAAATCAAAAAATATATTCCTGTGTGACAATCTTTCACAGTATTACAGCTACAAATATATATCTGAATATATTATATACACATCAGAAAATAAAGCTGCTTCTTCACAGTGATGCCAGAAAAAACATTTTTGGTCCCTTAGACAATTTCTAAATTAACAATTTCCATTCTTAGTTTTTTAAAGTCCGAAGAGCCTTTTTACACAACAAGAAACCTTTTGTAAAACAGAAAGCTTCTTCAGATGTTCAGGCAAAAACAGTTCTTCTCATGTCATCATGAAGCATCTTTATTTTTCACAGTGTTTGTATAAGATGTTTATGATCCTTATACAGAAAACATTAATACTGTTCTTTTGATTTTTGGCAGACGTTTGTCATGTTCTTGACAGAGTTTGGACAAGAATTCTTACTAGGGTTTAGTCGTGTGCTCCTGTAAACTTCAGTATCTCTAATAATATCTACAGACTACAGACTCATGAGGGTTTCCTAAACAATAATCTATAAATCATACCTGGAAGAAGACGGATCGGAAAATCTAGATTCTGTAAATCACAACACAACGGGTCGGGTCGTGAAAGAGAGAAATAAAGATGTCAGGCATTGAAATAGATCAGATGAAATATGTTGATGTTGAGCATGGTCACAGAAACAGAGAAATTAAAGATGTTTCAGTTCATTATATGATCTCTCATATAAAACATACATGACTGTAACGGTTCAGAAACTCACAAGAGAAATCACACAATCTCTTTAATATCTCCATTATTCCTCCTACACATCAATGAGATTAAATGGAGAACAAATCTTTAAATCTTTAGTTTAAGTTTCATGTGTGTTTCAGATGTTTCTCTTGAGAAAAGAGTCCGAAATCTCACAAACGTCTCAAGAGATCTCAACAATGACACAAACTCAACTCACATTTATCAAGTTTGACATCAAAAGATTTCAATATGAACTCAAACATTTCTCATCACATTTACCCAAATCCAGATTATTTTATCTCAACAATCCACATTCATTTAACACCTCCATACTCCTCATACAGTTCTTCTTTCTCCTATAATCAAACATCTGAGACTAAGTTAATATTATGAATATAGATAAAGCAGATGATTAGTGAAGATTTTAACATGAGAAACGACAGACTTTAGTTTTATTCTGGACTGATTCTGCAGATATCAGATGAAGAATACCGTGTTCCTCTAGACTGTATTGAACAAAGCAGCGCTTTGTTTTGCTAGAGCAAGACGAAAACACACTTTCAGAGAGATTGTGTGCGTGTGAATCCTGAGGGATTTTAACCTCTCAGAGAAACACAACTGAAGTCAACATTCTGGTCAGCACATTACAGACGTGCTGTTACACACACACGCACGCACACACAAACACAGAGACACACAAACACAGAGACACACAAACACAGAGACACACACACGCACGCACACACACACGCACACACAAACACAGAGACACACACACAAACACAGAGACACACACACAAACACAGAGACACACACACAGAGACACACACACACACACACACAAACACAGAGACACACACACACAAACACAGACACACACACACACAAACACAGAGACACACAAACACAGAGACACACACACACAGAGACACACACACAAACACAGAGACACATACACACACACACACACACACACACAAACACAGAGACACACACACACACAAACACAGAGACACACACACACAAACACAGAGACACACACACACACACACAAACACAGAGACACACACACACACACAGACACACGCACACACAAACACACACACACAAACACACACAAACACACACGCACACACAGAGACACGCACACGCAGCTACACACACAAACACATCTTAACACATAAAGCTCTTTAAAATAAAGCTGCTTTAGAAGATTCACAGTGATGTCATAGAAGAAACACCTTTGATTCCTCAAAAAACATAAATGATTCTTCTATGACATCATGATTTATTGTTAAGAGTGTACTGTGTGTTCTTCTCGTGTAAATCTCATTAAACCAGGTAACTATTTAATAACATGTAGACAGTTTAACTAATGCAGAAACACGTATTAAGAACACACAACACATTTAACAGGCGTCTGTGTTTGGATTCATGTATACAGAGACGTCACACAAAACCTGACCGTTTCTACCAGATCTGCGATCGCAAACAGATCATCAGCTCTCTTATTTTTAGTAAGAATGATGCCAAGAGAAGCAGCATCTCTTTAGTACACACACATCAGTTTATCAGGTAAGAGATCTCTCTCACCTCCTGCAGGAGATCCGCCTGCTCGATGGCTTTCAGAACGTTCTTCTTGGAGGTCTCTTGAGCCTCACCACCCAACAGAAACTCATCCAGAATAAAATATGCCTTCTCGAAATTAAAGATGATATCCAGTTCACAGACCTGAGGATTGAGAGGAACATTCGCTGGTGTTAGACGTGTATATAGTCTTAGGTTGAGATCTCAAGAAGCTGAATGATATGATTTTACAAATTCTAGACAAAGTGTGACTACTTCTGAAGATGATCAAATATAACAGTGTTCATTTATTTTACATGCTTTTAGTCACAACATCATTCCCACAGTTACAATTGTGTTTGACAATGAGTGTTTCTAAACAACACATACACATATATATATATATATATACAGGGTTTAGACTTACGCTGCCAAAGTATTTGTCCAGCAGCTCGACGTATCGATGGATGATCTCCAGAGTGATCAGCTCATTATCCTGATCCTCGATCGCACAGCAGAAATACAGACTGGCGTATCTGTCACAACACAAACCACAATGACTGAGTAAATAAACTATAATACTAGATAAATACACTTTACTGATAAACTATACACAGAGAAAAGACTTCACCCATATGAAGAAGAACAGAAATGACTCATTGTCACATCTTTTCAGCAGCCGTCAACTGCTTCACATGATGCACATTTATCATATCAGAGATTTATTTGGTGTGTGTTTGTAATTCTTTTTATATTTATCTTCTCTGTAAGACTGATGTGTGTGTCAGTGAGATGATCTATCGCTGGGTTTAGCAGAGAAGACATTCATTCATTCACAACCTCTTCTCAATATCTCTTCAATGTCTCAATGAAGTTATATATGTGATATAAAACTTCATTCCTAATAAAACAACTTTATGCAAAACACACACAATAATAATGCTTGACAATAATAATAATTATAAGTAATACCATGAAAAGTTTTTCTCAAAGTTTTTTATCACACTGATAGTTCAGATGTCAATATTTGCTGGTTTACATACTCATTTATAAAGCATTTATGTTTAAATCATGATTCCTTATTGCTTCTGGTTTGTGTATTTTAATTCATAGAAATCCTACAAAGTATGTTGAAAACTTCATTCATTATTATTCATTACACATGAATATTCTGTATGTATTGAACAGTAACAGTAACAGCAGTATACTGTTCAGATACTGAAAGACACAGTACACATCATCATTATCACAGTATGAAAACCACAGAGAATCTAATATAGTTTTTAATATCTGTGTGTGTTTTCCACTTTATTAGCCCTTAAACCCTGAAGGACTGGAGAAAATACGACTAAATGGAATTATGAACAAAAGAGCCCTAAAAACACCAGAGAAACACAGTGAAGAATAAACCAAACGTGTGGCTGTATAATTCTCACACTACTGAATATAAATAACACAATCCATCACCTGACACACACAAAACACGATAAAAAGATAACTGCAGATCATGAAAAACCACACAGACGTACACTGAAGGACTTTTTTTGGCGCAGTCATACATGTGTATCTGTCATTTCACAGGTCAGTGTGTCTGCCCCCCCTCTGCTGCCATGGCAACATCATCATCTCATCATCATGCCCATCAGACAGAACAATGGCTTTCATCCTGATCACACACAGGACAGAAATCCAAACGAACAAAATCTGTATAAACAGCGCTGAGAATCAGGTCACGTTCATCAGCGCTCGAACAATTCCTCAACCAATCACCTTCACCGTTCATTATTATGCGCCTGTAAACCAGCTTTACACAAAAACATCTTAATAACTCCAGCTCAGTGGTGCCCGTAAGGATTATTTTTACATTTTAGATGTGCACAATCCCGATCTTATGCCCTCTAACCACTTATCATACATCTGTGAAATATTTTAATGCTGTCAGGAAGCACTCGTTAAACTAAAGCCGGGCTAATATTTAAAGACATTCTTTTTCCACAGCATGGATGAATAAACAGCTAAGATGTTAATTCATTAACTTTCTTTATGTGTATGACTGAACAAGAAACATCATTCTAGAAATAAACCACTGATCTGATTCAACACTCAATTCCAGTGCATCTCAAAACTTGACATATACATTCTCACAGAATGCATTTAATATCTAAAAATATATCTATTTAACTATTTGTCTTATGAATGTGACAAAAAAGAACATGTTTCTGAAAGGCAACAAACTTTGTAGGATTTCTGTGAATTAAAATACAAGAAGCAACAAATGAAGAAGAGATGACTCTTCAAGAAGAACTGCTCTTGCTCTACTGACCTTTTATACACAATTTTAAGGTCTCTCCACTCCAGGAAACTGCACATCTTGGGCTTACGGGCCAGAACGGTCTGCACCAACTCCCGTGTGATTTTCTTCTTCTCTTTGTCGGACAGCGGCACGTACCATTTCTGCAGCCGGAGCTTTCCCTGTCTGCTGAATAACAACATGAACTGCATCTGTGGACACAGAAAACACAGATCAGAGATCTATACAGGCATTGCAGCAGTCAGGAGACATGATGTGCTGTGACAGAAATGTGTCATCCCATAATACATGAAGATCAGATGTTTACACCATCATACACCGCAAATATTGACATTAACAAAACATCAGAGTAAATACAATCTGCTAAAAAACAAACTGAGCCACAGTGTGTCCCCTGCATACAAGACTGTAATCTTCCAACGCAAATACGATCACAGCAACGGTGATAGAAATAATCAAGAGATAATGAACTCATTTACTGGCACAGGACCTGCATTATGTGATGTTAATAGACGACCAGATCATGAGGCTTATGACAAACTCATCAGCCTACATTCTTCTAATACTAGGATTTTGCATAAAATGTATATTCTATCCTATACAAAATAAGAGGAATTTTGCTATAATGTATGCAATGATACTCTATATAGACTAAACTCAATTTCTATGTGAAGTTACAGTATCAAGAGAATTTGAACAGGTGTTTTCAAGATATGCATCATGCTAAAATATATTTAATATATCTTTAAAATGCACACAAAGTATACTTAGACATTGCGTTATGCACTTATGTACAGTGTATTGCAGTAAATGCATGCATTTAACTTACAGCAGGTAACACACACGTGATCTTTAATACACACTGCTATTTAGACACGCAAAGCATTTTAAACATAACATGCATGAACACAAAACCCTTATAGAACATCATATAACGCACCTTTCCGAAGAGGTCAGTTTATAAATGATGATGAATGAATGAATTCACATGAGTTGTGGATTCACAGTGTTTCACTGTCTGTCTCTCCTCGAGTACAATAGATGAAAAACAGCGTCAGCTGATGACTCGTCAGCTGTTGGTCGAAGGGTCAGCCTGAAGGTTTCTCATTGGTGCAGAAACACCGTTAATCCCGCCTCTCTTCAGAGCCCGCGCCTGTGATTGGTCTGTTTGTGTGTCAGTTAGCGTTAAAGACACACTTGTCTCAGTGTTGTTGTAAGGGTGATTGGTAGGAAATACAGAGATTTTGGTTTTAAATATAATGGGAACAAACTAAAGCGAGTCGAATTTAAACCTCAAAATTAAAATTTATTATGCATCTTAAACACCGTGAACATGGGGAATTGCTTTTATGATGAATAAAACCATACAGTATTTGCACAACACAACTGTCATTTATTGGCAATTCTAGAGTATAAATACAAAACGAACCCCATTACAATTTCCTATACGTTTTACAGATTGTTGCACATATTGTGAATTATTTAAAATTGTGTTTTTAAAGCATGAAACAATGTCTAAAATGGATGCAAAATAATTTAAATGCACGTGTATTTTTATAGTGTAACTGTAAATCGTTTCTTTAAAATACAGAGCATGTTATAGTCACTGTATGAAAATACAATCTGTACGTAATCAAAGTCCACAAATCACGCGTCACCACGAAACAAACCGAGGATTTTAAAGTTAGTGATGCTATAGCGCCATCTAGTGGTCAAGATACTGACAAAATCCTCCGTGTTACGCAATTTTTGACAATTTTAGACCCGCAGGAGTCATATGTGGCTTTAAGAGTTCGACTGTAAGAAAAATAAATAATTATCAATCAAGCATTATAAAAGATTTTTTGCCTAGCAGCCCAGAGAACAGCGGAACCTGCGGAGAGTTGCTTGGCAACACATGACGCGTAAACCTAAAGACAAACCACATGCAAAAACCAAAAAAGACAGTTTTAATAAAGTGACAAATAATCCCAATGACATCTTATCTGTAAATACAAAGACACCCAGCCACCATTTAAAAAAAAATCTTTATTTAAATAAATTATTTACAGGAATAAAATGCACAAGAAATCCCTAGCGGTCACGCGCGTTTAATCCGTAGTGCGCGCACAGCGGCGGTGTGGAGCTCACGCTGTGTAATGACGCGCATCCGGTTGAACTTGGAAAGCCGCGCGGCTTCTTCTCCCACCTGCGCATGCGCGTCTGCCACAAGACGCATGACCGAGAGCGTGTCACGTGCGTCGGCACTGAACTAAAAAAGCAATTAAAGACCTAATTAAACTCCTATAAATCAAGTGGACAACACACAAGTTTAAATATAAAGTAGAAAATTACAACATTTTGTTTACCTTTTCAATTTTATAAATGTATGCAGAATATGCCGCAGTGTTTCTCTTCCGCATTCCAGCTCTTCTGCGTCTCTTCTGTGGTTTCTGTGTTCTTTCACATGTTGTTTTCATCATTAATGATTAATTAAAAGTATTGCTCATAAAGAAGTTTATTTGAGAGCCTCTGACCCGGTCTGTGGATTTCAGATGATAAATAATTATTTCCCATCACATGACAATTAAATAGTGTCTTTGTGTCTCAGTACAGGTGAAACTTTTTTGTCTTAATTAGAGCTCATTAAACTAAACATTTGCGTCATTTTCTTTTAAAGGGACAGTCATACATTTATTCTGCCGTGAACGAATTCTCTTGTGTGGCACATTGACTAAATTTAGGGTTTATTGTGATAAAAGTATTGCTAAATATTTTGATTTAGGTTTATTTTTGCATATCCAATTATATTATGAAAGGGTGTGTGTGATGGCAGACCAGTAAAACAGAAATAACAAATTAAATCTTAAAATTTTAATATCAATTAATTTCAATTATTGTTATAGACAGGCAACAAATAAGATCAAATGAGATTTAGTAGAAATGAAAAGTGTCTCTTTTCCATCCTAAACTGTGACATGTTCCTCTGGTAGAGAGACACATGCTGGCAGAAGGATTATTATTGGATGTACAGTATGGAGTACAGTGGATTACAGTAATCCAGAGCACACAGAATGCTGCGGCTCTGAATCACTACAGATCTATACGACAACATGGACCGGAAGACTGTGAATGTGTTACTGCTGCTCTTAACTCAAGGTAATGTGTGTGAGATCTTTTACATTATTCCTTATCTACAGGGTTTCTTTAAGTATTTCTCATCTACTTTGGATTGAACCTTCTGATTTATTATTCTAGTGGCCTTCATTTTTGTGAACTGTTTACTAGTTTATTAGACTTTATTTTTCATAGTTTCTTCTGCTTTTTTCCTATTCGTCTGATTTCTGGAACAGTTTTCATTGGGGTCAATACTCAAGGGGTGAGTATATGTGAGAATGTGTGTGTGTGTGTGTGCATTTGCATGATTGTTTGTACATATCATGGTGTGTGTGTCAGGAGATGTCGTGGCCTTATGAAGATGAGGATGAGATGAATCTTAAAGAGAACCAATCACAGGCGGGCTGCAGCTGTGACTGTCAGAAATCTCGACCCACCGTCACTCCATCCGTTACCTCCATCAGCACCACACCGGCCACAATCAGCCCATACCTGGACTGCATGCCGGGTCAGTCAATCAAAAGAACAAAGTACTACCAGTCATTTTTAACCTTTTAGGGACTTTTTGTGGTCTCCACGAGGTAAACGGCTTTTAAATCACACTAAATTATGTTTATTGGAAAATGTTGAAAGTTTTGTGTGATGGATAGGTTTAGGGTTAAGGGAAAGAATATTGGTTTGTACAGTATAAAACCATCATGTCTATGGAATGTCCTCACAGAGATAATAAACCAGACGTGTGTGTGACACTTCCATCTTTATTGTAGTATAACTGATTTAGGGAGTCCAGCCGAGTGGCTTTACTTGAACCTTCATCAGACCTCAGCCCACCAGAAGACAACATGAATACAATATTAAAAGACAAGGAATAAGAGATCTAAGTCTTGACACGAGAGAGACAGACAAAGTAGAGACGTGTGAGCCTGCAGATAATCTCAGGACTAATGTGATGCTCAGATTAAAGAGCCTGAAATAAACATCTACACGTCATGATGCTCGTCCAGGAGCATATTCTACATGTGCACTTCTCACAGCTGATGTTTTCATGTTCCTCCTTCCACACCAGAGTGTCCGTACCACAAACCGCTGGGGTTCGAGTCAGGATTCGTGCGTGGGGAACAGATCACATGTTCCAATCAGGAGCAGTATGTGGGCTGGTTCTCATCCTGGACTCCAAATAAGGCCAGACTGAACAGTCAGGGATTTGGGTAAGTGTTGCAGAACAATCTCATTAGACTTTAACTGGATACCGCTATGCTAGTGTCTCTACCAGACTTAACTTGCTTAACCAGCACCACCACAAAGACTCAAATGAAAAGTTATGTACTGATGTGAACACATGCCATAAAATTCATTCAAAAGTTGTTTATTTCTTAAAGATGAAAATGTATAGGTCACCTGACTGAGATTAAAATCCTCAAAACTTAAGTCTTAAAACTTAAAACTTAAGTGAATTTTATGGCATGTGTTCACATCAGTACATAACTTTTCATTTGAGTCTTTGTGGTGGTGACCTATACATAAAATGTATAGGTCACCTGACTGAGATTAAAATCCTCAAAACTTAAGTCTGTTTTGTCCTCACTGAGACGATCTGTTTGCGTCCGTCAGCTGTGCATGGCTGTCTAAATCTCAGGACACGAGTCAGTGGATTCAGGTGGATCTGCAGGAGGTTCGTGTGGTTTCAGGAGTTCTCACACAGGGACGATGTGATGCTGATGAATGGACCACCAAATACAGTCTGCAATACAGAACCCATGACAATCTCAACTGGGTCTATTACAAAGACCAGACCGGCAATAACAGGGTGAGAAGGATAATCAAACATCTGATCATTATTAAAATGAACGTTTCAGGACGTAATGATTGATTTGTGAGACTGTTTTTACATGATACTCAAATTATAAAGATTCTTTTACTGATGATTCCCTCGTGTCTAAATGTGACCCGACATGTTGCTCTGTCTAGGTTTCATACTTTTACATAAAAAAGACAACAAATTAAATCGATTTAGGGAAATATTAACCCTTACTATAACACGAGTCCCAGCAATATTTTACTGGGTATTTTTGTGTTCATGTATCAGGTGTTTTATGGAAACACGGACCGCTCCTCTACGGTTCAGAATCTGCTGCGGCCGCCCATCGTGGGCCGTTACCTGAGGATTCTTCCGCTGGGCTGGCACACACGTATCGCCATACGTCTGGAACTGCTTCTGTGCATGAACAAATGTGTCTGACACGTCTTGCATCTCTATTCATATAAACACAATGGAAAACTGATCTCTGATCAGTCAGAAACAAACACGTTACGTAACAACTTATATCCATAGCATCTGTATAAACACCAAGTAAGAAAAACACAGAGTCTTTATAGAAGAGACAAAAGACATTGTTTATTCAATGAAATGTTGTTGTTTGTTTCAAAGATGAATCAAGAAAAATAGTCCTTTCGGGAAATAAAACTGAATTATATTAATTTGTTGTGTTAGGCGTGACTGTGTGTAACATGTGAACACATCAAACATTCAGACGACTGTATATAAAACATGAACGGATTCATCAGAGCAGATGGAAAACTGTTTGATCTGTATTCAGCAGAAAAACTCAATGAATTCTGATATTGTCTAATAAATGACGAGTACTCACACATTGGTATTAAAGGCATGTCTAGGGTAACACTTGTTTAACACATTTATGTGTCGCAACCTTCATGACATAAATGTTAACTAACAAACGCAAAGAAATAATCCATGAACTTTTAGGGATTTTTTTAATACTTAACCAACTACAGAATAATTGTAAGAATGTGTATGAAATCCAATTTCATGTGAATTTTTATCTGTGTTAAACACAACTCAGTGACAAACAAAAACTAAACTAACTGTAACATCAGACCTGTACGAGCGATTGAGGATTATCTTTTATTTACTGTAAATGTTTGCTGAAACAAGATTTTCTCCCAAACATTTACTGTATGGGAATTATAACGTGTGGCTTTATTATAGCTCAGAGAACAAATTAAAACTGATCAATCTGAGTTTTATTTTTACTTGGACTAAAAAAGTGATACTCTTAAGGTTATTTAAATGACATGATTTATTATCTTCAGTCTCTAGACTGCACATCATCCATCACAATATTCTGTTATGAAATACACGACACAACAAGAAATCGATGAATATTAAAAATATTGTAACAGCTTTTGCATAATGGACTACAGAGACGGTGAAATGGCGTAGCAGCTAATTCATCAATATTTATCAGATTTTTGACTGTAAATCAACGATCGTAATGAATTACATCTCAGCTTTCCAGGAAATCCTGGTTTTTGACATCTCTGGTACCCGACTGATGAATCTTTAACTGCATACATGTACGAGACACACGCCTCCTCCAGAAACACTGTTCTTTATTTAAAAGGATTATCTGGCAAATCTTAAATTACACATTGCATAAATTATATGAAATATTTATTTTCCTCATGGACACACACTGGCTCTATTTTCCTAAACGGAAACATTGAACAATCTAAATAACCTCTGCATGTGATATCCAGATATTGCATGTTAAATTGTATTTGCAGTGTTTATAGACCTGAGGGAAAGATGCTGATATATTTCATAGAAAGTAATCGTGCTTCAAAAATAAAAAAGGCATTTCTTTTATTTTTGCTTTGATCAAAAGTAGATTTTTTGCAGTGGATATGGACGGCCAGCACACGGAGCCACACCTTTTCATACGGTTTGGTCAGATTTGGTATGGGTAAATGTTTTTGCTTTAGTTTTTATTTAAAAGGCTTGAAAGATTTCACTGGCTGTGATTTTAAAAGACTCACACAAAAGCCAGAGAGCACCCGGATGTTTGGAGATGTCTGAGACGCGTTACGTCTTTAAGTCGTCTCTGATGTACGTCTTAAGATGACAAACAGGACGTGACGCACTCTTTCACAAACAAACGTGTGCTATCTGGGCAACACACACACACAATCTTACCATTAGCTCCTGTTATTCTTAATATCTTAATATTTCACTGAATTGTAAACAAACAGAAATTACTCAAAGACAAAGCTCATAATACTGTATATACTGTAGTCTTATTCTATAACTATAAAATAAATGTAAATACTGTCATCTATACATGAAACTTTCCACCTTTTTAGGCAAATATAAGAGTTACTATGCAGATAATATATATATATACTACAACCAGAGTATAAACTAAAGCCTGCACTTACAGTGCTATACATTTAGATATTCCCATTTACATACAGATATATAATCTTCTTTAAGACTGTAGTTATCCAGTGACAAAAAAGATTACAATAATTACATAAATAATATAAGTGCTATCAAATAAAAAACTACAAACAAAAGGATCCAGACGAGGTGGCCTACCCTTAATATACCAGAGGAACAGGTCCATAATGTGGCGCTGTGTGACATTTACAGCGCCGTCTCTTTAAGGTCATTCAGGTTTGGCAATCGTGAACGGAAATGGCGACTGAAGCCGTTCGGGCCCGGTTTCGAGGTCAGCGGGTCGGGATACGGGTTTCCCTCGGGTCGACCCAGAGCAGTGGAGTGCCAGGAGGATTCCAGGGGTCCCGGGGCCGGATACGCAGCCTGACGCCCTTTGACCTGCACGGAGCCTGCGAGACCACGAGGTTCCATAAAACTCCCGCCTTTAGAAGAGGACTGAGCCGGCAGAGGATAATGCAGATCTGAGGAGGTCTGATTAGAGGAGGACGAGGAGGTGAGATGAAGAAGCTTCCGCAAGGACTTGAGAGGCTGGGAGAGAGAGAGAGAAAGAGAGAGAGAGAGAGAGAGAGAGAGAGAGAGAGAGAGAGAGAGAGAGAGAGAGAGAGAGAGAGAGAGAGAGAGAGAGAGAGAGAGAGAGAGAGAGAGAGAGAGAGAGAGAGAGAGAGAGAGATGAAGCAGGTAACAGTATGGGGTAAAGCAGGTGTTTGGGGAGGTACAGGTGTGATACCTGAGAGTGTGTGTCAGTGATTCTCTCTGTTGGCCAGTCAGCGTCTCTCTCTCTTTCAGTCTCTTGTTCTCGCTCTCGCTCACGGCTGCGCTCTCGGTCTCTGCTGCGGGTACGATGTCTGCTGCCCTGATGCCCGTATGATCGTGATGATTTCTGCATCAGCACCTGATCCTGCCCCTCGCTCGCCACCTAACCAATAACACCAGTTATAATAATGTCAGTCACAGTGAAATGTTATAATAAACAAATAAACCATGAGAGAAGAATTGAATTACATGTTAAAATTCTTCCATCATACACAGCTCTTTCAGAGGGATTAATTATACAAATAATTAAAAAAATTAAATTCATCCACCACTGGAACTGTAATTCAATCTTTGCACCAAAAGAATACAAAATAATACAAAAAATATTTTTTTAATTGTTGAGCTGAGCTAATGCAGTGGACAAAAACAGATTAAGGTCATTTGTTTGTCTTCTTGCAGTAAAAAGAGAGTTCAAATAATTTTCATCATACAAGTGTCAATTAAAAAAAAAAAAATTAATGTTTGATTTTGTTGTATTGGGGAAAATCATGAGGTAACAGAGTTGCAGGGAAAATGTGTTTCCACATAAAACATGTGATTTATACCTATAGTAGAAAAAGCATTGAGATGTCAAAGTGTTTATTAATAGAGAAGTAACAGTTTGACCGTCACTCATTCTGTTAAATGTGAATCTGCATGCAAACACACCCATCAATAATGACATCACACATCTAACAACCAATGAGGAGACAGGTAGCCAAGCGCTTAGTTGTGTTACTCATGCAGCGAGAGAGGGTTAGTCTCATGATGATGATGATGATTGTACAGTATGTACAGTATGAAGCCTCATGTGTACCATTGGTGTGGCCACTAGCGGGCGAAACCTGTCAGAAGAGCTCCGCGTGAAGCTCCTCTGAGAGGAGAAAAGAGGAAACAGAGGTTTTCTCATGACCGGACCTCCGTCTTCACCAGCGTCTGTCTGTAATACAAGAGGTACAAAACTCACACAGAGACACAATGACATAACAAGATGATGTCACAGAACTAGTTGAGTCTGGTCTCATTTACGGGCCGACAGACTTTCACACACACACACACAGATGCGTTACACTACATCAAACACACACAGTGTACGTGGACTCACAGCCTGTGACTTCTTTTTCTTCTTCTTCATGGATCTGAAGAAACCCTGTTTTTCTTTCTCTTTGGTTGGTTCAGGTGGGCTGATGTCATCAGACCCCGCCCTCAGAGAGACACATGACGGTTAAACTCTTAAAGTTACAGTCTGTAAACGCTCGTGTGTGTGACGTGTTGTGAGCTTACCAGGGGTCATAGGGTTGTTGGTGTATGTTGTGGCTGCTGTCCATCGTGACCCCTGAACTCTCGTGGAAAGAGTTATCAGGTCTGGGGGACGGCACTAACAAAATAAACACAACAAACATGTTCAGAATAATGCTGCCTGATCTGTAATGACTGTTTTTATTCTCATTCTGACCCTTAGAATTAAACAGATGAAAACTTTAAAATGTTTTCATATTTAGATATTTTTTTAAACATTTTTAAGTATTTGTAAAAAAATGTACACTTTAGGTATTTTTATAAATTACAGTAAAAAAAATTTGTTTTGTTTATGATTATGAAATGTTGTCAAATATTTTATTTTGAGTCTTATACCTTTCCATCAATTTATAGTTAAAATTCAACGAGGAAATATTAAAGTGGGTGAAATAGAATATGAAATAGGGAAATGACATGCGTTCCTCCTGAGGAACAGGTTAAACAGGTTGTTATTGCTGCTGTATTTTTATAGCATGTTATTTATCTATAAATGAACTCTTCACATGAGAAATAAGTAATCATCTGGCATCATCAGCATTTGTTTATGTGTGTACGTGTGATTACACAGACCTCTATAGAAGCTCCCGACCCGGCGTGGGACAGAATCATTATAAATTATTCGGTTCTCTTTGGCTGAACCGCTGTCATCTGTGAGCTGCTCGTGATACATACCCCCCTACAACACACGATTCAGAATGAAATAACAGGAAGAAAATAATAAATAAAGGAATAAACAAATTGAACACAACCAAAAATTATATTATAACAACATGAGAGTGAAGTCGACTGAACTGCTGAAGATCCCTCAAGCTGCTTCACTGAAATCACAGCTGTAAAATGAACTCCCTCAAAAACAAAAGCTTCACTGAAATCAGAGAGAGAGCGAGAGAGAGAGAGAGAGAGAGAGAGAGAGAGAGAGAGAGAGAGAGAGAGAGAGAGAGAGAGAGAGAGAGAGAGAGAGAGAGAGAGAGAGAGAGAGAGAGAGAGAGAGAGAGAGAGAGAGAGAGAGAGAGAGAGAGAGAGAGAGAGAGAGAGAGAGAGAGAGAGAGAGAGAGAGAGAGAGAGAGAGAGAGAGAGAGAGAGAGAGAGAGAGAGAGAGAGAGAGCTGGATAATGGTGCGGACCTCGGTCTTTTGCCGTGGAGTGTGAAAGGCAGCAGTGTTGTCTCGTGTGGACTCCCGGATTAAGGGTCGCGTGTGACTGACCTCTGCGGCAGCGGAGTCGTTCTGTTCATAAAAGGATGAGAGCAGGTAAAGCAAAAAGCGCTTGGCACACATTCATACATACACTCATGATGACTCTGTTCCAAACACTAGAAAGCTCCCTAGATAGACAGCATTCTTAGACATTATAGATGACCAGATCAGATCTATTTGTCTATCTACAGAGGACACAGAGTTTGGAAGAGAGCTGCACAAGCCACACATCTCACAAAGCATGCTGCAATGCTCTGAGCCGACAAACACGGCGAGAAAAAACAAAAATGAGTTTCAACTGACCCTGATGTCATCCAACCCCGCGTCCCGTGAGACAGAGCTGCCCATGTGTCTCGGCAGGGTTCGATGTTGTAGCTGAGGGGTGAGGAGCTGTAAGCTGCTGGCTCTGGTGGGTATTCCCTGACCAACCGCTAATCCACCCACCTCGCCCCCGTGGGGTCGCCCTCGTTCCCTTTTCACGTACATGGAATGCCTGTGGGGGCGCTGCTGGGAGGAGAACGGGCTGGTGTAGCCCACACCGTAGGGGAAATCACGAAGGGAGGCGAGGTTAAGTCCTCCTCCGCCTCCAGGGTCGAGCGAATCGACGGGGTTGCCCTCGTTCTGCTGCTGGTTCTTTTGCCGTGACGAGGATCGTCGGACGGACGTCTCCGCCGCGCTTCCCTCCCGCTCCAGCTTGTTGCGACGGCCCACGGCTGGACTGTGTGCGGTTCGGTCCCCGTGCTGCAGGGAAGGACTGCCCGGTGCCGGCAGGTTCAGGTTCACGTTGAGGTCCAGGCAGCTGCCGGGGAAATACCGCGGTGATCCGGCGGGCTCGTCCGGGTGGAGGCGCATGTCGCTGAGGTTCGTCACGGACTTCGCGTCAGCAAGCGCTCCGTGACTCTTTGACAGATTCAGGTACGAGCCCTTCCCGCCCGACGCCGATGCCGCCGACTCGCCGTAACCGTGACGACTGAGTTTCTCTCTTTCTCCTGTCAGCGTGCTGGTCTTTCCCTCCACGAAGGAATGGCGGTTTTGAGAACGAGGCGTGTTTGATTTTAGGTATTTTGCTCCGGGTCCGTCTGTAGGTTTCCCGAATTCAAAGTCAGCGAGTTTAGATTTGGCGTCCTTAGCGTGCTGCAGGCTGGCCAGGTCTTTACCGCAGGACGCAGAACGGTTGAGCGGCTGAAAGGATTTGGGATGCATAACTGGACTCAAGCTGTTGGCAGACGGTACCGAGCCGTTGAGGAAAGCTTCAGTGTTGGACGAGAGAAGGTCTTCATGCCCGTGTCGTGGCAGACTAGAGCAGTCTCGACTGTTGGAGCGATGATGACCTGAAGTCTTCACCCCATGACCCCTAAACAAATCAAACATTTATTGCTCCATTTTCATACTAATTCACATATTATTCCTAAGAAATAGTCTGCAGAATATAATGCAAATGTTTTGACACAATGGACAAAAATATTCTCATGATCATAAAATCTTTTAATCTGAAGGCGTATTTCAATGTTTGATATTACTAATTGTGTCAACATATTAATTTCTTTAATAAGACACTAAAGTTTTATTTAAAAAGTTTTATTTTTGAAATTTGGAGTAAATAATAAATGAAAAGCAGTCAATAAGAGTTCAGTATAGATGTAAAGTTTCTTCAGTTTTGTTTAAAAAGCTTTTCAGGTTGAGATCTCATGAAACTGAATGATGAAATGTCAAAAGTATGATTTTACAAATTCTACACAAAGTGTGAATACTTTTAAAGATGATCAAATATAACATAGTGTTCATTTATTTTAGATGCTTTTAGTCACAACATCATTCACACAGTTACAATTGTGTTATTTCATGAGTTTGATGAGTTTACTACTATTCTAAAATGGGAAGAATTGAAGTGTTTCCAAACTCTTGACTGCTTTTTAACCGAAGACCGGAGATCTACAAAACAGGCCCGAACTTCCAATTGTAAGTTTCACATTGTGTTTTGAAGATTTCTGGTGTGTGATTTTGAGAGTTTCATTACTCCTCCTGACCTGTTGGGGGTGCTGTTATCAAGAAGAGGTTTCCTCTTTGAGGAGCGGATGGGTGTGGGTGTGAGCGGGCCGGGTCGATCCATCAGGCGTTGAGTCTGAAAGGCGTGATGGTTCAGACTCTGTTCGGTCAGAAAGCGCTCGTGTGGGTTTAACAGCAACAGGTTCTGAAAAAGAAAAGCACAATCTGAAGAACACAAACACTTCTGTTACACAATTGTAAATACAGTATTTCTATAGGCATTAATGAAGAACAACTAATGGTTAAACGCTGTCTATTTTAAATATTATTCATTTCTGCATTACAACAATAGGAACTTTTTTGGCATTATGATCAGACCATACCCCAAACTTTGGGGAAAATAGGCAAATTTTTTACATTTAATTTTGGGGTAAAATATGAGCAGATAAGTTACAGAGCTTCAACCAACACACATTTCTCACCTATCACAGCCAAAACACAAGCTGTAACATCATCATTTTATTTATATGATAGTCAGAATAATAAAACACCAGGATCATAACCAGTTTAAAATATGCATTTACACGCCTGGACAAATTCTGTAAAACTGTCTGAAGCACAACTGCAATTAAGTATGTGAGCAAACAAATCTAACCAGAGTCTAATGAATCAGATCCTTTTATCTGTCATTATTATTAAACAATGTTTCAGGTTTGTTTCACATTGACGCAGCGACTGAGTCAGTCCACAGGTGAGGAAAGAGTTAAATAATAAAAACCTACATCGAGTCCATTAAAAGAATCAGCCTCCATCTGCTGCCCAACATTACTCAGAAAAACCATTACAATGACAAGCCATCATCACCGAAGAGACAGAGAAGATGAAATAAATGAAGGTCAGAGTCATTTACATGTGTGTGGAGAGGACCGATGACAAACAGAAACACTGACTGTTTTCATTATGTCATGCAGGTTTATAATGAGAGGGTTAATGGCACAGAAACTGTGACGAATTTCCATCTCGGACATACATCACACCCACAAAACCACAAGACACTGAATAATAAACCCACAAACACACACTTGCTTTTACAGAATATAATAGAAGAGTAAAAACCATCATAGCACTAAATACTGTTTAGCAACAGCATAGCAACACCCTGGCAACCACATCTTTAAACTAACTCCTCATCTAAACACAAACCATCACGCAAACCTGTGGACATGAGCAAATTTAAAGCATATGATTCAACTGATTTACTATCAATCATAAACATGATAAAGTTTTCTGACATCAGAACCTGAATTCCTGACATATCTACTGTATGCGTAGACTAATAATACAGCCTTTCAATACACAATACACGTCTCGTACCTTCATTAGGTCAAGCATTACTGGACTGATGATTCCAAGATATCTTCTCTCCAGTGTCTGTGGATGACTTACTGATGGGAACTACACAAACACAAACACTCACATTATTGTGACCAAACCAAAACACACCCCATATTGTCTTTTTGATGTAATGTTAATATCATATAATGTCATCATATTTTTTGGGACAGTATGACTGACCCGTAGGCCGTGAAAGCGAGGGTTATTGTAGAAGAGCTTCATCTGCTCTGGAGGAAGAGGACCCAAAACCTTCTGAATGGTGAAGAGCTGATCGATCTCACTCTCACCCGGAAATAAAGGCTGACCATCACTCAACTCACCCAGAATACACCCCACCGACCACATGTCCACTGCCTTACCATACGGGGCCCTGAGAGAGAGAGAGAGAGAGAGAGAGAGAGAGAGAGAGAGCGAGAGAGAGAGAGGGTGAGAGAGAGAGAGAGAGAGAGAGAGAGAGAGAGAGAGAGAGAGAGAGAGAGAGAGAGAGAGAGAGAGAGAGAGAGAGAGAGAGAGAGAGAGAGAGAGAGAGAGAGAGAGAGAGAGAGAGAGAGAGAGAGAGAGAGAGAGAGAGAGAGAGAGAGAGAGAGAGAGAGCCAGGAGAGAGAGAGGAGAGAGAGAGAGAGAGAGAGAGAGAGAGAGAGAGAGAGAGAGAGAGAGAGAGAGAGAGAGAGAGAGAGAGAGAGAGAGAGAGAGAGAGAGAGAGAGAGAGAGAGAGAGAGAGAGAGAGAGAGAGAGAGAGAGAGAGGAGAGAGAGAGAGAGAGAGAGAGAGAGAGAGAGAGAGAGAGAGAGAGAGAGAGAGAGAGGAGAGAGAGTGAGAGAGAGAGAGAGAGAGAGAGAGAGAGAGAGAGAGGGAGAGAAAATGTATTTGATTCAGGGTTAAATGTGACCTGGACATGCTTTTATGTAATTGTACGTGCCAATCAGTATAATATAAATGTCATTTGTGTGATCTTTCTCTCTCACACACACACTAACCCGAGCAGCAGTTCTGGTGAGCGATACCATCTGGTGGCCACATACTCATTGTAGTTTGCATCCGTATTTTCAGAGAGATCCCGCGCAAAACCTACATACATAAAAGTGTGTGTGTGGTCACATCAGGACATCCTACAACACATTATATTTAAGATAAATTCTTAGAGCAGTGCACTGATTGGTCCTCAGTGATCACATGACCGCAGAAACCTACCGAAGTCACAGAGTTTGAGCACATCATCATCACTGATGAGCAGATTCTCTGGCTTAATATCTACAGAGAGAGAGAGACAGATGTGAGTGTGTGTGTGTGTGTGTGTGTGTGTGTGTGTGTGTGTGTGTGTGTGTGTGTGTGTGTGTGTGTGTGTGTGTGTGTGTGTGCGAGTGTGTGTGCGGTGTGTGTGTTACCTCTGTGGACGATGTTGTTTTTGTGGCACCAGTGAATGGCTTTAATCAGCTGATAGATGTAGTTTCTCACTTTCTCAGGTGAAGCTCCGTTCGGCATGTCCTCCAACAGCTCCAACATGTTCTATATCACACACACACAAACACGCACACTTTAACGCATCAACACAAACACAATTCAGCTGAATATCTCCAGGTGTCTCTCTCACCTTCTCCACATACTCAAACACCAGGTAGAGTTTCCCCCGCCGGCGAAACGCCTCCTTCAGCTCCACGATGTTCTCCTGCTTGAGCGTGCGGAGCATCTTCAGCTCCCTCATGGTGGTCTCCTTCACCTCCTCATTTTCTGCAGTGTCAGGACAAGAACAGATAAATATTACTGCATTACCAGACACACACGTCATTTTATTCACTTTTTGTTTTATTGCATCTCTAAATGACTGTCAAGTAAGAAACATGTTTTATTTTTTGTGTATTAATAAAAATTCATCTGATCTTCTCTGGTCACCAGACACAGATGTGAAGGTCTACAACACAATATGTCATCTTTATCACATGACAATACCAGATCACATCTAATACTGAATAAGCTAAAGAGAGTGACATTCACATGATGCTGAACAAACATACTAAATCTAAAGATGTAATGTCTTCATGGATACTATAATGTAAGATGGTACTTTAATAGTGATGTAGCTCAATACTGAAAGCTTTTACACAGATAAAGATGGTTAATTCTGGATGTTGATTATATGGAGGTTATTTCTCTTATAGTGCGGATCACAGGAACAGGCCATGGTTCCATCTTCACATATTTCTAATGCAGTTTTTCTGCATAATGCAAGAGAGGTCATATACCTTCACTGTCCTTGAACTTCTTAATGGCCACAATTTCATTTGTCTCCTGAAATAGAGAAAAGAGACGCTGATGAGAAAACACACACAATAAAACAAACACACAGATACATTAGACATATAAACCTTTTTGTGTTATTGTTACTTTATTTTCAATAAAACTTCTACAGTTTCACTCGAATCTCCTTCATTGAGCTTGTTTTTGAGATGATGTTTCATCAGTGATGTCATAACTGGACATGTTTAAACACTATAACTAGACTTCTTAAGTTGTGATTCACAGCCTGTGGTCTGAACTGATATTACATGGGAATTGTTTTGTTAAAGGAACATCACACAGATCAGTAAAAAACAATGACATGCAGTATGTAAACGTTGAATTTGATTTTCTAGCTGAATTCTTTAAATATATTACATCCTTACTGCCAAAGACTGCAAAAGGATTTTCATCATATTCAAAAGTATTTCATAACCGTAACACTGAAATCCAATTTAACACGCTTCCAATAAATTTATGTAAGATTTACAAGAAAGATACACTTGTATAAAGCTGAAAAGTAAATGTTATATTGAAGTGTGTGTGTGTGTGTGTCTCTCTGTCCTATTTAACGCTCTCAGTATTCTCATCTGCTCTAGTTTCATTCTTTAGAGGAATAAAACAGTGAGAGACACAGTTCACAGATACACACAGCTCATGCTACTGACGTTTACTGAAACACTCACATGTCTGAGGTCAAGAAAAACACAAATATATCTGAAACAAATGTGATAAAAATAACCTGCACCTGCTCTATTTTCTGTCCTTCGTTAAAACTGAAACACACACACACACTGCCTGAGACAGGTCAGAGGTCATAGATTCTTATACTGTCATACACTCATTTCTGTGAGTGATGGTTCATCAGTGACCTCTGACCACACCAGGATTGATGAGCTAATGATTGATTGATCTGTCAGATCCTGCAACAGCTTTAATTAGAGGTGTGTGTGTGTGCTATATTACACACAGAGAGAGAGAGAGAGAGAGAGAGAGAGAGAGAGAGAGAGAGAGAGAGAGAGAGAGAGAGAGAGGAGAGAGAGAGAGAGACAGAGAGAGAGAGAGAGAGAGAGGAGAGAGAGAGAGAGAGAGAGAGAGAGAGAGAGAGAGAGAGAGAGAGAGAGAGAGAGAGAGAGAGAGAGAGAGAGAGAGAGAGACAGAGAGAGAGAGAGAGAGAGAGAGAGAGAGACAGAGAGAGAGAGAGAGACAGAGAGAGAGACAGAGAGACACAGAGACACACAGAGAGAGAGAGAGAGACACAGAGACACAGAGACAGAGACAGAGAGAGAGAGTTCACCTCTCAGTCAGATATATCAATGTCAGGATATATTGATCGTCCCTCTGTGTGTTTTTCTGCATTCAGTTATCAGTCTGCAAAGTCTTGTCAAGCTACAGAATACATCAATAAGAATAAAAGCTCCAGTGTCCCCAAAGACCGTTTTATAAAACAAGAAACCAAGCAGATTTCTGACAACACCATTAATAATGACTAATGGAAGAAGTTTCTCATCCAGCGCTCAGCGTGACGTGGTTGTACAGAAGACAGGAGGATAAAATAAGACTAACACAGGAAACACACATGCACTAAAAAAGGGACAAAAACAAAACACTTAACGCAAAGAGCAGAAAAGAGGACAGGATTTATGAATTATAATAACAGCTGAACAAGATATTTTAAATATATTTTTGGGTGAACTATCACTTTAATTAGAATTTGCTTGCAAATATTGCAATCCATTTTTTAACACCAACACAACACAAGTCAAAATGTTTTATCATTCTTTGTGAAATGTGTGTTGTTTGTGTATCTGCAGGATATAAAAATGAACTGGAACATCACATCTAAACTGGTTTATCTGAGAGATGTCAGATCACCCTGAAGGGTCTGCACTCGCTCTCCATAAACAATCCCAGCAACCACTTCAGGCGAATATTAAATGTTTCATGATGAATAGAAAATGTATCCCTGTTATAAACATGCAGCGCTGAGAAACACATCCGCTGAAGTGACGTCACAGAGAAATAATCATGTCACGCATATTCATAGAACCGTTTCTCAATTGGTTGAGCCGAACGGAAACTCGTCGAGATGAAAACAATAAGAGAAGGTGGTGAGGATTCAGTGCTATTTTAATCTCTCTGACAGCATGACGCTAATGCACTAACCCCAGACTATACGCTTTCACACCTCCATGATGAAGCACAGTGATGGAGGTTTTGTAGATGTAAGGAAGAAAAGACCCCCTGATGTTTCAAAGCATTTGGTAAATCAAATGAAGACCATAAAGCAGTAAAGAGATGAAGATGAAATGAAGGTGAAACTGTCTGAAGGTCCAAAAACATCCCTGAAGTAACTGACCCACAACTGCTCTCTCTCTCTCTCTCTCTCTGTCTCTCTCTCTCTGTCTCTCTCTCTCTCTGTCTCTCTCTCTCTCTCTGTCTCTCTCTCTCTCTCTCTCTCTGTCTCTCTCTCTGTCTCTCTCTCTCTCTCTGTCTCTCTCTCTCTCTCTGTCTCTCTCTCTGTCTCTCTCTCTCTCTCTCTCTCTCGATCGACAGTGTAATGTAACGGTTCTGATCCAAATACACTCATTCACATGTGCACAAACACACACACACACAATCTTTTGTGTGTCCTACTCAGATGACCTATTTTACACTCTATTACACATAACACTCGTCTCTTCTCTGCTCTTGTCTCAAATAGACTTGTCTACAGGTCAATCTCTCTGAGACACACAATGATTTTGTGATGTCTAAATTCATCACTAGATGGTAATCTTGTTTTACAAAATCTACTAGTTAGTTTTAAACAACACACACACACACCTAAAAATGCTATTTGCTCTTGCTCTCTCTTTAAATGCATCCTGGGTCCATCCAGAACAAAGTGAGAAATAAAACTCTGAGTGAGTGTATAAATAGCTTTGTGTGTGTGTGTGTGTGTGTGTGAGTGAGAGAGAGAGAGAGAGAGAGAGAGAGAGAGAGAGAGAGAGAGAGAGAGAGAGAGAGAGAGAGAGAGAGAGAGAGAGAGAGAGAGAGAGAGAGAGAGAGAGAGAGAGAGAGAGAGAGAGAGAGAGAGAGAGAGAGAGAGAGAGAGAGAGAGAGAGAGAGAGAGAGAGAGAGAGAGAGAGAGAGAGAGAGAGAGAGAGAGAGAGAGAGAGAGAGAGAGAGAGAGAGAGAGAGAGAGAGAGAGAGAGAGAGAGAGAGAGAAAGCCCTTCAGATGACCTACATTTTCCTCATTGACTTACATTAGGATCTAAAGCTCTTATAATGGCTGCATCTAAAAAAGTGAAAGAGTATAGAGTGCAGTACACGCATATATACTGTAAATATTACATTACTCAAATAATGTTGAAAGCCAGAAATCTTAATTTTCCTCGGGACCAAAACCTTTAAAAAAACTAAGCTTAGAAAAGCCTTAGTGACAATACTATTCAAAATACATCTAAGGATGACTTAAGAGTGATGCACATCTGCTAAAATTCTGATTATTAGTGAACAAATATATTTTTTTGTTATTGCCAATTCTTAAACAGCTAAATACCAAAAAGATCTCATATTAACATACATATAAGTGCAGCATTCAGCGGCATAATGAAATAAAAACATCTCAAACACAGAACACAAACCCATTAAGCATTTTAATCCTGGACACTTTTCTAATGAAAAAGGCATCACTGGTATTTGCGTGAGCTGTGATTTTATGTCTCTGTAAAAGCTTTTCAATATTCAACACAAATATTGTGTCACTGCTGAGATTAAACAGCTGCAGGTGAAAAACTCCTCAAGCCAGATCTCACTCGTGGGAATGTTGTGAAGTCTTTCATCCACCAAAACCAAACTGTGTTTCCATATAAAACAGACAAAGAGTACAGATTACAGCCAGTCATCTTTTCACATGTATTCAAACAGCCTCATATCTGAACGCGTGATTGTTGACACCGCAGCTTCTGAAAGCATAATTGGTCTCTTACAAATCAATTCTCAATATTTCCCAAGCGCCTGTAAGCGTCTGAGATTTAAACGTCTTTTAAATCTGATTTAAAAGAGATGATCGGGTCACATAAGGTGAGAGAATTCATTATGATGAACTGCACAAACAAGATGTGCAGGTTTGTTAAAGCCATTCGACAGCACGTCAAGACACATCTAAAGAAAGCGGACAAAGTTTTGTTCATGTCTGTGCAGGATGATTTGTGTGAGGTATTATGAGGACGAGTTCACATCGTACAGAAACCCAAACTGACTCATGCTCATGTTGAGAAAAACCTGTTGGATGTCAGCTGAGTCAACACTCACTTTGTTTTACATGTCATGAAAATATTTCAGGCTTTCATCCACAGAATTATAGAGCAGCCTACAGTCAGCTGTGTGTGTGTGCTTGTGTGTGTGTGTACCTGGTAATCCTCATGTTGTGGGGACCGAATGTCCCCACAAAGAAAGGAATACCAGTAGACCCAGTACATAACCATAACACCCATGTGCCTAAAACAATAACAACACTTTAACAGTTAAACAATTTAAGACATAATCTTTAAAAACAGGGAAAAGTCAGACAGACCTCAAAGCCGCATTATAATGAGTACTGGTTCATATTGACACGCTCTTTGTGTTCGAGTTTCACATGCTGGAAAGAAATTAATAACCTCGAGATCATACGATCTTACCCAACCACATGAAAAGACCCTCCAGCACTAAATAATGTCATAAACAGGTTGATGGTTAACTAAATGGGCAATTTCATGCAAATGTCAAATCAAACAATAAGAATAGAGAACGTCACACAATGTGAGAGAGAGTGAGTGAGAGAGAGAGAGAGAGAGAGAGAGAGAGAGAGAGAGAGAGAGAGAGAGAGAGAGAGAGAGAGAGAGAGAGAGAGAGAGAGAGAGAGAGAGAGAGAGAGAGAGAGAGAGAGAGAGAGAGAGAGAGAGAGAGAGAGAGAGAGAGACAGAGAGAGAGAGAGAGACAGAGAGAGAGAGACAGAGAGAGAGAGAGAGAGAGAGAGAGAGAGAGAGAGAGAGAGAGAGAGAGAGAGAGAGAGAGAGAGAGAGAGAGAGAGAGAGAGAGAGAGAGAGAGAGAGAGAGAGAGAGAGAGAGAGAGAGAGAGAGAGAGAGAGAGAGAGAGAGAGAGAGAGAGAGAGAGAGAGAGAGAGAGAGAGAGAGAGAGAGAGAGAGAGAGAGAGAGAGAGAGAGAGAGAGAGAGAGAGAGAGAGAGAGAGAGAGAGAGAGAGAGAGAGAGAGAGAGAGAGAGAGAGAGAGAGAGAGAGAGAGAGAGAGAGAGAGAGAGAGAGAGAGAGAGAGAGAGAGAGAGAGAGAGAGAGAGTTAACAGAGCGAGGCTCACAGAGACTCCATCTGTCTCACGACTGATCTGGAGCAGAGCTGCTCATGACCGGAGGAGATATTAATAACTAAACTCACCATATGTCACATCACCAGCACTTTCTGTTTGCACTGAACTCAAACCTGTTACTAGTGCTGCTGTTTCTGTTCTGATCTGAAGGGAAACTACAGCTGAGCATCCCAGACACTACAGTACATACTGCGTGACACACTATGCAGCGCATATTTATACACATACAGAAGGACCTGAATAAACGTTTCAAATGGTAAATCAAGCAGGTATTGTACACTGTGTTTAGAACACTACAAAATTTGTAGGCAGCATGACATGAACTTGTCAAATGAGATGGAATAACTTGTATAATGTGTGAATACTTTAAACATGAAGAATAACAGAGAATACACTGTCAAACATAGATTTATAGTGCTTCATGATGCAATAGAAAAACCATTTTGGGCTGAATGTTTCCATAAAGAACCTTCAATATCTACAAAACGTTTCATAAATGGCTTTTATAAGACAAAAAGGTTCTTTAGACTATAAAAAGGTAAAAAAATGGTACTTTAAAGAATCTTGGACTGAAAGGTTATTTGGAGAACCAAAAATGGTTCATCTATATCATCGCTGTCTATATCAACCTTTCAAAGCAGCTTTATTTTTAAGAGTGTTTCTCTGAAATGCTCCTCTCATGAGCAACCAGAAATCTTACCTTGTGTCTGCACTTCAAGACGACTCCATAAGCTCCTGTATGACACACAAAGAGAGAGAGAGACAAACAGGTTTTTAAGTTTTCTTCTTAACAGTCTTGATTCTCAGCAAATGCATGTCACCGTGCCAAAACTCAGAGAGTGTTTTGTGTCTGAAGAATGAAGTGAAAGAGAAGGACAGAAGAAAACAGGAGGCATTGATTTACACGTTTACCTGCCGTCACCTCCGCAGAGACTTTATAGAAAGAGAAATGTTAAGAGAACTGCCTGTTTGAGTAATCTGGGACAGAAAGTCTGCTTACTGTCAAGAATTTATTAGAAGAATTTATTCAAAACATCCTATTAGCACATTTAGCAAAAAACAAAACACAAACTGGCTCTCAAGTGTGAATAAACCACAGCGATTATTTTAGACCACAGCGTCTGGATTGAGTCATGATCTAGTACTAAAGATGATATCAAAATCTAAAGACCGGCAGGAACTAAAGAACACAGAGATCTTTACCAAAGACATAAACAGATAAATCTCTCGATCATCATTGATAACAGGTCTGTTCTGAAAAGATACAGAAAAATGGGGAAAAAATAAAAACCATGTATAGTTAGAATAGTAAAATAAAGAGGAAGATGCGTCTCTCACTATAACAGAAACTACACAAGTCACAAATTCATCTGTTACTTGGTAAAATCAGCCAAATGACACTCATGCCAACATGGACAGGTTGTGTGACATGCCCTCATCCTTTAAAACCATATGTCATCTCCATTTACATGCTGTTGGGCCTGTGCTGCATATAATAATAATATTAATAAAGCATTTAATCAGTGTTTGATTTTAGGAATATTTACTTACAGTACATGCAATAAGCAATTCTGTGAAAATCTGCATCTGCTGCATCTTCATTTTTTTATTTACCAGTTGTGAGTTGCTGTAACTTATAAAAATAAGTTGTAATATAAATAAGACTTGCTTAACTTATTAGTTGAAATAATAATAAAAAATAGAAAGAAAGGAAGGTCTTTTAAAGAGGACTGAAGGGTCATTGTGTCTGCAGACAGCAGCAGTTGATTTACATGATAAAGATGTAGAAGCTGCGCAGACGGACATGTTGATTGGGTCATTAAAAATGGATTAATTCTCAAGGAGAATCTCTGAGTGTAGACATGATGAATCATGTGATTAATAATGATAGAGAGACGATTCACATTCAGACATAATGAGATTCGATCGCTTTAGTATCATGAATAATAAAACAACGCCGTTTAATACAGACAAGGACAGTTTTACTGCTGCATCTACTGACGGAGACGAATCGCACCAGATCTCTTTAAATCTGAATCATTTCTATCAGACAGTGATGAGGTTGAATAGAGAACAAAATGAGACTTTTAGTTTCTCTCTCGTGTCACAAATGCGATGACATCATCCTGCACTAATGTGAGAGGAAGCTGTACCAGAACAATCCCAGTGCTGTGTGTGAATGTGAGACGGGTTGATCGGCTCACTTGAGTGCCCAGCATCTCCTGCACCCAATGTACAATTAAGACAGACACCGATAAAATCCACGACATGATCTTTACATCTATCCTGCTCCAGCCAATCAGCCGAGGTGAAAGTGAATCTCAACGCTCATGTTATATGAAGTCATCTTCAAGGTGTATCTATATTAACCTGCTTTCTTCAAAGCTGAAATGAGGATCAGAAGAAAACGAGGCCATAAACCCTCAACTGGCACAGAAGGGAAACTTGGTGACCTGTTTTTAGTGGAGTAACATTCAGCTGAAGTTATATATGATCTGCTATATGAACTGGATTTCTGTGAGAGAGAGAAGGACAGGTGATGGATGCTGAATGTGAGACAGAAGAACAGCTGAAGACAGATTAAGATAGTGATGGCCAACAGAGACACAAGAAACTAATCTACTGACAGCTGAACACACAGCATGACACACATACACACACAGCCAAATACACATACAGCCGCATACACACACACACCAAATACACACAAGTACACAGTCAAACATGCACACACACATAGTGCCAAGCATAACCACACAACCACACATGAATGGGCAAATACACACACTCACACTGCCAAATACACACAATGCCAAGAAAACACACACTACAAAATACACACACACACACACACACACAGTGCCAAACATAACCACACAACCAGACATGCATGGCCAAATACACATACACACAAACACACACACTAGAGGTTTAAGGGCATTAGCTCATACAGTAAAATGATTTAAACATCATTATGTGTTAATCTGGATTATGTTACGTAATCTTCCATCTTTATATTTAAAATTATCCTCTCTCTCTCTCTCTCTCTCTCTCTCTCTCTCTCTCTCTCTCTCTCTCTCTCTCTCTCTCTGTCTCTCTCTCTCTCTCTCTCTCTCTCTCTGTCTCTCTCTCTCTCTGTCTCTGTCTCTCTGTCTCTCTCTCTCTCTCTGTCTCTCTCTGTCTCTCTCTGTCTCTCTCTCTCTCTCTCTCTCTCTCTCTCTCTCTCTCTCTCTCTCTCTCTCTCTCATTAACTTTCACCTTCAGCCAATAAGATTTACCATTATGAATTGAAGACATGACACCCAATCTACAATATAACAGTCATTTGTTGCATTATACTGTGAACTGTGTTATCTACAGTAACATCACAACATTACATCATGATAAATAAGTTATGGATTCAACTCTTCTGAACTGACTCTGTAGATTAAACACATTGATTGTGCACTTCATTTCAATAAATAATCTGGATTAACTGAGGCCAGAAAACTACAGGATGATTTCATAACACATCCAAATCTTTCATCTCAAAAGAAATTCATTTCTTTTTAAGGTGAAAATAAGCATATGAGGATGGAAAAAGATAAAGAAGTGTGACTTCAGATATACAGTAAAACATTTCTGTGGATCTATAACTGCAATGCACAAAATGTAGAAATCCTAACAAGATCAATTTATAGATTTTAATTATGTTTATTTCCCACTGGCAAATGTGTCTTTTTGAATCGAGTGAAGTTTCTGCTTAAAACATAAAAACAACCTAATCTGCGAATTAGTTATGAAAGATAAATAATTTATAGTGTACATATCAACTCTTAAGAAGTCTCAATACAGCTTCGACTCCAAAGGAAATGAATTAAGTTTTTATGATGTAACATTGATACTCACCTTCACCCACAATCCCAAGAACCTCGAACCTGTGCATGACATCACCAGAGGCTGGGTTCCTCATCCAGTTAAACAGAGAAGGGGCTCATGGAGGCGAGTGGTCGTCGTGGTTACGGGCTGGCATGAGGCGACCTGGTACAGAATCATGAGAAGTGTCCAATCACCACGAATTTCGTCGTCCTTCAACACACACCTTCACCTGTGGAAAAAACACATATCTAAATGATCTAATTACACAAAATGTAAATGATTAAAAGTTTATATAACAAGAAAGAGCTTATTACAAATGTTCATATTATGATAAATAAAGAATTAAAGCAGTAATGTATTACATCTGTGTAGCTATTCCTAAAATATTTGTTACTTTTAATAAGATAATAAGTCAAAATAAAAAGTATCTTCACTGTTTAAGAAATTAAAATAATTTATATTTAATTACACAATGTATAAAATAATATACAAATAATCTACTAATTTATAAGCTACTGTAACTGCAAAGAAATGTACACAAATATGCATTAATAAACATGATCTAAAATGATATATTTGACATGACATAGTGTTTTATTGGTTGCCAGGGCGTTGCCATGCAGTCACTAATGTGTGTTTACTGGTAGTAAGCACGTTGCTATGGAGTTACTAGGGTGTTCTGGGTGGTTATTTACTAGACCTTATTATATTTTGCTCTCTAGATACGGTTCAAGTCGCGCATTTTCTCCTGACAGGCCCGAAACAAAAACAACATAAATGAAATCCTGAAAACACATCTCGCTATAACACGCATGATCTTATTTGCAAACATTCTTCATCTCCTTGCAGTGATTTTGTGGAGTTTGATGTACGGCGGGCGGCACAGATAAGTGTTTGTGCGTGTGCGGGTCACAGATAATTAGAATGCAGCTATAAATAATCCAGAGCAGAAGAGTATTCACACCGCGAAAGAGCAAAACACACTGAAAAACACAGATGAGATGAGACACATCCGGCCTGCTGACAGGTGAACAACATCCAGACGGACAAGAGAAATTATGTCTGATGTACAGCTGAGACACAAAAATGAGACACAAACAGAACGCATGTCTATGTACAACAGTTCTAGAAAATTATCAAGCAAATTAACAAGCACCTAAAACCATTATAATGACAGATGTAAAAAAACAAGCATATGACCTTCAATGACAAAATACAGAAAAATAATCTTTGCTTTAAATTAAATTTAAAACTCCTACATTAGCATGACAGAATAAAGCAGTGCTTTAAAAAAAAAAGACATTTAGAAATGTTAGAACATAATGATGAAATATTATAAAATAAAACATTTCCTCCCGCCTCACTTGCATCCATACACGCCGGTGGTGTGTGTGACAACAGATGGATGTGTTTATTGTGTCTGTGTGTGTTTCCTCTGGCACAGAGGAGTGTGTATGTCATCACCTCAGACTCGCACCAAAACACCAACAAACTGTGTGTGACCAACACGAGGTCTGTCTGTCAAACTGAGGACTCTGACAGTCAAACAGCGAGCGAGATACACACATCGTATCAGTGATATTCAACTGAGAAATCCAATAACACCATTAACAGAGAACTGTGAAATCAATCATCAATTACATATCCTCGTGTTGTTTCTAACCTCAGCCTTTCCTCAACGGGTCACAAAAGATGCTTCTTTTAATATAATGAAAGTAAATAGTGACCACGGCCATCACTGGTCCTTATCCACTGTCAGTGTTTGAAAAAAGAGCAGATTGGGCATTTTGGGTTTCACAACACATAAGGAGACAGGTGGTTAGATTAAAGAGGTTGAAAGAAAAAGGGTTTAAAAATAAACGTAAACAAATCAAAGTCTCAATGTAGTCTGATTTTTACAGGACATCAGTGCTGACCTCTAAACGATCTAAAAATAACACCATCACCCTATAAACATCACAAATAACAGAGCAGTAAATGTTTTGGAGAAATAAGGAAACTTTGCGGTTCGGCTGTACCTGCCACGCTTCAGTAAGAATGATGACAAAAAAGATATTCATTTGTGACGTTCGGCTGGTCCGGTAGTCGCTATGAATCAAGTCCTACGATTAATTTCACAAAATGTAGGTTTGTAGCTATAAACAAAAATAGGAGTATTGTAGTAAGCGTAAGATGATTTTCCAGAGAATTTTAAGCAGGTGAGTGAATCCAAACATTTGATTGGTCATGTGAAGGGAAGTGATGGAGAAGTATTGAGAGGCCACAGTAAGATAAGAGTAATGGAATACAGAGTCATGACATCACAATAAAACAACAAAAATCTCCAAGAAGTTTCTAAAGAGTCAAAACAAGAGATGTTTTAACAAAGCAATAAAGCAACACCACCTGATCTACTGCTGACAGACAACTAAACTCACTGTGTGTTTGTGGGTTTAGTCCCCAGAGAGAGAGAGAGAAAAACTAAACATAAAGCAATAATGACCTTCAGAAAGATTAATGCAGTTACTATTAAAAGCCTGTGGTACATTTATCATCTATCTGCAATCTTATTCCCTTTGTGTTTGTGTGAAGGTGTGTGTAAAACAATGAGGACACAATCAAATAGCATTGCCATTTATCACAACAGTGTGGCTAGTTCCTTTATCAGAAGAAGTTCGTTTGAGTCGAGGGACCTAGAATTGTCCCATTTACTAGACACTCATCCAAAGCGACGTACAAATAAAAGTGCATGTAAAGTCAAAATGAAGTTAACACACATATGCCAAACATCAAATTAAACTGTATTCTACATCGATGTGTCACATACTATAATGTGACCGTGTTTGGGCCATTATTGCTCTCTGCAGGTGCTAAAACTGTCATGATGTTCAGATGGTAATTTTGTTAGGATCGCTTCATTGTCTCCTAATATTTGTAAGTCGCTTTGGATAAAAGCGTCAGCTAAATGACTAAATGTAATTGTAGGATCTAATACACTAATGTTGTATACAATAATAACTTACACAACAATGCAACACGTAATTCAAGAGTAATGAGAGATGACTGCTGTATTATTCTATTCAAATCAATCCTGAAAAATAAAAAATAAATCAATATTTGGGGATTTAAATACTCATCTCACAGTTAAAGTTAATAGATCATGATTTTATTATAGTCAGGTAAAGCACAAAAAAATAAAAATCATCTCTTCTTCTTTTATTGGGTATTATAGCTTCTGGTTTCCTACTAAATACGTTGACTCTCAAAAACGTGTGTTCTTGTCACATCCACAATGCTGGAATTGCTCATTAGGCTACTACAAGAGTAATGTACAAATACAGCAACACAAGAGTAATGTGTGGGGTAATGCAAGAACACAACATTCTGAGAGTATAGTGTAACACATGAGTAATGTAAGTTTTGTGATGTGAAAGTATTATAACAGTAATGCTGCTGTGATATTCTGGTCATGTTACATGTTAGGTTCATACATGACTAATGCACATTCCACTGCAGACACATCATGACAACATCACACATATGAAAACATCACATCTGCCTGTTACAGATACAGACACACATCTCAATGGCTGCGTTGATGTGGGATGTCAGTATTTTGGTTTGGCGTCGCAGTGAGCTGAGCTGCGTGGGAGTCACGCGCACATAGAAACACAGACCTGTAACGCGCATCTCCAACATCTGCCCAACAATCATTATTACTCACAACATCACAATACAGAAATTATATTTAAAAACAGAGGCATGACAACACGACAAGCCAACGGGATGTTGCGGGAACAAAGCGTGTTTAAGCAGCAGATGATGATGATAAACTCACGCGTTTCTCCGGTGAATAAGTCGCATCCTCCTCGCGCTCGCACCTGCAGCCGCGTTCACGTAAAGCCACCGGCGATAACAGCAACAGTTTCTACACTGGCGTCAATGTAGCCAATGAAGATGATTGACGTGCGGTGATGACACGCCCGTGGTAATGTCTGCACCAATTGGGATCTTAGTTGCGCAGTGGGGGCGTGGCTTGTGGAAGCTTGATGGGAAAGAAATACTGTAATACATTTCTCAAATTCCTATATAATATAATATATGGAGGGCCAAATTAAATCAATGAAAAAATTATAATAAAAAATAATTCGTTAAATACATGCATAAATTGTTAATAAAACATTCAATGTCATTATAAAATCACAAAACAATTGAATAAATGAACTTAGGCACTATTTTTTAATGTTTTAATGTTATAATTCAACATTTATTTAAAAAAATCAATTGTATCCATTTTAATAAAGGAATTAATTTAAATGTATTTAAGTATTGAAATATTACATTTGAAAAATGAAGTCTAAAAATTTAAATAAAACCAACAAACAAAAAACAAACATAACTACTTACATTGATCTAATTCTGTGGTCTGAAATGTTCTTAAATGTATCTGCGCCATCAACACGACACGAGCCACAGACACACTCACGCCATCTAGTGGACATTTACAGAACAGCAACTCACTTCAAGGACAGACAGACAGACTTGATGATATATGATACAAACACGATACTAATGACATTGAAAACAAAGGAAAAATAAATAATTAGAGTTCATAGGAATGTCACAGGAAGTGCCAAAATATGTTTAAAATACACCATAGCATGGATTAGCTGTTTCTTTTGTTATATTACATTCTCTTGAAGTCTTGAGATGTGGTCTGTGTCTACCTGATCTTTTCATGTCAAAGATATACACCCACACCAGAACTATAAAAAATCCTTTCCAGACAGACTTATGTCACCCACCTACATGTTATGAACTCCATAACTGACCAGCCACAGCCTGTAGAAGTGCATTACTTAAAGAGATAGTTCACACTAAAATGATAATTCTCTCACTTAACCTTTCTTTCTGTATTACTTTCTTCTGTGAAACTAAAAGATGTTCGTCAGAATACAAGAAACTGACATCTTCAACATTTACTTTAAGGCAGTCAGTCCATAACATTCAATATATAGAGACAGTACCAGTCAAAAGCTGTTGTTTAGATTTTTTTCACATTTTAGAATAGTAGTAAACTCATAAAAAGCATGAAATAACACAATTGTAACTGTGTGAATTATGTTGTGAATAGAAGCATCCATAATAAATGAACATTATGTTATATTTGATCATCTTCAAAAGGAGTCACACTTTCTCATTAAATAAAGACACATGTTGGCACAGTCATATTTTTGCCAAACTTTGGTACTGCACAATAAATGAAGTTAAAATAAATGAAAAACAAAGAAAGAATATAGGAATTAAAACCAAAATAACACATACAGTTTTGGCTAAAGAAATATGAAAGGTTAAATGTTAAATGCTCCATCATTTCAAAGACATTTGGAATAAAAAATGTTTGCTAATTAGTAAATATAGGAAGAAATACAAAACTGTCAACAGGTTTGCGTGAGAATTTTTGTCAAGAGTCTGGTGTGAAAATATTAAAAGTCTATGATTTTTCATCACTCACACAGCAAAATAAACCCGTCTGTGAATCAGGCTTAAAAATATAATTACATAAACATTAAAACGTGAAAAGGCTAAAGCTATGAAGTAAATCCCAAATGTAAAAGCATGTGTTTTTGTGTGTCAGTAAACCTCAACACGTAACGCTGCTTTGCGTCCGCGCATGCGCAGTTCTGCTCCAAAACATGGCGACAGAGAGCTGTGAAAAGTGCTGAATTCTCACCACATTTCGACAAAATCGCGAAGGTTGGTGGATATTTTGACACTTATTTTCCTTTCTTTTATGCGTTATGTGATGGATCGTTATATAAGACATTAATTTTCAGTCTTTATAAAGGATGTACAGGACGATTTAGGCGCTTATTTTGCTTGATCTTAGACACTTTCTATTCCAAAAGCGATTCTTTCTCGATTAATGTTATTATTTCTGTAGTATTTCTGGATACGAGGTTAATATAATAAGATGTAGATGTTTTATGTTTTGTTGGCTTTGATCATGATGTTGATGATGTGTATGATCAGCGGAGTGTGTCGTCATCGATGATGACGTCTTCTTTTCTCAGCTGTCAATCACACTGTATTAAATGTTAATAGTTTACACAAATATAGTTAACTGTACTTGTGTTTACATATAGAACCACTGTAGTAGCATGTAAATAAATGCAATGTAAATATAAAGTATTAGCATCTCTTTAGCACCACGTGACTTTTACAAACAAAAACTAGAAAGTTTCCATTTATTTATTTATATTCTTTATTTGCTATGTGATGTAATACTGATCCTGACAAATGTTTTTTATAGCTGATACAAATCGAAGGATTTTTACTTTGGATGTTTACAATAGTTTACATTAGGTAATGTTTTGGGGACGTGGTTTATCCATTTTATTTAGTAATTAGAATAATTGTATTATTTGTGTGACCTAATGATTTGAACCTTGAACAAATTATAATTCCAAATTTTTTTTTACATCTATGCAAATAACCGCACCGTATATTCTTTTGTAATATGATTGTCTTGTGAAAATCGTTTGTGTTGAGTAAAATGAGAGAGAGAGAGAGAGAGAGAGAGAGAGAGAGAAAGAAAGAGAGAGAGACAGACAGACAGACAGAGAGAGAGAGAGAGAGAGAGAGAGAGAGAGAGAGAGGACAGACACAGACAGAGGCATAGAGAGAGACAGAGAAAGAGAGAGAGACAGACAGAGGCAGAGAGAGACAGACAGAGACAGAGAGAGAGACAGAGAGAGAGACAGAGAGAGGCAGAGAGAGAGAGAGAGAGAGAGAGAGAGAGAGAGATTACTCAGTATAACTCAGAGATTAAGGCAGTATAACATGTATGATGCAAACAGCTTGAAATCTAACATAGAAATTTGGGAGGGAGGGAGTGTTTGTTTTATGTGAATGAACTGTAAATGATAAGAATAAATAAAGTCCAGCCCATAATATATGCATCAGTTGATAAACCCTCCTACTCTTTCTCATATCATCAGTGAATAAACCCTGTTCACCTGTCATTGTTAACAGAGAGATCTTCAGATCTTACAGTGTTTTCTCCCAATCATTTATTTGGTGGTGATGTTTTCTAAAGCGTCACTCTTAATGTCAGTTATACAGTTTTACAGAGAAATATTAAACTCGTCTTTAATGAGGGAATGTTTTGTGAATCAGGAGAAATTCCTGATGTTGGACACCAGAGTTTCTCTCAGAAAGTCCCTGAGAATTATGGGACATACAGTGGGGTTTTTTAACCTTTAAACTTACTATATATTGTAATATTAAAAAACACCTAAAAACATCTAATATTGAATGTTAAATACTCACAGATTTGATCTCTAGCACTTGTTAAAATTGTATAACTTTGTATAGCACTTCTCATATTAGTGTTTCCCTAAGATGAAACTAGTCATCGTTTATCTTTATTTATGTGACTTTCTTTGGATTAAAGCGTCTGCTAATAATAACATCAGAATGATATTTCTGGGGAATGTCAACTTCCCCAAACACACAGTTGATCTGAAGATCCCACACAAACACACACTTCCCTTTATAAGCAAACGCATGTCTGAGTATCGCTCACATACTCGCTTTCACACGTCTTTTAGATTAGTAATTGAATCCACATGCCGGCAGACAATTATAGATAGAGAAATGAGTCTGTTATATGAATTTATGTCAGGCTATTCAGAGTTCACTGTGTCATGTGACCTCTCTCTCTCTCTCTCTCTCTCTCTCTCTCTCACACACACGTGTCTCTTTCCCTCATTAGTTATAATCCAACTCTTTCGTCTGTTGATGGTTTCTTTAAGGTTTTGTATTTCCAGAGTCCAGACTGCAAAAATGCACTCATACAGACATGAGGAGAAGAATATTAACCTCTCTCTCTCTCTCTCTCTCTCTCTCTCTCTCTCTCTCTCTCTCTCTCTCTCTCTCTCTCTCTCTCTCTCTCTCTCTCTCTCTCTCTCTCTCTCTCTCTCTCTCTCTCTCTCTCTCTCTCTCTCTCTCTCTCTCTCTCTCTCTCTCTCTCTCTCTCTCTCTTTCTTTCTTTCTTTCTTTCTCAGGTTTGGATTGAGTCGGTAGTTTTTGCAGTGGCTGTTGAATTAACATGGGCCGAACGGTACTGAAAGGTGAAACACAGTGGTGTTATAATATTATATATGTTATTATATATGGTACAATATTACAATATTTAATGGTATTACTTGTTGTATTGTATTAATTTAAGCTAATGTAAAACAAATCCTCAGGAGATTCAGAACAGTGTGTGTTCTTCATGATTATCATCTGATGCTTTGTCTCCTCTGAAGATCAGAAAGACAGTAAAAAAGATAAAGCAGGCAGAAGTATGTCTCTCACAGGTCCTGGACCAGTCAAAGGTAATATACACCCACACTGATGTGTGATCAGTTTTTTCCATGACATGCTTTTTATCTAAAATAAACATTTTCATGTGAAATATCTGGATTTTATATTTAAGAATATGTTTTGTCAAATACTTTAGTCTGTAGATGGATAATGTGGATTGTTAGAAACATGTAATCACATTCAGCACATGTGTGTTTGTAAAGCGACTGACTCTTTCTCATGGGAGGAGTATTTAAAGGAGACGTCTGCTGTCCCCGCCCCTCCCGGCTGCTTCAGACAGGTGAGCTCTCACGTCTCAGACAGGTGTCTCTATGAAGAAACCCTCCTGTCATGTTTAAAGTCATTTTGAGCATTTTGTGTCTCCAGTCTCGGATTCCTCCGTCTAATGACTTTAAAGCCGGTATGAAACTGGAAGCTCGGGACCCTCGTAACTCCACCTCTACCTGCATCGCCACGGTGATGGGCATGATGGGCGTGAGGCTCCGCCTACGTCTGGATGGCAGCGACAACACCAATGACTTCTGGCGATTGGTCGACTCCTCCGACATCCAGCCAATCGGAACCTGCGAGAAGAACGGAGACATGCTGCAGCCGCCGCTCGGTACTGCTGACATCACCTTTCATTTCCCAAATCACCATCAGTTTCTCTTAAACTGTGTATCATTCACGTCCTGTCGTTCTCTTTCAGGTTTCAGGATGAACGCCTCGTCATGGCCCATGTTCCTCCTCAGGACTCTGAATGGGGCTGAAATGGCTCCTGCCACAGCGTTTAAGAAGGTGATAAGCGTCACACGCATGAATCATCATACAAACACATTTTTAAGTTATTTTGACATGTGTTTTCTCTGGCGTCAGGAGCCCCTGCGACCCCCTCAGAACGGCTTTAAACCCGGCATGAAGTTAGAAGCCGTGGACAAGAAGAATCCGTACCTGATCTGCCCCGCCACCATCGGAGAGGTGAAGGGTGACGAGGTCTTCGTGATGTTTGACGGCTGGAGAGGAGCGTTTGACTACTGGTGTCGGTACGACTCGAGGGACATCTTTCCCGTGGGGTGGTGCGGTGTGACCAAACACAGTCTACAGCCGCCCGGCAACAGCAGTGAGTGACACTTTCAGCACATAAATCCCTGAAGCTGTAAACATCTGCTACATAAAGAAATGGGAGTGATCAATATATAGCCAAAAATATCAATTCTGTCATCATTTTTTCACTCTCTTGTTGTTTATAGACCTGTATGTGACTCGTTCTTCAACGAAAGAAGATATTTTGAGAAATGTCTCAGTGGTTTTGTGTTTGTACAATAAGGGTCAGTGTTAACATTCTTCAAAATATCTTCTTTTGTGTTTTGCAGAAGAAAGAAAGTCATACAGGTTTGACATGAGAATAAATAAATGATGAAAGTATTTCTATTTTTGGTTGAAATATTCCTTTAAATGTTTTATTGACTGATTCAAAATCATTGCAAGCTCAATTTTCAAAGCAGTTTTTTCTCTGGTTGTGTGTAAGGTCTGATGTGATCAGCAGGTGGCGTCACAGCTCTGTGTGATGCTTAAAATCCTTTACCTTTGATTGACATCAGAGCTGCTCATCTTTCTGTAATTACATCATCTGACCATTTTGGTGTAATGAACGGGATGCAACATTATCATTATTTCTCTTTAGGATTGTGTCTTAAATATCTGTTGCCATGGCAACGTGTCCTAAAACCCTCAATGTCCTCTGGCTTTGAACTAAAAACAGAATGATTATTATATATAATTAAATTGAATTGAAAACAGATGAATGTATCTCCAACAAAGAGCCAGATGATGTAATGACGGAACTGTCAATCATTTTTTATTGTCATGTTGATGCAGTGGCCACAGCTCTGTAGTTTCATTTTGACGGATAATGACTGTCAGTATGACGTGAGATATTAAAACATTCACATCATATTTATTTGACTGCAGGTTTTATGTTTGAGATTAACAGAAGCACAATAACACACCAAATTACACAAAGCTCTGTATCACATCTTGTGTTGCAGTGAATATAATCCTGCATTATGTCTCTCTCTCTCTTCTCTCTGTCTCTGTCTCTCTCTCTCTCTCTCTCTCTCTCTCTCTCTCTCTCTCTCTCTCTCTCTCTCTCTCTCTCTCTCTCTCTCTCTGTGTCTCTCTCTCTCTCTCTCTCTCTCTCTCTCTCTCTCTCTCTCTCTCTCTCTCTCTCTCTCTCTCTCTCTCTCTCTCTCTCTCTCTCTCTCTCTCTCTCTCTCTCTCTCTCTCTCTCTCTCTCTCTCTCTCTCTCTCTCTCTCTCTCTCTCTCTCTGTCTCTCTCTGGCATTAAGTTGGAATTTAATTCTGTCAGTCTGATTGTTGCCATATGTTTCTGTATGAGTGTGTTAAAGTCTTCACCTCTCACACATTCTCTAATTCACTTATATCAGATACACACACACACACTGACCCTTCTGCTCTTTGTTCTCTGTTTGTTATTATATATATTATTTCTGTTCATCACATCTGAAGGTTGTATTGTTTTGACTTAATTTTGAAGCTATACTAATGAAAATAACATTTGTGTGTCTTGCCTCTTTAACATTTATTCTTTTATTTATTTCCAGTCACCATTCCGAAGCCTCTTCCCACGCCGTCCTCTTCCTCATCCTTCTCAAACTCCAAACCTACGCGTCGCTCTATGCAGTCTCCGTACCGTCTGCCCATGCCTCTCCCTCAGCTGCCTGTACGGAAGGGCATCAGAGGACGACGACCCAAGAGTGAGACCATCGCTCTGCTGAAGGCCCTCGCCGCCTCCGCCGCCGGCCAGGACGTGGACGCACCGGTGAGCGTCACGCCCCAAACCACGCCCATCGCCCAGCTCGCCCCACGACCGTACAAGAAGAGAGGACCTAAACCGGGCAGCAAGGTACAGCTTACAGAAGATTGTCTGTTCAGAACGGTGTATTGTTTAAATACTGATGTCGTTTGTGTTGTTTCAGAGGAAGTCCAGGATGTTTCAGAGCTCCATGTGTATAGCGGCCACCTCAGACTCCAGAGTTCCCACATCTCAGATGACCACAGATGGACCGTCGTCTTCCTCATCATCTGTGGTTTCCACCGGTAATAAAACAAGCCACTATAATAATTATATAATACAAATAATAATAACGTATAACTCTGTTTACAGTTGGAATATGGAGAGATTGATAGATAGATGGATGTTGAGTTTTTAATAATAATAATAATAATAATATCAGATGGATTATTTCTGTCCAGTATTGTTGTTTACTCGTGTATATTGTCATTGTCTGATCTTCCCGTCAGTGTGTGTGTATGTAAACAAACACGGGAACTGCGGGCCTCATTTGGACCGTAAGCAGGTTCAGAGACTCCCGGATCATTTCGGGCCTGAGGCTGTGAATCTGGTTCTGCAGCAGACGGTTCAGGCGTGTCTGGACTGTGCGTACCAGCCCAAAGTGCTTCTGGGATGCCTTCAGAGTCAAGGAGGTGGAGGAGAGGTGGTCAGAGGTGTGCAGAAATGAGAAATAAATGTGTAAATCAAAATAAACACATCACAGAAAGACAAAACATCATGTAATTGTTGTTTGTGTCTCTCTCCAGTGCGCACAGATGGAGGGACGCGGCTGGTGAAACTCCCGTCTGCATCCAGCGCCGCATTCGTCCTGCGATTTCTGGAGCTGGTGTGTCGACACCTGCAGTGTGATAATCTGTTCAGCAGTCAACCGTTCAGTCCACACAACACCTATGAGCGCAGCAAATCAGGTACACGCACACATGTGTTTCATGTTGTGTATTCTGTTTGTTTGTTTGTTTTATCACTCTTGTGTACATGGTTTTCAGAGAGGCTTTTCATAATCAAATAAAGAGTATAAACAAATAAACACACGCCTTTAGTGGTGCAAGTGACAGAAAAAGACTGAACACAGCTGCACACTTACTTATTTTTATCAATGTTTCAGCAGCAAATCTTTGTCAAGATATCTGTGAAGTTATCATCATCAATATCTTCACATAATCGTCCAACTAAATATTGTAATATATTTCAGATGTACTTGAATCAGTGATGTAATATAAAGCATACAAACACATTTTGTCCACGATTATTAACATAAGCAATAAAAAAGCTTTTCTTGTTTTATATTAAAGTATTTAAAGGAAACGTGATGCTGCATCATGTGCATACCCTGTGATGACTTAAAATACTGCCTATGTAGTACACTAGGTTGTATAACGGGCCGTTTCAGACTTACCTAATGAAAATGTGATTGTGTGTGTTTGTGAAGTTAAAGAGGAGCTGATGTCGGACGCTGCGTCTCTGAACAGAGGAGTGAAGCGCATCTCCAGAGATTCTCCTCCATACTGCGCTCCTCTCTCTCCAAAACTCCTGCACACAGACACACATCCATCAGAAGGTACACAAACACTCGATTCATTGAATTGATGAGATAAATCTAGATGAGAATAATAAAGTGAATGACTGTGTGTGTGTAGCCGGCACTCTTCCGCCAGAGGAGAATGGATTACCAAAGGAACAGAGCTTTATGGACTCCGCCTCCAATTCCATGACGCCCCGCCCCCAGACCTTGAGAAGCACGTCAGAATATCAGTCGCCACCCAGCAGCCCGTATTACCATGGCAACGGTCCACCCCTGCGACGACAGGCCTCCAACCCCCCAACACAGACACACAGACGAGTAGAGGGTGTGTGTTCATATTCATGTTATAATGTGAAGCTGTTTGGCTCTGATCTCAGACCTGTAGGACATGAAAAAAAAATCTTTTTTATTAAAAAAGTAAAATGATTTTCCAGATTATACACAAATAACTATGAACACAGATATTTATGTAAATAATCTGTTGTTGACTGTTTTTAGCATACATTTTGGTATATTGTAATATAAAACAAACGTTTATTTTAACAGAATGAGATGAATTTCAGTGTTTTTATGATAAAAGCAGATCTTCAGAAGACTAAAAACATCAAGAATGAAACAGACACACAGATTAAAGCAGAGCTGAGAAAACTGAATTATAATAATGACGTTAGCTGTGCTGTATCTCTCTCTCTCTTTCTCTCTCTCTCTCTCTGTCTCTCTCTCTCTCTCTCTCTCTCTCTCTCTCTCTCTCTCTCTCTCTCTCTCTCTCTCTCTCTCTCTCTCTCTCTCTCTCTCTCTCTCTCTCTCTCTCTGTCTCTCTCTCTCTGTCTCTCTCTCTCTCTCTCTCTCTCTCTCTCTCTCTCTCTCTCTCTCTCTCTCTCTCTCTCTCTCTCTCTCTCTCTCTCTCTCTCTCTCTCTCTCTCTCTCTCTCTCTCTCTCTCTCTCTCTCTCTCTCTCTCTCTCTCTCTCTCTCTCTCTCTCTCTCTCTCCAGCAGCTAGCTCTACCACCGGTCCTGATGCTGGAGGGGATCGGGACTCTTCGAGGAGTCCGGGCAAGGCTCCGTCCTCCTGGTCTATAGAAGAAGTGATGCAGTTTGTTCGAGACGCAGACCCCACAGCTCTGGCCCCGCACGCTGAACTCTTCAGAAAACACGTCAGTGATTTACTGTCACTCTCCTCTGCTCTTACATCTGACTGTAAATCAACTGTAGTTCTGTACGGAGGGGGACGAGAGGAGGAGACGTGTATCATCTGTGTTTAGACACGCCAGCCAGAGTCACACTCATCTCTCTACAAACACACTCGCTGTCTGGACAAACTCACCGCTACACACACACACACAAAACTTAAAGTATAAATTCTCACTGAATGTATTTATTATTAATATACTGAATTATCTGTTTAGATTTGACCTAAACTCTGTTGATAAAGTCCAGACATCAGAAAAATATCTTTAAAAATATTTAAAAAAATAGAAATATACACGTGTTATGAATGTGACAAAAGTGAACACACGTTTCTGAGAGTCGACATGCTTTGTAGGATTTCTGTGAATTGAAATACACAAACCAAAAGCAATAATACCCAACAAATGAAGAAGAGATGACTCTTTAAAGAACATTTATAATACAGAATCCACCGTTTGTCACGGCTGGTTTGGACAAAAACTAAACAACATAAGATACGCTTTCTAAAAGTGTTGTGACGTCACGTTGAGTCTGGTATGAACGCAGGATGTGTGTTAAATAAACTGTGGTTTTGTGTGTCTGCAGGAGATAGATGGAAAAGCTCTGATGTTACTGCGCAGCGACATGGTGATGAAGTACATGGGTCTGAAACTGGGTCCTGCGCTTAAACTCTGTCATCACATCGACAGACTGAAACAAAGCAAACCGTGAACACACTCGCAGCTGATGGGAAATCACTGTGTAACACACTACACTGCTGAATGAAGGACACATCTAACACCAGGACGAGAGGAAACGTTCTTACAGCTCTGAGAACTCGTCAGAATTGAACCTCAGACCTCACTGGAGTCGGTTCTTCTCCTGCGAGCTCATCCCAAAGACGTGGACCCATCCGTTCAGGTCACTCTGGGTCTGATGTTCATCGGTTTTGTGTCTCTACCTCCCCGTGATGTCATCATCCTGCGCCACAGGGTTTGTGGGTCTCTGATGTAGTTTAAAGACACTGATCATTTTCATTTTTAAAATACCATCAAGTCCAAATCCTGGAAGATGTGTTATGTGTTTATATGTATTTAGTTGATGCGTTCGGTGAAGATTCACCCTCGTCTCCTTCGAACTTGTTTGACTTTCCTTCATGATACACAAAAAAAACCTCAAAGTCATTTGAGTTTGAAATGACATTGTCATTTCAAAGGGTGAATGAATGACTTTTAGGTTAAACTGAATTACCAAATGAAATTGTTTATGAATAAATGAAAGGTTTTTTTTGAGAGATCTGGTCAAAGGTTGTGAGCAGGTGAATCCACCATGTTTTCATTTAAAATGTTTTAAAATGTTTAACATTAGAGATATAAGAGCGTCACACAATATTGTAGAAAAAATGACGAGGGTTTGACCAACTGTGATGTTTCATTCAAACTCTTGTTTACTGAAGATTTGACAATGCAGAAACCCTCAGATTGTCTTTTATAAATCGTTTTTTTCTGTTATATATCTAATATAGTTGATGATTTATATTCTTGTCTTTAAGTTTTCTTTTAACTCTTTGGAAGTGTCACTGAGTATCTATAGTTCATCACGTTCTGAGTCGATATGATGTTGACTTTGGTTTTGTTTCAGAAACTTCTGTTCAAATCATGTCGAGTTGTTATCTGTATAACATATGAATTTTTGGTGTGTTACTGGACGTCAGGATCAGAGTCGCTGTACGACGTCCTCTCCGGCTTCAACAGTATTTAAAACGCTGTATTATGACACGTGATACAGAAAGCAACGGGTTCTGTGATGAAACAACCCGTCGATCTTAATGAAACACTGCTGTATGAGCGTCAGTGACTGCCAATGGAAAGGTCCTCTTTCATTCAGCTGTTTTTGGAAGAGCAGATCTCAGTGGTGTATTATGGGTTTAACCATTAACCTCAGCAACAGGAATGTACATTTTTGTAGAGAAGAAATATTTTAAACTACACATGTTGTATAAGGAGACGGGGTACGAGATGATGCTTTGGTTGGGGTGGGGGTTATGTGGGTCTTGTCGTTGGATAAACCTTGTACTGCCTTCCGACGCTTTTTACTGGGAGGACACATCCATTTTAACGGCCTCTGCTTTACTTTAACACTTCTCAGGTTATCGGCATCTTTTGTAACGTAGCATTTCAAGTTAGTCGTAAATGTGATGTCTTTTTTTTACAAACAACACGCATTTGTAATATTGTGCCATATAGTTAATCACATGAGTGAATAGCAATGCTTGTCCAAACATGAAGAAAGGTCAGAGAATCACGTTGGTACTGATGATATTTTTAATCGTGACTTTTTAAAGGTAATGCATTCTTCACATACACATTTTCAATGATACAAATAATAAATAAATAATTTAAACATGACACGTCTTCGCGTCTTTTATCCATCCACTGTTTACAAAAGTTATTCACGGTAGAAAACGTTCAGTATTTCAAATTCAGGATTTATAAAAGAGGGTCGGCTGACGCGTGAATGATTTCACATCATAGAAACAGTCGTGGTTGATGTAGAAACTCATGCGGAGGGTTTGAGAAGATTGACACTAGAACACATGCTGGAAAACTCTGTAAGATTTTACAGTTTATACACACAGACGATTCAGTACAAGATGCAGAAAACAGAATTACACAGCAGTTCATCAAGTGTTCAAATCAACATTAAATCCAAACAGACCATTTACCTAAAAGACATTTCTGATATTATTGTGCATGATTCATCAGCGTATTACATTATTAAATAATAAAAACACTTTTTCTTGGTGGATTTTTTCCACATAAACATCACAGGAAAAGGTGACGTGGTGATTCATGTTGACTTTAAATGCACAACTTTAATGATATTTGAGAATATTGTGAATTATTCAATCAGATGAGAGAAGGCGTTCAAATAAACATAAAACATTTCATACGGTCAGAAAGAACTTCATTCATTGAGTATTCTGACATTTAACTTGTGGTTGGGTCACAAATGGACAAACCCAACCATTAAGTTCAATTAAATGTAAAATTTTCACCCAAGCATCAGTTTAAATAACCCAGAATCATTTATAACCCAACAGTTGGATTTGGTCCTTTTTGACCCCACTATGGGTTAAATATAGCCCATTATTTTTTCTACCGTAGTGTTTGGATGAGTGACTATATTGTCTTTTTTCTGTAAATGACATCTGTGCAAACCATCACACAGGTACAGACCTACAAAACACAATAAATATACAGTAACATGTGCACAGACTACAAAATGCTGGGTGATGGTTGGGTTTGTCCCTTTTTGACCAGACGTAACCCAACATTGTTTGTGTTTGAGCAGACTCACATCTGTAGAGATACACTGTAGGATTCATTCTTGTGTTGTGATGATCTTATGTGTCATCTAATACACACACACAGTCTGTCAATCAAACCAACAGTCAAATAAAAACATCACAACAAAAACACAGAGACTCGTTCTGCTGTTCAAGGAAAAGTAATGTATTACAGAACCAGCTGAAAAGATTCAGTCACCATGGACTATTTCTGACAACATCTATGACATCTGTATAGCGTTCATACTGAAAGGTCAGGACACATAATGAAATGAAGAGGTACTATAAAAGCAATGACCATCACATGATATTTGATCTAAAAAAAAGTAGCTGATGAATTGTGCACAAACAGAAAGTAAACAGTGCAGACTTTGATTTCATGTTGACAGAAAATAGATCCTAATCTAAAACTGTCACCACATTTGTTTTACACTTTGGGGAAAAGTTTCATTTTAAAAACACAACAAAAACTGCTGGGTATCACTACGAAACATATTGCAAATCTATACAGCTTTAAACTGTAAAACCCTGAACACTTTCATTTTTGCACAGACCTTCAGTATAATCACGTGACCAACACTAAATGACTTTCCCACGAGCCCACCGCCCTTAATGAAACAATAATAATTCATGATGTGAGATGTGTTGTGGTTAGAGACGAGCCCCAGACGATTATTGTGTTTTAATCTGGACAGGCCGGGTGGATAAGGCTTTTACCCCCTGAAGAGAGAATGATGAAACTATGCTTTGTTGCTACTGACGACCATTTCCTCCAATCATGTAACTTAATGAAAATGAGGTCTGTGCTTTGCCAAGTCATTATGGGTCTGCGATGTTAACAACAAACCCCTCGTCTCTTCAGAGGACGCTCCGCTCCAACGGCCAGCTGATGAATACAGCGATTAGAGAAGCAAAAGGTCAAACAGCATCTTCTGTAAACCGCTGAGGAAAGCAGAAACTGAGCAAAAGAAGACATTTCTTAGTTCTCAACACTGTGTTTCATTCAAGTATGTCATACTGATGTCTCACTGACAGCTGGCCATGTTTCAAAACAGAGCTCATGTGTATTAATGAGAATGTAGATTAAGTAGCATAAATAATTCATGAGCACGTGTGACCACAATCAGAATGCATAGAAAAGGAAATGATTGTGGCGTAAAAGCTGCAAATGCTAACAAATAAAATCAGTAGTAGTGCAGTCGGGCCATTTCAGATTACTGAGCATTTATCATCTTGTTGACTTCTTCTGATTGCTTTATAATGAACAGATCGTATGGCAACCAACAGAGCAGAGGCAGCCTGCATCAGTCTAAATCATTCAGACAGCTTGGGGAAAAAGCTTCCAGCCCTATTTTTGCCACTAACGCCTTACGAGTCAGCAAACCCTGCTTATATTTCTCTCCTCTCTCTGATGTCGGTGGCTCTTTCTCTGCATGAGGGAGTACGGGTTATTTTCTGGGAAGAAATGCAGCCAGTCGCTGCTTTTTGATGGGCAGTATATGGATCTCCTGCGAGCTCACTTTCTTCAGTTTGATGCCTCTACTTTTGGGGATCTTTTTGAGCGAGTCACTGGATTCTCCTCGCTGGTCAACCTGGACCCTCTGAAGTGCCGTGAAACCCCCCTGACCAGCGTCACGTTTGATGGAGAAGTTCTTTGTAGAAACCCCTGACAATCCTTTCAGCTTACTGCAGAAAATAGCAGGCATGGCATCTTTGACTGACACGATGACTTTGGCAGTCTGTGACGTGCTGACAATCTCAATGTTACCGCTTCCGGTAAGGGAATGTGAGTCGTGTACCGCCGAAGCTACTGCGCTACCGTGTCCGCTGTCTACCACCCATTTGTGCTGTCGACTGAACTCCAAAGATGCTAAACCACTCAGCAGCTTGGTATCTAGCTTTGGGGTGCAGTCCAAGGGTCGCAGGACCCCAAGAGCCAAAGTCCCGCTGCTGACATCATCCCCCATGTGGCACACTCTATCCCGCTCAGGGGGAAAAGGCCCATATGTGCTACAAGACTGGATGCATGTCTTTCTTACACTAGGCACAGATAAATCAAGGACATTGTCCTGCTGAAATGACTGGACCCCTTGCGGACTCTCAACGGGTATTGAAGGTTGAGGTGCCCTAATGGATAAGTCTAGCACTTCTCCGTCTGACACTACTGGGCAAGAGGGAAGAGGTGGTTGGACTATTGCCATTTCCTTGCTAGGCAACATCACATGAGTGGAAATGTCACTAGGTGAAGTCTGTGTGCTTTTATTCACATTACATGATGATTTAGGTGGGTCTACATCTAGCTTGGAGTCCTTGCACATAGGGACAGGAACTGGAATTGGCAGTGGGATTGGAAGAGGTACAGGGAGTGGAATTACAACAGGATAGGGAACAAGTAGAGTGGCTGGAGGGACGAGGGGGGCTAATGGGGAGCTGTAGGGGTGTGAGAGAGGTGGTGGGGGAAGGAAGGCTGTGGCAAGGTCTACTTGCGGGGAAGACGCTGGGTGACAAGTGGGTGAGGCATTGCCTTGACTAGGAAAGAGGTCTTGTATAATGGCAGCAAAATTAGGGTTCTGAAGGAGAGTCAATAGACCGGTATCCAACACTGGACTTGCACCTTTCTGGTCCAGGACTGGAGGTGGACCGAGAGCAAGGGAAGGGTTCTGGCACAGAATGTTATTCTGAAGAGGAAGTGTAGGACACGCTGTGGTTTGCTGAAGCAATTGAGGGTTTAAATGTTGGAGGACTTGCTGTTCCAAGACCAGGGGTAGGGACACTGGACCCTGGCTGGTCATTAGATATGAAGCTGTACCTGTTTGTCCAACTTGAGGGGCAGCTGAGCCGGCGAGGATAGGCAGCACCATCGGACTTTCTCCTAAGCAGATTGGTTGGAGAACAGTTGTTGCTACTTTCAGGGCAACACCGTTTGGAGACTCAGCGCTGGGGGTCACAACTGGAGTGGCTTGTATTGTGAGTAGGGGTGAGAGGGGTCGTTTCGTGATGGTTGGAGAGCTGACGTTCCATGTCTCCGTTGGGATTATTGGAGCGGTCTCACTTTCTAGCTTTCCAACATGATCAGCCACACTATTGCAGACCTCTTCCTGAGGGTTTGCCATGTCTACAGATTCTTTAAAAGGCTCTTCCATCATGTCAGTTCATATAAATCCTTTTTAGGGTCTGTAAGATGAGGACGCCATGGTTTTCTTCAGCTCATTGGGAACATCAAAACCTAAAACGTCAAAAAGAAGTGGATTAGCAGTTGGCAGAGAATGCAACTGTTAGCAGTCAACAAAGTCCTTTCAAATTTATTATATCCTAACATGTTCTCTACAGCTTAATACCCAAAGCTAACAAGGCACCGAGGGGGCATTGTTTCCTTTCCTGCTAAAAGTTCAGCCATCTGCTTTTTTCCACAGAGAGCTGTAAGTTTTCAGAATGATGTCATGACACAAGAGTGGAATCACAGACGCAAACACAGAATTATGGGAGACACTGAAAAAGCGTTTACCAAGACTGGGAGATTTTCACACAGACGGACGTGTCGTTTGCCTTGGAGAAGAGTGAAGTGAGCGCTGTGGAGGATTTGATGAAATTACGTTGCAGAGTGCCTGAGTTTATTTGTTTATGAGCCAGCTTCAGTGTGGAGTTTATTACACAAAACACTGCCAAGACTATGAAGTGAACCTCCCTCTGGCAAACATAGAGAGCAGAGAGAACAGCCAGAAAGACTGAGAAAGAGGGATATAGAGAGAGGGAGATATAGAAGAAAATAAAATGAAGGAGGGAATGAAAATAGCATGACAAAAAAAGAGGATGGAGTACAACTGCTAAAAAACAATCCTTGAAAGTGCCAAATTTCTGGTCTGTGTTAAGTACCCAGTAAACAAGGCAAAAATGTTGAAGCTCATTTTAGTTTGTTCTCTCTTCAGCCCTGTTCACTACCTACTAAAACCACCGCAGGAATACATTAACCAAAGATTTTATTTATCTTTATTTTAAGAGACAACAGCAATGTTTCTTCTGTCAGTGTAATTTTAACCTAAAATGTGGAGGCTGGAGACGGGCTGATGCAAGCGCAGCGAGAACTGCCTTATCTGCATTTTTTCAGGCAAGCTGTGAAACAAAGAAAAGCTCACTGATTTAGGACCAATTGTGAATTTCAGAGGCACTTCTAAAGCACTGAATTTCCAAGGCCAGCCTTGAAAAAGGAAGGAGACGACCTTAACATGCCTGCTGACAGATAGTGTTTGTCACCGACCTGAAACCAACCTTCATTCAAAATACATTCAAAAACTAATCCAACCTCTTCAATCTAAATGTTTTTAATTGGATAATGGAATATAATATTGTTTATGAGCCACTTTATTTGAACCAAAAGGCGACATATAGTATAGTAGAAAACACAACACATACACAACAGTCTTTGTAAACTTCTGTATGCAAAATTTCACGTAGGATCTTTATGACTGCACAGGTCGGGTAACATCACATCTGTGAGATGCATTTGTTTTCCTCTCTGCACAAACGTGTCTTTAATTTAACTTTAGTCTCAGTCTCCACAGCAAATATGCCAAATGACGCAATGAATATGTCAAATCGAAGCGTTTGTTTGAGTTTCTGAACAAACACATGCTTTAAAAATGCTACACTATTACAGTCTGTGAGGAACGGCCAAAACCTTCATATAAATCCTGCACGGGAATAAAAGTCGATAAATTACAGTCGACTATTGGAAAGCCAACAAGGTGGATCGCCAAACTCGGCATGATTTGTTTGGGAGATTTTGTGCTCCAGATGGGCTGATGGGTGACTGATGCATATACTGTGAGAGAAACTAAATTGGAGTTTTAACCCCAAAAAATCCCTTAGTTTTCAATGAGTGGAATAAAGAAATTTACATGCACAAAAGAGTAACATGCATCAGTGTATACACAATATATACAAGATTATTTCTCATCAACTTCACTGCCAAAATTGAGAATTTGATCATTCAAACCACTTGACCAACTACCACCCAATATAAGAGTAACATACTCTTATGACATAATACCATTAATACAGTTTTATTTACCCTTCACCAGACATACAACTGGAATATACAACAGATGGAACAATTTAACAACAATCTTCTATTCCATCCACAGGCGCTGTTGTCATGCCAACCACAGGGTTAACAAATCCACATCCTAGACTGTGTTGCCATGGAAGATGCCATTTTGTGCCCCATCACCAAAGAAGAGAGATGGAGGACACAACATTATCATATAATCCATCATCATCCTGATATCTGACAAGCAGTAAATTATACCCAATAGACTCCAATCTAACAATATCAGGAATCAACACACACACAACACTATTTTAGGTCATGACAGTAGTAAAGTGTCTTTAGGTTATGCAAACATCCGCTATCTCACTCCTCATGATAACACTGAGAACACAACAGATATTGACAGACTTTATAAACTAAAGTCCAGCACTAGATTCTGACTTGATTTATTTGAATTGTAAATCAAATTTTCTATCATGATTTTTCCATGTGTAAGTCCCTATATGACATCACCTCTCTCTAATGAGCCGGGTGATACGGCACCTGCCGGTTCTGCTCTTCAGGGTCACCAGCGGGCCCGTCTCACAGCTGCATGAGTGGATCTTATCACTTCATGAATGGTGTGTTTGTGTGGAGCTCCGGCCCGAGACGGCCAGACGGGAGAACAGATTACAGAGAGGAGAAGGGTGGGGTGTGTACAAAGACACAGTTAATCGAAAGGGCACGAACCACATCTATCCACACGTACTGGAGCAAACAGACACAGAGAGACGTGATAGTTTCACTGATATGATGGATCTAAACTCATTTCTGTTGGCACGCTATCAAAACATCACACACACGCTGATAAGAAAGATGCCAACAGAACAAAGAGATTACAAGATTTCATATCACAGTTGTAAGCAGATCAATTACTGGACAAAGGTAAAGTCCACAAGCCAATAATATCACCTTTAAAACGAAGAAAATAACAGTGCAGGTCAGTGATTGTGTGTTATGTGGGTTGTTGCTATGGTTTTTTGTGTTGCTATGTGGTCATTAGGATGTACTTGTTGGTTGCTATGCATTACTAAGGTATACTGAATGATTGCTGGGAGGTTGCCAGGGGGTGGCTGTAGTGTTCTGAGTTGCTGTGTGGTAACTAGGGTATACTGGGTGGTTGCCAGGAGGTTGCTAAGCAGTTGCTATGGTGCTCTGAGTTGCTGTGTGGTCACTAGGGTATACTGGGTGGTTGCCAGGAGGTTGCTAAGCAGTTGCTATGGTGCTCTGAGTTGCTGTGTGGTCACTAGGGTATACTGGGTGGTTGCCAGGAGGTTGCTAAGCAGTTGCTATGGTGCTCTGAGTTGCTGTGTGGTCACTAGGGTATACTGGGTGGTTGCCAGGAGGTTGCTAAGCAGTTGCTATGGTGCTCCGAGTTGCTGTGTGGTCAGCTAAACAGACAGCAGGGTGGTTGATAAAAAAACTTTATGTGTGGCTTTGACAATTACGTTTAGCATTTACCAGCCATGAACGTTAGCCACCAATCCCACCACATTTCCTCCAGTCATGAACCCTGAGCGTAAACCACAAATAACCTGCTGTGACTCTGAAACACAGGAAATATTCAAATTAGACGTCTGAAATGATATTAAATGAATTACTCTAATCTTCCATAAGCAAAGCCAGCAGAATAAACCTCTCCATCAGGTCTGAGATCAGAGGTTTGTGGTGGCAGATGCTATAAATAGGATGTATTAGAGGGTCTGTTTTAATTAAATATGAGGTAATATGATCTAGGTAAGACAGACAGCAGATAGCTCGCCCCTGTACATCCCTTATCATTACCAGCTAATGGCTCTTACACACAGTAACTCAAGCCTGCTGTTATGACAACAGGGTCAGAGGTCAACTGCAGAATCCATACAGGAAACAATAAGACATTCAAGGCTACAGAAAACAGAAGGAAATGACAGAACGCTTTAACTCTGATGAATACAGTCAAATCATCTATTCACCAGGGGAATATATATATATATATATAAAAGTAACATCAGAATAAATGTGTGTGAGTGTTTATAGAAAGAAAGTTACTCTGCACTACTCAAAGAACAACTTTACATTGTTTTGTTCACGGTTTTAAAGACAAGATAGGCAAGTTCTCATATGAACTGATCTGTGGTCAGTGTAATGATGCTAAATCCAGATCTGACCCGAAAAAAACTGGCAACATATTTTGTAGGATTTCTGTGAATTAAAATACACAAACCAGAAGCAATAATACCCAACAAATGAAGAAGAGATGACTCTTTAAAGAACATCAAAGAGTTATTTTAATGTTCATGTGTTCATTTATGAGGAATATGGACCGTTATGAATGTGGCAATTCTGAAAACACACTTTATCTGAAAAATCATGATTTAATCATAAACAAATGCTTTACAAACTTAAAAAGAGACCTCACATGAGGATTTAAACCAGCAAACGCTGCTGGTGATCATCCTGACATGTATTGACATGGATGCAGCATCATGCAGAAACATCAGCGTCAGTCCTGCTTGTGTACCACTGTTGCTAAGCAACAACAAAGGCCAGGAAGATGCCAACTCTTTACCGTTTTTATCCCTTTGCATTTACTTCTAAATCTTACCGCATCATTTTATCCCTGAACATTATTCTTTGACTCGATCATGTATGCGTCACCTCTCTCTGTATGTTGAAATGACACGAGGACAGCGAGACCGACTGTGTTGATACAGGACATTCCCGAGCGGACCTGACTGTGGCTTAACGCCTAAAATAAGATTAAGCAACTACTCTGGAATTACATGGATTGTCTCTCTGCACCTTTAAACCGTTTCACATGTTCCCTGTCTACAAGGTTTCATGCGGTCATTGAAATTGACAGTCATCCAGGGAAATAACTTGATTTTACAAATCAAATGCATTTTTTAATGATCATACACAATGAAATTTGTCGTTATGCTTTTAAGGCCCATTCACATCAAGGACAATAACTATACCTATAAAGATTTAAAGCTAAATTGCAAATATAAGAGAATAGTAAATCAAACAACAATTACACCAGTAACAATAAAGAGAAACTATATTGTTGGGATTTTCTCCAGCGGATGACTAATACAACATTAAGAAACATTTTAATTTAAAGGGTTTACACATTTAAAAAGGCAGAAGCTCAGAATAAACATAAAACTAATGTAGTTATCATTATAGTTATCGGTGTGAACAACCCTTTATACTTTTGAGTCCCACAAAAACCAAAGCCAACCAAAATGTGTTTAATATTACTATGCCAGAAAAACCATTGCACATCTATCTTGGTATTTTGCCCAGCCGTCTGATTAATATCACAATTATGAACATGTGTCTGATTGTTGTCTTTACGATGTAAACGTTCTCCATCACTCCACAGTAATTGGTTAATGTAAGTGAAACGGCTGTTGACGGGTGTTAATGTGTGAAGAGCTCCATACGCAGCGCTGATGCTTTCCTGGCCAAATTAATGAACTCACGGTGGCTGTTTGTCCTTTTGTGTTCGTGCAAAGGTCAAGAAAATCCAGCCTCGCTTTGACCCTCAGGTCATCCAAGCGTGCAAACGTGACCTAATGAAGTGCACGCACGAGTCCGTGATTATTCTAATCGACTGGATGGTTTCCAAGGACATAAACATCTCTAGGGTTACACGGTTACCACGGACACCGTATAGGATCATTATGATGTCACAGCTTCAGTATCATTTGTCTTCTTTAACATCAACATTATCATAAGAGCCTCATTGTCTTAGTGTTTGTTGCTCATATAAAACATCTATTCCTGCTTTCTTTCTGTGTATTTTTGCCCTCATCTACTCGTTTGAATCCTAATTACTCTTCCAACATCAATCTGTTTCTGTATTCACAGGCGTAACAGTTCACAATAGCGAGAGGAGCTCGTACCGTCACCACCACA